>OX381582.1:23258513-23858513 GCA_947458855.1 Monopis laevigella
AGTTTGTTTGTTTGTTTGTTTGTTTGAACGCGCTAATCTCCGAAACTACTGGTTCGAATTGAATAATTCTTTTTGTGTTGGATATTCCAGTTATCGAGGAAGGCTATAGGCTATATAACATTACGCTACGACCAATAGGAGCAAAGATATAGTGGTAAATGTGTAAAAAACGGGAGAAATTATTTCATCTTTGAAGCCTTCCGTTGCGTGCGCCGTGAAAACGGTTCAAGATACACAAAAAAATTGTATTAAAGAATAATCTAAATATATATAACTCAAAGGTGACTGACTGACATAGTGATCTATCAACGCACAGCCCAAACCACTAGACGGATCGGGCTGAAATTTGGCATGCAGGTAGATGTTATGACGTAGGCATCCGCTAAGAAAGGATTTTGATAAATTCTACCCCCAAGGGGATAAAATAGGGGATGAAAGTTTATATGATAAAAAAAAACCTATTCCACGCGGACGAAGTCGCGAGCACAGCTAGTACACTTATAAATTTATACTTATATTAGGTTTATAATATCTGCAGGAATAGCAATTTTAAGCCAAATTACTTTTTAACTAAAACCGGGCCTTATTATGCGCTGCATGTGAGCCTTATTATCCGCGCTTTTTAAACTTATTTTTGTAATAAGAATCACTAAGGATATGGATTATACTGGATTGGTCTTAGCTTTAGGCGTTCGTTTATTTTGTTTCTTCTAATAATGAATAATATAATATATATATATATATATTATATCTTCACGGGTGCCTTACGGCGCCCGAGACCGCCTAGGCGGCCCCAGGGTACTCAGCGAAGGGGTTTTAATCCCACCTCGTCGTAGCCGATGGTATGAGTTGAATGGAAGTTTATTCTTTTAAATAATAGGTAGGTAAAATGTTGCGATATATTTTACATAAATTTTTAAAACCGTCAATATAGGTGTAAAAAATCGTAATTTTATTTTACAGATTTACAAAGCACGTGTTGTTTTACTACAAATAATATTAGATTGAAACGGGTAAGTCCTATCACATGCGCTATTAATTATGGAACCATGGTTCTATCCCTTCGACTTATATGAATTTTTAGATGACAAAAATCATAACAATTATGACTGTCATGTCGGTGCAATTTTTAAATGTCAGCAGACTAATAAATTGCACCAAATATATTATATATTATATAAATTGCATAAATAAATTAATTACCTATAGATAGCTTATTTTGGTGGGGCCTGTAGTCGACTTGACTCTCATACAAACATACTTCTAATATTGCTGTTAGTCGAAGTTTTTTTTGCATGTTCCTAATATAAACATATCCGTTGGTGTGTAACATAATTATTATAAATTTGTAGTTATAAATTAAAAAAAAAAAATTGTACGCAAAAATCTTTCTTATGTGATAAAATTTTTTTCTAATATAATATTAAAAAACTTTTTTTTTATTTCGTAACAAATAAAAATAATATCTGTGTTGGGTAAGACAGAAAGAATAATTTAACATTGGCCAACAAAAAAATTATTTTAATTCTGCGATAAACAGTAATTGAGTATTACTGGAAGTGCGAAAACTTATTTTGTATGGAGAACGCGGAGTTCGCGATTACGAATGCAGTTCGACTTGACGCCCATATAAATATATTTCTAATATTACACCTTTAGGCTGTTAGTCGAATTTCAATTGTCATTTTTGTACGCAAAAATCTTTCTGCTATGGGTAATAAATATTTTTGTATTAAAATATAAAAATCTTTTTTTTTTGTTTCGAAAAAAAACAATACAAACCCAAGTAACACAGAAAGATTTAAAATACAATGACCGAATTTTTTTTTAATTCTGCGACAAACATCGAGGGCGAAAACTCATTTTGTATGGAGAACGCGGACTTCGCGATTTGGCATATCATTTTGTTTTTTATAGTTCGTATTTAATCGCATTGAGGGACTAACATATCGTAGTACCAATGATATCAATAAGAGTGTCCCCTACCACTCGTAAACAAAGTCATCGATGATAGTTTTATTTGTTATGAATGAATGTATTTATTATAAGAACGGCAAGCAATATTGTCTTAGACTAACCAAACGCTACTTGCCTTTGAACAAGTAGCTTTTTATTCGGGCACGACATGTGACTTTGCATCTAACTGATGGTGAGCAGCCCTACAAAGGTCATGATTAATAATAATAAATACAGAATTTGAAAGGTTTTACTTGAGGTTGTACTGATCATATGTAACAACTTTTGCCATGTTATTTTAACATTACTAGTTTGCATGGAGAAGGCAATTTTTTATTATTATATATTAGTTATTTCCACAAGAGAGATTACAATAATAGATCTCTTAGTACAGTTTGTTACATAGTACCTACATATTTTTGAGTCAAATTACTATGCATTGTTATATAGCATTATTGTCGCTCCCTACGCCCAGGATTTAGTTTCGAGAGGTTCAAGCTTCGCTTAACTTTCTGTTTTTGTTTTATATCATTTTTGATGAGTATTTACCCTTACTGACCATTAAAAAAAAAAAGCATGACCATAAATTCCGCGCGTACCGTTCTTTACGTTTCGGGGGGAGTTTAAATACGCGCATGTGAGTGACCCGGCTTTTAAGAAATGATTTTTTTTCTATACTTACCTACATACTAATTATTTTTCTCTTTTCAGGCGCCATTTAGTTTTAGAGATTTTTTTAAACAAACATCAGAAACAGTTTTAGAGGCTGCTAAAAAAGTTAACGTTGAACAAGTCAAAAAGGTAATAAGTAGTAATAATTGAGCCTTCCCCACGACCCTCAACAAGAGAAAGAAATTATCCCTACAATAGGGAATATGCATGTTTTTTTTAAATATTTAATTATTTGATAGAGTACTACATTAAACCCTAAAGACAAATATTAAACATTTTTTAAAGGGTAACACAAAAATAAAAGGGTTTAAACTTTATCTGCAACAACCGCAGTAAAAAACGGTACATCACTAGCCGCCATTCTGTGACGTCATTCGTGCTTAAAAAGCATATTAGTTTAATGTTATCGGTTTAAAACCGATGACATTAAACTAATATGCTATTTACCATCGGGAACACTGCGGCTAGTATCAGTCCTATATTCCGGCCTGCCATCTTATTCACAATTCCTATTATACCTAGTCTTGCCATATATATTGTAACAAAGAAAAAAAATTCTATTGAAAATATCATTTATTACTTTTACAGTGTGTTTAGTTTAATACATAAATATAAAACAATTAAAAATATAAAAAGCTAATTCGAAGTGGTCTCCATTGGCTGCAATACCGTCCTTTAAACGTTGAGGCCAGTTATCAATAGAAGCACGCACTCTTTCCATGGGAAAATTCTTCACTGCCAATCGTATGGATTGTTTTAGGGAGTTCAAATTATCATGGCGTTTAGAACAAGCCGTACTCTCTAAAACTGACCATAAATCATAATCCAACGTGATCGTGAGCTTTATGATCCGGCGCCGAGTCTTGCTGGAAGGACTATACTTGGTTATTGAACATGGTGTTGTTAAGGGGCTTAACTACCTACTTAAGAATGGTATCTTGAGTCATTTCTTAACTGATAATTTAAACTACTGAAGCGTTACGCAAAGGGAGATCACAGAAAATTTTTGTTTACGGATGAGATTTTTTTACAATTGAGCAACACTTTAACAAACAAAATGGCCGTATTTAGGCTCAAAGCTCTAAGGAAGCTTTCCAATTAGTCGACAGAGTGCAACGTGGGCGTTATCCGACTTCAGTGATGGTTTGGTGGGGTGTAAGCTGACTGACATGAAGGAGTGACTGAGCCATATTTTTGTGAAAAAGGTATCAAAACATCGGCACAAGAGAGTCACTTGTGCCGATGTGACGAAATGACTCTTATAGGTTGCAAGTCCTAAGTCATCTTTTAAAATGCGCAACATGGTTCTAGGTAGATAAAATCTTTTGCTTTCACTCCATTTTAATATCGTACAATGTATTGGCGCCAAAATGAGAAAACACAATGAACAATCGTACAAAAATGACAGATTCCAAATTCAAATGTAATTGTTTTTTAATTTTTAATTGTAACAGTATTTATGGCCAGACTATGTATAATTAATTTTTTTAAGGCAGAAGATATTATAATAAATAGGTCAGGGAAAAAGTATTTTCGTATTTTTCATGTATGATTGCGATATGTGAGTTGTGATAAAATCTCTTTGTTGTAGTGATTGTATCTAGGTGGTTTTAATACCATTGTAAAAGTGACATTTTAGAGAATAAAAAATAAAAAAAACAATTTCCCGTTATTTTCAATTGTTTTTCTGTCTATCAAAATGAATGAATGATTAACACGAAATAAGGTGATGCTGTGGTATACTGGGGTTAGAAGGGCATCGTACATTATAAGCTTTTACCGCCACACCGCCATGAATACGACCGATTCGGATCTCTACCGCAGATTATATAGTAATGTCTACTACGGAATCTCTACTGCCAACAGCTGATGAGACTCGAGTAAGAAATTGAGAAAAACTGTTCGCAATTGATCAACAGAAAGAGTGTGGTCTAGTGTTGCCCGTATTTTGAGCGTAATTTTAAATGTCCCGCCCTGACTGATTCCCATATTTCAACCGTGCTCGATAGTTTGTGATCAAAGCAATATGTGCAAGTTGTTCTAAAAGTCCTAAAAATTATACATTACCAGGATCATTCATTACCAACAAGTTATCGAACAAAATGGCACATTTATATTATAATTTGTCAATAAATAAAAAAAAATGTATTGAATTTTTATTTAAAATACGAAGAAACTTTTTGGCGACCTAATATTTATGTTACGTATACCTATTAAATAATTATTTATTTAAAAAAAAATACGATTTCATAGAAAACTCCTTAAAATAAACCAAATAAAAAAATAAAATCTTGTCCGTGTGGAATGGTGGCAAGAACACTGGCTGCATTCCCTCGCTGTATCGCAATGCTGATTCTTTGACGAGGAATGAGCCAGGCAACGATTCGTCTGAGGAGCCAGGGGTATGAACCAAAGAACACGATCGCCAATCATATAGCCGCATCGATCGATAAAATGTATAGAAAATTTTCTCTATGGATTGATCCTAATCGACGAGAAACGTCAAATCCCATACATTTGGCTTTCAATTCGATTATTTGGTAAGGGGCCAGCACTCTTGTCACCGAAAGAGGCGATTAAGCTCGTTACGTATTATCTACATTTTAAACTCTGTAAATTGTATTCCAGGGTTGGGATAATGTGAAATACAAAGTGAAAGATGCTGGACATAAACTACAGGAGCACGTGGAGAAAGTAAAGGACGTCGAATATCATAATAAAATAGATAAGGCTAAGGGAGTATAGGGTTTTCTGGCCCATTATATCATTTTTCGGTGTTTTAAGAGATCTATCTAATCCCAGTGACGGATTTACCTGCAGGTTGAATAGGCTGGACCCTAGGGCTGCATATTTTAGACAAAAATTGGGACGATCTGTGACATGACGGCGGCAAAATTGAAATAGTTGGTACTGGCAGCAAATTTGTAAATCCGCCACTGTCTAATTATATTACAACCAAGTAGAATAAAAAAACTACAGTGATATGAAGTAGACCTTCCGTTACAAGTGACCCATTTAAAAAGAAAAAACTTATTGTTACTTAAATACACATGCTCTTCTGAACTTTATGACAAAATGCTGCTATAGATTATCTATAACCTTCTGCGATGTTTGCGATGTGGGCCTATCGCGTAACTGCAATGGTAATGGTAATGGGGTTCATTTTGACATTTGAAGTCCAAAATATCAATTCGTATCGCAGAACGCAATGGGAATGGAAACCCATTATCATTGTAAATGAATCCCATTGAACGAACGAAATATGATAGTTCATACAGATTATAGCGATCGCGTAACCTTATTGACAGTTGAGAATGATATTCATTACCATTTTAAAACGTCAAATGAAGCAGGTTACTCTTGTCCAGTCGGCATCAATATCATATTTTTTTTATAAACGAAAACTTTGTATTTTTATTGGTAAAACAAGAGTTTTCATTTAAAATAATAAATTAGTAAGTAGGTATGATGCAGTGAATGTCATATAATTATGTACATTGAGATTAATAAAAAAATCAAGAATAATAGATTGTTTAAAAGATCAACTTTTTTTGTATTTTATTTGTAACATTAATTAATAATAATAATAATCTGACATAATTATTTATGAAAACTCGTAACCAAGCAACCGAGTGCGTTCAGATTCATCACAAGTTACGTTTTATTCGAGATTCCCTATTACGATGCTTCTATGGGCTCTTATTCAAATTAGAATTACTTTTATGTATAATATTATAGAAGAATTAAATACTGTGATAAACATTTAAAGGAAATAATATATTTTATATATTTAATCTCTTTTCGATATTTGTCATGTACTTGATGAAACAAAACGCAATTGAATGATATAAATTTTTGAAATACCATTACGATCCAAATGTTTACACGATCGGTCCTATTTGCTTCAATGGTAATGGGAATGGCAACAAATGAACTTAATTCCCATCGAAGTTACGCGATAGGCCCACTGTTCATAGTCTGTATTTTATTTTCGTATTGTAAATAAATTATCTTTTTTATATAACGCGGTTCCGCCTTTTGTCTATAGTTGAGAAGAACTTTATGTGTATACTAATATAATTAGGAGAAAAGATTGATTGTTTGTTTTTTTCTAGATAAACACAAAAATTACTGAAACAAATATCAAAAATATTTCACATATAGAAAGCTATAAGCCCACAATCTGGTTTATCTTACTTTAAGTTTTTTCAAAACTACACGTAAATAAACTCTTGCGTACTTAATTTAAACACTATTATATCTATAATCCATAGCAGATTTGTCCCAAAATATACTTCGAGTTACCAAGGCCCCTATCTTTCCCTTATGATCAAATATATTTTGTTTATATTTGAACATTGCATGTAAATGTCAGAATGGATTTTTAAATGCCATTAACTATTAAAGTATGTGTTGTACTAAAATTTTTTTTTTTATTTGTTGACATTTTTTTCGTACTCGTCTACCACAAATAATCTGTTATTTACTAAAAGCAAACGGTTTTCAGAATTTGGATAACATACGAAGTAGAGCTGATAGCTTGCAAAAGATAGTAGAAGACAATGCAGAAAAAATATCGAAAACCGATTGGAAGCCATCTAGGCAAGCCTTCGTTGAAAATTTGAAGGACTCCATAGTCTCCAAAACGTATGATGTAAGTTGATTGAAATATTAATAGACCAGGTACCTATAAACAAAAAACAAAGAGTAGAAAATGCAATGTAGGCTTATGTTCCTTATTAACGTACTTTTCGTAGATATTTTTGACCAATCTTGTGCTATTCCGGAATGTACCCGCACTAAAAGATGGTGATACATATGTCGCACTATTGAAATGTGGAATGCTCTACCTGCTTGCGTATTTCCTTCGTCATGAATAGGCATCTTTAGCCGGCATAATGAATGAAACTAATATTTACAATACTGTTCTAAATACTGCTTGTAGGTAATCTTTCTTGGACCTGTATACTGTTTTCCATCAAATAGATATAAGGTCATATGCTGAGCTCCTATAATATAATAATAAAAAAAATATATAAATATGTCTCATGGAGGTGTGTTCTAGCATCAGTAAGTGAAAATGTTTTAGTGAATTTTTAAAGCGATGTATGGGTTTTGTTGCGTCTTGTATTTAAAGAATGATGGGCACTTCGGTTTGGTATACCCCTCCAATAGTAATACATAGTTGGATAGAATTGTAAAATAATAGTTATTATGGGCACCTTGGCTAATTCGTTGTCCGTTCGGAGATATAGCGATCTAAACATTGCTGATCTTTGAAAAATAAAAATAGTTTTAGGCAGACAGAAACGGTTTTGCCTTCACTGGGCGACTTCTGAGAGCTGGGGAAGGCGGAAGGGGTGAGGTTGCGTACGTTACGTATATACATAGTCTGGCCATAAATACTGTTACACTTAAAAATAAAATAAATAAATATTCGAATTTGGAATCTGTCATTTTTATATGATTGTTCATTGTGTTTTCTCATTTTGACGCCAATACATTATACAATATTTTGCGATATTAAAATGAAGTGGGGTGATAAAGTGAACCGAAACGCTGTGATTGCATTACAATTGGTATTAGTCAAATGTTTGTGTACCGGGCTATTAGTAGATAATCGTATCGTCGTATGTCGATCGTATAAATATGACAGAGGCGTTTGCGGCGGGTGCCACGCTCTCGCCGCTGTCGCTGTCCCCGTCGTCGCCGCAGTCGCCGCGACACACCCCACCCCTCACACTGGCTACGTCATTGTCGTCCTCGCGCGCCATCCAAAGCTGATCTGCATGCTTCCTCATGCTGGTGTCGAGTTCAGGTATGTATACCACGTACATTCTAGATCCTATTAGTTTCCTTATGATCCCATTTATCCATTTGAATTTAGTTCCATTATTATAAAATGATTTTATTATTACCTTGTCCCCGATCTTGAACTTAATATTTCTCTTCCCACGGAAATATCTACTCTGTAAGGTCTGTTGAGTACAAACATTATCATTAGCTGCTGGTAAGACGGGTTGATGCAAGGCGACCGTATCGGTAGCGCCCCCTAGCGGATGCAACAAGTCGAGCCTACAGCGCAACGGACGACCTAGAAGTAACTGCGCAGGTGTAAAACCTGTAGTACAGTGCACAGTACCTCTGTAATCGAACAAGAATTTATTTAATAAAGTTTGAAACTCAGATACATGAAGATTCTGTGCTAAAATGGATTTAATACCCTTTTTAACTAATTTGACACTATTCTCAGCCTGCCCGTTTGATTGTGGATGATAAGGAGCGATCGTCAAGTGCTTTACGCCATTAGCATTACAAAAAATTTCAAACTCTGATGATGTGAAGTTTGAAGCATTATCAGTTACCAGAACCTTTACCAACCCATACCTACAAAATAAATCGTTAATATTTTTAAGAATAGTTTTAGTATCCGTCGCGGTCATAATACAACATTCTACCCATTTCGAGTAGGCGTCCACAGCTACCAAAAACTGTTTACCATTAATAGATAGCATATCTAAATGCACGCGCTCCCAGGGCGCCGCAGGGTAGGGCCAGCTCGCGAGCGGGGCGCGCGGGGGAGGGCTGCGCAGCGCCGCGCACGTCGAGCAGCTACCTATTTTCTGCTCGATGTGCTCGTCTATGCGAGGCCACCACATGTACGTGCGAGCTACTGCCTTTGACTTTACGATACCAAAATGAGAACTATGCAACTCATCCAATAATCTTTCTCGTAAGGTGCGCGGAATGACTACTTTATGACCTCGTAAAATACAACCGTTTTCTTCATTTAACTGTAAACGACAGTTAAAATAGGGTAACAATGACCTGTCGTCTATCTTACGCGGCCACCCTTTACGAAGATAGTTTAAAACTTCCTGCAAGCTTTTATCGCAGGCAGTCTCCCGGACGATATCCTCTACTAACAACGCTGGCACATTATTTGAAATAAAATGTATATAAGTTGACGCGTCAATGTTGCAATTATCATTATTATTAATAGAGTGAGTTGCACGTGACAAAAAATCTGCCACATTTTTATCACTTTTAATGTACTCGATTTTGAAATTATATGCTGATAAAAACAATGCATATCGTTGCAACCTATTAGCAGCTAATTCAGGTACACCGTGCTTAGTACCAAAAATAGACACTAGCGGTTTGTGATCAGTGCGCAAAATAAATGGTTCAGAACGACCGTAAAGATAGTGATGGAATTTTTTTACTCCAAATATTATTGATGTCGCTTCCTTTTGGATTTGCGCGTAATTACGTTCGCTCTTAGCTAAAGACCTCGAGGCGTATGAGACGACCCGCTCGGCCCCGTCTGGCTGCCGCTGCGCCAGCACCGCTCCCAGCCCGGCGGGGCCCGCGTCCACGGTCAGGATGGTCACGGCGGACGGATTGTAATGTGCCAGCACGCGCTCGGAAGCTAACTCGCGTTTTATTTTATTAAACGCGCTTGTATGTTGCGCATCCCACTCCCACTTTATACCGTCTCTTAATAAATTATGCAAGGGGTTTAATATGCTAGAAGTGTTGGGAACAAAAATTCTATAATAATTTACCATGCCTAAAAATGATTTTAATTCAGACACATTCTTAGGAAACGAACAATTCAAAATGTCTTTTACTTTATCTCTAGACTTTTGCAAACCATTTTTATCAATTGTGAACCCTAAGTAATCTACTGATTTCCTGAATAGTTCACACTTATCCTCTTTTAACCTTAACCCCGCGCTTTGTAATTTATATAATACTAATTCAAGTCTTTCTAGATGAATTTGCCGTGTCGGTCCAGTAATTAATATGTCATCAATAAAAACACAAACGCCGTCCATGTCATTTAACAAATTTTCAATCGTTTTTTGAAAAATACCCGGTGCACTAGACAAACCAAAAACCAAACGTGTATAGCGGAATAAACCTTTGTGTGTGTTAATACAAGTTAGGTTTTTAGATTCGTCGTCCAAACACAGCTGATTATAGGCTCGGGATAAATCCAATTTAGAGAACTCCTGTCCACCGTGAAGTTTAGAGAATAACTCCTCGATGCGTGGCAACAGGTAATTATCCAAGAACAAAAGTTTATTCAAAGTTACCGAGTAATCTCCGCATATCCTTATATTACCGTCTGGACGAAGAACTGGCACTATAGGTGTAGCATACCGGGCATAGTCTATTTTCTCTAAAATACCTAATTCCACTAATCTACTGAGTTCCAACTCCACTTTAGCACGTAACGCGAGCGGCACCGGCCTAGGTTTAAAAAATATCGGATCGGATCTCGAATTTAGAGTTAAATGAACTTTGTATTTATTAAAACAACCTAGTTCATCCCTAAATACTTCCGAAAAATTATTTTTCAAATTATTTACAATAGTATCTAATTTAAAACATTTGTCGAGATAATTAATATTTGAACTTAATTGCAAATTAAAATTACTTATAAAATCTCGACCTAGCAGCGGTGCAGGCGAGTCGAGACTAGATACTATATACATGTTTATGTAGTGTGTTTGCCCTTCAAAACTAACCGGTAAACACAAATAGCCTAAAGGAAAGATTTTGCTACCATTATAGCAATTTAAAGTTACTTTACAAGGGTTATGTTTATGTTTAATTTTAAAAAAATGATCGTATGTTTGTAAGGTCATCACGGAGACTGCACTACCACTGTCTACTTCACATAGTATGTCGTGACCGCCTATAGACACGACCTGTTGCATCGGCCCCCCATTAACACAACCAATATTAAAAAAATAAGTACCTTGCATCAAATCGTCGTTATTACCTACAGTCAAAAAGTTACTGCGTTTCACTACTGATTTACACATTTTCTTTAGATGGCCTTTTTGGTTACACTTTGAACATGTATAATTTTTAAATCGACATTGCTCTTTCACATGATTCCTATAGCCGCACACTGCACACTGCACTGCTTGTTTCTGTCCCTGGTTGGTGTTTCCTCGCACGCTGAACACGTCGGCGGTGCGGGGCGGCAGGCTCGCGGCCACTGCGCGGTGGGCGCACCGCACGCCCTGAGCCAGCTCCAGCGCCTTGACCAGCGTCAGCTTCTTGATGTCTTCCCTGAATCTCTTTCTCCTTTGGATTTTCCAGCCCGAGAACGAACTTGTCTCGTAACGCCACCTCGAGATTCTCGAATTCGCAGAACTGCGACAAACTGCGTACTCGCGCAGCCCACTCCGCAAGATCCTCGCCCGGCCGCTGCTCCGCTTTGTAAAAATCGGATCTCTCGGCGAAAACGTTCGTTTTCGAAACGAAGTGTTTGTCGAGTTTGTCGATCAATTCCGCATAACTTATGACATCTAGGAGTGTGGGAAATGACAAATCCGATGCCACGCGGTAGGTATCTTCCGCTAACGACGTTAGCAGAATAGCTCGCCGACGTGCCGAAGACTTATCCGTGTCTTCCGTAATATCATTCGCCACACAGTATTGCATCAGACGACTTTTAAATATCCTCCAATCTTGCGTGCGATGATCAAAACTGAGGTTGCCTCCAAACATTGCGTAACCGGTAGCCATTACAACTGTTTTATGTCACTTTTAACACCACAATAAGTTGCCACTACTACAATACACGCGCAAGTTACCTCGTCGCCAATTTATTGTGTATCTAGGGAACTTCACAATAAAATACGTAAATACAACATATACGTTTATTCGTTGAAAGCAAACTGACTCCTCAATTGTTCTGTGACCGGTAGGCACCAACTACCCACAATCCATTCATTAAATACACTACAAATTTATATTGTAACAGTATTTATGGACAGACTATGTATATAAAATTGATTGCTATTGGAGGGTTATACATTTTTGCATATCATCCTTTATTTGAGTGGATGTAGAAACTATTCTATGTGAACAAGTTTTTAAAAGTTACTTGTTGACATTTGTAATACCTACCTACTGTTTTAAATTTGTTAAAAATATTTTTTTAATTTGATTAAAATTATTAAAATCCAATAAACCCTCTCTTTTCGAAACCCAAATAGGTATAAATACTATTTTATTCGTTTAACTTTTGGGTTTAAATCGTTCAAGTATAAGGCATTTTGTTCAACTACTGGAGTTTTTATACTATTTTAAACTTTTTATTGTGAAGCGTAACTTATAAAATAGTTTTGTTAACCTAAAGCAGCAGTCGCAGATAAATGAAAGTATTAATCAAATATTATACATCAAAATTGCGTATATATTAAATGTTTTAAAACTCATCATCCAAAACATAGATAAACATAGCAACATAGAACATAGCTTTTACTATGTGTACTAAAAGCAACGATACCTGATATAAGGTATCAGGTATATTCAATTTAGTTATTTATGGCCTATTATCTACATTTTAAACTCTATGGATTGATCCTAATCGACGAGAAACGTCAAATCCCATACGTTTGGCTTTCAATTCGATTATCGATTGGCTCTTTGGTAAGGGGCCAGCACTCTTGTCACCGAAAGAGGCGATTAAGCTCGTTACGTATTATCTACATTTTAAACTCTGTAAATTGTATTCCAGGGTTGGGATAATGTGAAATACAAAGTGAAAGATGCTGGACATAAACTACAGGAGCACGTGGAGAAAGTAAAGGACGTCGAATATCATAATAAAATAGATAAGGCTAAGGGAGTATAGGGTTTTCTGGCCCATTATATCATTTTTCGGTGTTTTAAGAGATCTATCTAATCCCAGTGAGGGATTTACCTGCAGCCTGAATAGGCTGGACCCTAGGGCTGCATATTTTAGACAAAATTTGGGATGATCTGTGACATGACGGCGGCAAAATTCAAATAGTGTATACTGGCAGCAAATTTGTAAATCCGCCACTGTCTAATTCTATTACAACCAAGTAGAATAAACAAACTACAGTGATATGAAGTAGACCTTCCGTTACAAGTGACCCATTTAAAAAGAAAAAACTTATTTTTACTTAAATACACATGCTCTTCTGAACTTTATGACAAAATGCTGCTATAGATTACCTATAACCTTCTGCGATGTTTGCGATGTGGGCCTATCGCGTAACTGCAATGGTAATGGTAATAGGGTTCATTTTGACATTTGAAGTCCATTAATGAACATCAAAACATCAATTCGTATCGCAGAACGCAATGGGAATGGAAACCCATTATCATTGTAAATGAATCCCATTGAACGAACGAAATATGATAGTTCATACAGATTATAGCGATCGCGTAACCTTATTGACAGTTGAGAATGATATTCATTACCATTTTAAAACGTCAAATGAAGCAGGTTACTCTTGTCCAGTCGGCATCAATATCATATTTTTTTTATAAACGAAAACTTTGTATTTTTATCGGTAAAACAAGAGTTTTCATTTAAAATAATAAATTAGTAAGCAGGTATGATGCAGTGAATGTCATATAATTATGTACATTGAAATTAATAAAAAAATCAAGAATAATAGATTGTTTAAAAGATCAACTTTTTTTGTATTTTATTTGTAACATTAATTAATAATAATAATAATCTGACATAACTATTAATGAAAACTCGTAACCAAGCAACCGAGTGCGTTCAGATTCATCACAAGTTACGTTTTAATCGAGATTCCCTATTACGATGCTTCTATAGGCTCTTATTCAAATTAGAATTACTTTTATGTATAATATTATAGAAGAATTAAATACTGTGATAAACATTTAAAGAAAATAATATATTTTATATATTTAATCTCTTTTTGATATTTGTCATGTACTTGATGAAACAAAACGCAATTGAATGATATAAATTTTTGAAAGCCATTACGATTCAAATGTTTACACGTACGCTCCTATTTGCTTCAATGGTAATGGGAATGGCAACGGTGATACAAATGTACTTCATTCCCATCGAAGTTACGCGATAGGCCCACTGTTCATAGTCTGTATTTTATTTTCGTATTGTAAACCGCAAGGTGGCGTTTTATCTCCTTTGCTCTTCTCAGTTTTTATTAATGCCATGGTCCAAGTAATTAATTTCAGTTCCTATCATCTGTATGCCGATGACTTGCAACTTTCGCTGCACTTTGATATTTGTGACATAAATGTTGCCATTACCAGGGTTAATCGTGATTTGGAGGCTATTCGGGTTCGCTCGCAAAACCTTGGTATTTTAGTTAATCCTTGTAAGACGCAGGTCATGGTCCTTGGTTCTAAACACATGTTGAGTAGATTGGATGTGGAATCAATCTCTCCATTAGTATTTAATAGCATACCTATTCCTTTTTGCCAGCATGCATAGAACCTTGGTTTACATATGACCTGCGATCTTTCTTGGAACTATCACATTTCGGAAGTTAGTAAACGTATTTTCGCCAGCATGCATTCGCTCAAGCGGTCCCAGTACCTCATTCCATTTAAGACAAAGATTATGTTAGTAAATTTACTTCTTTTCCCTATTTTAGACTATGCTGATGTATGTTACTCTGATCTGACTGAAGACCTACTCAATAAACTCGACCGCCTTCTTAACTTGTGCATACGCTTTGTTTTCGGCCTTCGCAAATATGACCATGTATCTATTTACCGCAAACAGTTAAGATGGCTTAATATTCGATCACGTAGATCAGTGCACATGCTTTCTTTCCTTTATAACATCCTCTATAATCCTAATACCCCTTCTTACCTAAAATCTCGATTTATTTTCCTCTGTGATTCTCACGATCGTCCTCTTCGCTCCTCTGTTAATAACCAATTAAAGATCCCGTCGCACATCTCCACCAAATATTCCGATTCTTTTACTGTGTCAGCTGCTCGTCAATGGAATTTGCTTCCTCTGTGTATAAGACAGGCTCCAACCATCGGTGTATTTAAACGTCTACTCACCACTCATTATTTGAATAAGTAACTGCCAATTTTTCCTTTAGCATTTTCTGTTTTGATATGTACTATATGTATTATATTGTATGATTTATATAAGTAGTATATTATGTATTGAGTGTATGTTTAAGTATTTACATTTAATATTTAAGTAGTTTATATACTATTCGCTATATGTCTTTTAAATTGTTATTTATTTGCTTTTGCACCCTATGCATAATCTTCCACTCTCTCAAAGGTTAGCTGGTAGAAAATGCCTAAGGCATTAAGTTCGCCTATGTACAATTTTATATTGTAATTTTGTGCAATAAAGTATTTTAAATAATTTTTTTTTTTTTTTTTTTTTTTTTTATATAACACGGTTCTGCCTTTTGTCATAAAGTTGAGAAGAACTTTATGTGTATACTAATATAATTAGGAGAAAAGATTGATTGTTTATTTTTTTCTAGATAAACACAAAAATTACTGAAACAAATATCAAAAATATTTCACCTATAGAAAGCTATAAGCCCACAATCTGCTTTATCTTACTTTAGGTTTTTTAAAAACTCCACGTAATAAACTCTTGCGTACTTAATTTTAACACTATTATATCTATAATACATAGCAGATTTTTGTCCCAAAATATACTTCGAGTTACCAAGGCCCCTATCTTTCCCTTATGATCAAATATATTTTGTTTATATTTGAACATTGCATGTAAAAGTCAGAATGGATTTTTAAATGCCATTAACTATTAAAGTATGTGTTGTACTAAAAGTTTTTTTTTAATTTGTTGACATTTTTTTCGTACTCGTCTACCACAAATAATCTGTTATTTACTAAAAGCAAACGGTTTTCAGAATTTGGATAACATACGAAGTAGAGCTGATAGCTTGCAAAAGATAGTAGAAGGCAATGCAGAAAAAATATCGAAAACCGATTGGAACCCACCTGGGCAAGCCTTCGTTGAAAATTTGAAGGACTCCATAGTCTCCAAAGCGTATGATGTAAGTTGATTGAAATATTAATAGACCAGGTATCTATAAACAAAAAACAAAGAGTAGAAAATGCAATTTAGGCTTATGTTCCTTATTAACGTACTTTTCGTAGATATTTTTGACCAATCTTGTGCTATTCCGGAATGTACCCGCACTAAAAGATGGTGATACATATGTCGCACTATTGAAATGTGGAATGCTCTACCTGCTTGCGTATTTCCTTCGTCATGAATAGGCATCTTTAGCCGGCATAATGAATGAAACTAATATTTACAATACTGTTCTAAATACTGCTTGTAGGTAATCTTTCTTGGACCTGTATACTGTTTTCCATCAAATAGATATAAGGTCATATGCTGAGCTCCTATAATATAATAATAAAAAAAATATATAAATATGTCTCATGGAGGTGTGTTCTAGCATCAGTAAGTGAAAATGTTTTAGTGAATTTTTAAAGCGATGTATGGGTTTTGTTGCGTCTTGTATTTAAAGAATGATGGGCACTTCGGTTTGGTATACCCCTCCAATAGTAATACATAGTTGGATAGAATTGTAAAATAATAGTTATTATGGGCACCTTGGCTAATTCGTTGTCCGTTCGGAGATATAGCGATCTAAACATTGCTGATCTTTGAAAAATAAAAATAGTTTTAGGCAGACAGAAACGGTTTTGCCTTCACTGGGCGACTTCTGAGAGCTGGGGAAGGCGGAAGGGGTGAGGTTGCGTACGTTACGTATATACATAGTCTGGCCATAAATACTGTTACACTTAAAAATAAAATAAAAAAAATATTTGAATTTGGAATCTGTCATTTTTATACGATTGTTCATTGTGTTTTCTCATTTTGGCGCCAATACATTATACAATATTTTGCGATATTAAAATGGTATACAAGAACACATATTTTCCATTGTTCAGAGTTATATTACTTCGACTATCAAAGATTTTTTTCTATACCAATGCAGTTTAAGCGCCTCTCACAACATTAGTAACCTTATTGAATAATATAATAAAAAGAAAACTCAACATTAAAATAAGAAATATCTTATACCTAGTCACAGAAGAAATAATAGTACAAGTAACCTAGTTTTGCCATAAATATTGTAACAAAGAAATTTTTTGAATGTCAAATCTATTGCAAATGACATGTATTACTATTACAGTGTGTTAATATAAGAAGCTTATTCGAAGTGGTCTCCATTGGCTGCAATACAGTCCTTTAAACGTTGAGGCCAGTTATCAATAGAAGCACGCACACTTTCTATGGGAAAATTCTTCACTGCCAATCGTATGTATTGTTTTAGGGACTCCAATTATCATGGCTCTAAAGCAAGCTGTACTCTCTAAAACTGTCTATAAATCATAATCCAGCGGATTAAGACGCGACACGGCCAGTCTTCAGCTCTAATGAAGTCCGAAACGTTCGCTTCCAACCAAGACTGCGTGGACCGAGCTTAATGAGCGGTGCTGGGTCTTGCTGGAAGGACCATACTTGGTTATTGAACATGGTGTTGTTAAGAGGCTTAACTACCCTCTCATGAATGGTATCTTGATACATTTGTGCCGATGCTTTGATACATTTTTCACAAAAATATGGCTCAGTCACTCCTTCATTGCTAACACCCTACCAAACCATCACTAAAGTCGAATAATGCCCACGTTGCACTCTGTCGACTAATTGGGAAGCTTCCTTAGAGCTTTGAGCTTTCTTTTTTTTATATAGACATTTTGTTTCTTAAAATTTGCTTAATTAAAAAAAAAATCATATCCTTAAACATTTTTTTTCTGTGACCTCCCTTTGCGTACCGCTTCAGTATTTGTTTCGATTTTAACACCCTATTCTTTTTTTAATTATCAGTTAAGAAATGACCAGCAGGGTTATTGACTACTACGTTGACGTCATTCTGACGTAGATCAAGCTTGGCTTCTTAACAATGGCTCCAAATAATCTTACAAAATTACGTCATAAAGATTGGCGTGCGAGCGAACTTAAGACGCGTAATCAGTGCAGTGCGTCCCTTATAGGCTGCAAGTGCTAAGTTATCTTTTAAAATATGCGACATGGTTCTAGGTGCTATTTTCATCTTCCGAGATAAAATCTTTTGCTTTCCGACAGGATTTCTTCGAATCCCTTACTGCTTTGACCACCTTTTTCGTACGACACTACGTGGACGGTCAGATCTTTTTCTGTCACAAACAGAGGAGGTCTCATTGTATCTATTAATAGCCCGGTACACAAACATTTGACTAATACCAAGTGTAATGCAATCACAGCGTTTCGGTTCTCTTTATCACCCCACTCCATTTTAATATCGCAAAATATTATTATATTAATTAAGCTCTAGGCTTGTACTATGTGTACCAGAAACAATGATATAATACATATTATATTTTATAAACACCCAGACCATGACAAACTGTACAGAAAAAGCGTACTAATATTTTGTTGCCATGGATGGGAATCGAACCCACGACCTCCGGATACAACGTCAAAGACGCAACCACTAGTCTACGGAGGCTGTCAAAATATTGTACAATGTATTGGCGCCAAAATGAGAAAACACAATGAGCAATCGTATAAATATGACAGATTCCAAATTCATTGTATTTTTATTTTTATTGTAACAGTATTTATGGCCAGACTATGTATATAAAATTGATTGCTATTGGAGGGTTATACCAGCCCCCATACATTTTTGCGTATCATCCTTTATTTGAGTGGATGTAGAAACTATTCTATGTGAACAAGTTTTTAAAAGTGACTTGTTGACATTTGTAATACCTACCTACTGTTTTAAATTTGTTAAAACTATGTAAAAATTTTTTTTTATTTCAATTAAAATTATTAAAATCCAATAAACCCTCTCTTTTCGAAACCCAAATAGGTATAAATGCTATTTTATTAGTTTAACTTCTGGGTTTGAATCGTCCAAGCATAAGGCATTTTGTTCAACTACTGGAGTTTTTATACTATTTTAAACTTTTTATTGTGAAGCGTAACTTATAAAATAGTTTTGTTAACCTAAAGCAGCAGTCGCAGATGAATGAAAGTATTAATCAAATATTATACATCAAAATTGCGTATATATTAAATGTTTTAAAACTCATCACCCAAAACATAGATAAACATAGCAACATAGAACATAGCTTTTACTATGTCTACTAAAAGCAACGATACCTGATATAAGGTATCAGGTATATTCAATTTAGTTATTTATGGCCTATTATCTACATTTTAAACTCTGTAAATTGTATTCCAGGGTTGGGATAATGTGAGATACACAGTGGAAGATGCTGGACATAAACTACAGGAGCACGTGGAGAAAGTAAAGTACTTCGAATATCATGATAAAATAGATAAGGCTAAGGAAGTATAGGGTTTTCTAGCCCATTATATCATTTTTCGGTGTTTTAAGAGATCTATCTAATCCCAGTGACGGATTTACCTGCAGGCTAAATAGGCTGGACCCTAGGGCTGCATATTTTAGACAAAGTTGGGGCGATCTGTGACATGACGGCGGCAAAATTGAAATAGTTGGTTCTGGCAGCAAATTTGTAAATCCGCCACTGTCTAATTCTATTACAACCAAGTAGAATAAAAAAACTACAGTGATATAAAGTAAACCTTCCGTTACAAGTGACCTATTTCAAAAGAAAAAACTTATTGTTACTTAAATACACATAATGCTCTTCTGAACTTTATGACAAAAACCTTTTGCGATGTTCCTGTTCATAGTCTGTATTTTATTTTCGTATTGTAAATAAATTATCGTTTTTATATAACACGGTTATGTCGCAGTTCCGCCTTTTGTCATAAAGTTCAGAAGAACTTTATGTGTATACTAATATTATTAAGAGAAAAGATTGATTGTTTTTTTTTCTAGATAAGCACCAAAATTACTGAAACAAATATTAAAGAAATATTTCACCTAAAGAAAGCTATAAGCCCACAATCTACTTTATCTAACATTGGATTTTCTTAAAACTACACGTCATAAACTCTTTCGTACTTAATTTTAACACTATTATATCCTAAAATAATCCATAGCAGTTTTTGTCTCAAAATATACTTTTTCGTCTACTTTTCTTATTTGGACGAAAATAGATGGAGTTACCAAGTTACTAATTTCCCTTATGATTATATTTTGTTCATATATAAACTTTGCGTATAAAAGTCGGAATGGATTTTTAAAGACATTAACTATTAAAGTATGTGTTGTATATAAAGGTTGTTATTACCATTCGTTGACATTTTTATAAACTCGTCTATCACAAATAATTTGTTATTCACTAAAAGCAAACGGTTTTCAGAATTTGGATAACATTCGAAGTGGAGCTGATAGCTTGCAAAACATAGTAGGAGACAATGCAGAAAAAATATCTAAAACCGATTGGAAGTCATCTGGGCAAGCCTTCGTTGAAAATTTGAAAGATTCCATAGTCTCCAAAACGTATGATGTAAGTTGATTTAATATTAATAGGTACCTAAAAAAACAAAGAGTAAGAAATGCAATGTAGGCGGGCTTATGTTCCTTATATACGTTTGCATATAACCTTCTTCGTATACATTTACGACCAATCTTGTGCTATTCTGGAATGTACCCACACTAAAAGATTTACCGCATTAAAAGTACTTCTGTCGCTCTATTAAAATATGGAATGCTCTACCTGCTTGCGTGTTTCCTTCGTCATAAATAGGCATCTTGAGCCGGCATAATGGATGAAACCAACAGTTACAACACAGTTCTTAGTACTGCTTTTAATCATTCTTCGACCTGCATACTGCTTTCCATCAAATAGATGTAAGGCCACATGCCGAGCTCCTATAAGAATAAAAATGTGTAACGTTGATATAGTTTTTCGGTGTTTTAAGAGATCTATCTAATCCCAGTGACGGATTTACCTGAAAGCTGAATAGGCTGGAGCCTAGGGCTGCATATTTTAGACAAAGTTGGGGTGATTTGTGATATGACGGCGGCGAAATTAAAATATTTGGTACCGGCAGCAAATTTGTAAATCCGCCACTGTCTAATTCAACCAAGTGAAATAAAAAAACTACAATGATATGAAGTAGACCTTCCGTTACAAGTGAGACGTTTAAAAAGAAAAGACTTATTTTTATTTAAATACACTTAAAGTTCTTCTGAACTTTATGACAAAATGCTGCTATATATTACCTATAATCCTTTTGCGATGTTCCTGTTCATAGTCTGTATTTTATTTTCGTATCTATACTAATATTATAAAGCTGAAGAGTTTGTTTGTTTGTTTGTTTGTTTGAACGCGCTAATCTCCGAAACTACTGGTTCGAATTGAATAATTCTTTTTGTGTTGGATAGTCCAGTTATCGAGGAAGGCTATAGGCTATATAACATCACGCTACGACCAATAGGAGCAAAGATATAGTGGTAAATGTGTAAAAAACGGGAGAAATTATTTCATCTTTGAAGCCTTCCGTTGCGTGCGCCGTGAAAACGGTTCAAGATACACAAAAAATATGTATTAAAGAATAATCTAAATATATATAACTCAAAGGTGACTGACTGACATAGTGATCTATCAACGCACAGCCCAAACCACTAGACGGATCGGGCTGAAATTTGGCATGCAGGTAGATGTTATGACGTAGACATCCGCTAAGAAAGGATTTTGATAAATTCTACCCCCAAGGGGATAAAATAGGGGATGAAAGTTTATATGATAAAAAAATAACTATTCCACGCGGACGAAGTCGCGAGCACAGCTAGTTGTAAATAAATTATCGTTTTTATATAACACGGTTATGTCGCGGTTCCGCCTTTTGTCATAAAGTTCAGAAGAACTTTATGTGCATACTAATATTATTAAGAGAAAAGATTGATTGTTTGTTTTTTTCTAGATAAACACAAAAATGACTGAAACAAATATCAAAAATATTTCACCTATAGAAAGCTATAAGCCCACAATCTGCTTTATCTTACTTTAGGTTTTTTAAAAACTACACGTAATAAACTCTTGCGTACTTAATTTTAACACTATTATATCTATAATCCATAGCAGATTTTTGTCCCAAAATATACTTCTTCCTCCACTTTTATAGCCCCCCCCCCCCTATCTTTTCCTTACGATCAAATATATTTTGTTCATATTTGAACATTGCGTGTAAAAGTCAGAATAGATTTTTAAATGCCATTACCTATTAAAGTATGTGTTTTAAAAGTTTTTTTTTAATTTGTTGACATTTTTTTAGAACTCGTCCACCATAAATAATCTGTTATTTACTAAAAGCAAACGGTTTTCAGAATTTGGATAACATACGAAGTAGAGCTGATAGCTTAAAAAAGATAGTAGAAGACAATGCAGAAAAAATATCGAAAACCGATTGGAAGTCACCTGGGCAAGCCTTCGTTGAAAATTTTAAAGACTCCATAGTCTCCGAAACATATAATGTAAGTTGATTGAAATATTAATAGACCAGGTACCTATAAACAAAAAACAAAGAGTAGAAAATGCAATGTAGGCTTATGTTCCTTATTTACGTTCTTCTTCGTAGACATTTTCGACCAATCTTGTGCTATTCTGGAATGTACCCGCACTAAAAGATGATGATTAGTACATATTATTATTAAAATGTGGAATGCTCTACCTGCTTGGGTATTTCCTTCGTCATGTATAGGCATCTTTAGCCAGCATAATGGATGAAAGCAATACTTACAACACTGGTTCTATACTGCTTGTAGGTAATCATTCTTGGACCTACATACTGCTTTCCATCAAATAGATGTAAGGTCATATGCAGAGCTCATATAAAAAATAAATAAATAAAAGATATAAATATGTCTCATGGAGGTGTGTCCTATCACCAGTAAGTGAAAATTATGTTTTAGTGAATCTTTAAAGCAATGTATGGGTTCTATCGCGTCTTGTATTTAAAGCAGTAGCTCTTAACATTTTAGTGATGAAAAAATTTACGTCTTGCCATGGACCACCAACAATCAATTTAAATAAAGCACACATAAAATTGTTTAAAGCAACAGTATATATTGTTTTATTTTTACGAACATTTTACATTACAGAGCTAACTAATATATTAATGGGGTTTTTGTGACTGCATTCTTTACTAACTTCTGAATCCTTGGTTCTGTGCTACTCAAAGGCAAACGCATGTCGGCATTGGCATCCAACCGATTTCGGTGCTTATTATACAGTATCAGAAGCTCTGAACCTCTGCTCACATAGATGTCGATGAAAACAAAGTTAGGTAACGTATAACAATTTCTCGAATGTTTGGGAAAGAAATTGCATTTGGCTCCAAAATCTTCGAGATTGATTCCTGCTTCAAATGTATCTTTCAAGTTACTGTCGTGCGTGCTGTATTATAATTACTTCTTCTTGAATTTCATCAGTCATCTCAGAAACGTTAGCTATAAAAGGATTGCGTATCAGTTTCCGAATACCTTTGTCCTCGCTGTCAGGATAATTGCGATTGAATTCACTTTTTAAGTTTTTCAAATGGAGTATGATGTTATTTATTTTGAATTTCTCATTTAATTTCAGAGCACTGGCCGTCAATAAGTTTATTCAATGTATCAAACGCAGAAAAGTATCCCCTTTCAACCTTGATTATCCATGGCTCGATTTATAAATATAACTTATATTTCAATATTTATAGTTTGCGCAACGTTTAATGTTTGAAAAATCAGAATAAGGCCTCTGACCCTTGCAGTTACAGGTTAAATTTATTAAGTTGCGCGAAAAAATCTACTTACCAAATAAGCAAAACGTATTTGAAATTTGGACTCTTGCGTGATTATGGTTTAAGGCGATTAGTGTACGGCTTTCAAATCTAGCGACAGCGTGACCGCTGACTGAATTGAGTACTACGAGTAGTATACGTCGCTGGATGCATCACACAGGTGTAATGTTTATAAGTAACTTAGAATAGCACATTCTTTTTATGCTTATTTAACTTGTGCTTCTGTGGTAATAGTTAGGTGTGATTAAATGAATGAGATACAGTGATGGTAAATAACTTGTATCCGTCGTTGTGCCGACTATTGTCACTGACTTATCTCACATTTTAAGGATGGCTTCGCGGACCACTTCGGGTGCTTCCAAGGACCATCAGTGGTCCGCGGACCACCGGTTAAGAACCACTGAAAAGAATGATGAGCACTTTGGTTTGGTATACCCCTCCAATAGTTGTACCCCTCCAGAGTTATACATAGTTGGATAGGATTTTTAGAGTACATTAATAGTTACTATGGGCGCCTTGGCTAATTCGTTGTCCGTTCGGAGATATAGCGATCTTTGATCATTAAAAAATAGTTTTAAGCAGACAGAACCGGTTTTGCCTTCACTGGGCGACTTCTAGGGGCACTATAATGTACATTTCTTTTTAAATTAAAAACTCATTGGTACACACCGGGATTCGAACCAGGTGGGCAATTCTCGCGCTTTCGACATTCATCTCGATTCGAGATTTTTAAACGAAAAATGACTAAATATGTCATTTTTCGTTCAATATTTATATATTTTTTTATTAATATTTATTATTTATATCGTTTAATGTTCGATATTTTTGAACGAAAAATGGCATAATTAGTCATTTTTTGTTTAAAAATTTTGAATCGAGATGAATGTCGAAAGCGCGAGAATTGCCCACCTGGGACTTAAGTGTTTTTAAGTCCCAAGGTCTAACCAACTCGGCCACCACGTATATTTATGCATTTTTATAAATTCCTTATCAGGTAAATAAAAAAAATAAAGAAACTGGCAATGGAGAGCAAAACCTTTTGCCAAACGCGGTCAAAGGCCTTAGAAATATCTAAACCAACTGCCAAGGCCTCCCCACATTTATCCACTGCCGCACCCCAAATATGCGTAATGAACGCGAGAAGGTCACCCGTTGTCTTGCTTGGCGAAAATCATATTGGCGATCATTTAGGATAGAGTGACTTTCAAGGTATCGCATGACCTGTGTATTAATAATGGTTTCTAAAACCTTGCACAGGACTGAGGTGATGGCGTTGGGGCGGTAGTTATTGGGGTCGGATCGATTTCCCTTTTTGGGAATTGGTTGCACATTGGCTACTTTCCAAGCTGCAGGGACAACTCCAGAGGAATATGAAAGGCGGTAAAGTCGAATGAGGGCGGGAGACAACTCAAGATAACAGTTCCTTAATACAACTGCAGGAATACCATCAGGACCACTGGCCTTCCGAATGTCAAGTGAATGGAGGGCCTCGCGCACATCACGTTGCCTAATGCGAATATTAGGCATTGTGAAGGCACAGTCGGTTATAGTAGGTGGAAGCGCGCCTCCATCATTGATTCGGGGTACCCAGCGGAGGGTTTTTAATTCCACCTCGTCGTAGCCGATGGTATGAGTATACACCGAACAAGTGGCTAGCTAGCCGCGATGTTTTGAATAGACTCAATAACCCATCTATAAACAGCTTCACAAGTTAGTATAGTAAAACCGGGACCGACATTTTAACGTGCTTTTCCAGGCACTATAGTGGTGTTGTCAAACAAATATATATAATTTTTAAATTAAAAACTCATTGGGACACACCGGGATTCGAACCAGGGACCTAAGTGTTTTTAAGTCCAAGGTCTCGCCAACTCGGCCACCACGTAACTTATATAATATTTGCTTGAAACACTCCAAGGTTCGAACCGGTGAATTTAACAAATGCTTTGTTATTACTAAAAGCAAACGGTTTTCAGAATTGGAATAGCATTCGAAGGGGAACTAATAACGTCGGAAGGATCATAGGAGACACTGCTGGAAAAATATATGAAATCCATTGGAAACCTGAACCAGAGTTAGATGGCGATTTAAGAGACTCCATAGTCTCCAGAACGTATGATGTAAGTTCAAATATTAATAGGCAAATATTTTTACAGAACAAGGAAAAGGAATAGAAATGCAATGCATTTATATCAAAACTACATTAATTAATACATTAACAATGTAAGAAATTATTATTATATATTAACTCGTCAGTGGGGAATCCAGGCGGGATGCAATTAAACAACGCATTATATACTTAATTATAGTCTACCAGGGGCCCTACTGAGTTTGTTTTATGGTTCTCAATGCGTTAAGTGAGTACTTTCCACCAATAGCATTGCTTATTTTTTTAAGCCTGCCAAAATAAACTAATCTGATTGGCGAAGAGTGCTCACTTACTGTTACGAGAACGTTAAGAAAAACTCTCACTAGGGTTTCTATTATTATATTGGTTACAATCGCTACCTTCTTAAAGGTAGCGATTTCTATTTTTGTTTTTCTAAATTAGTAATGAGCAAAAAAAAAACAGGGGTTTCTACCTCCAACGCCGTCCCCTGCCCACTCCCCGAGCCAAATGTATCTATTTCCAATAATTTCGGGAGAGGTTTGAACCCCAGAAACCCGTGGGCGCGGTGAACGAGATTGGTAATATTCGGGCGCGTTGTGTTTGTTTCTCAGTTATTTTGTTTATTTATTGATTAAGGGATCGCAATCACGACCATACATTTGGTGGTCAGTTAATTTAAATCCCCTAATTACCCCCAGTTGTCAAAGTTTGCTAGAATTTATCTTTTATCTTGCAGTAGCGTTCACTGCGGGCTATTTTCAGAAGCTGGTCTGGTATACGAAGCTAAGCGGAGCCGCTCTTACCAACAAATGCGTAAAATTTTATATTCATTCACCACAAGTAATGATGTTTTTTTAAATTTTACTATCCGGAATCCGGCAGGATATTGTTTTACTATCCGGGTTCCGGCCGGATAGTGAAAACAATGCCGAATACCGGATAGTTACCTGATATCCGTTTCATCTCTAATATATACATCGAGTTTTACATACACTTAGGCATATTACGCCGTAGAACGTTAAGCTAAACTTTAACCAATATGGCTCAATGTCAAAATGTCAATTTTCAATCATATCAATTAAAGTTTAGCTTAGCGTAGTGCGCTTAATTACACTTTGCACACTGTTAACTAATAATAAATGTATAATTATTAGAGAAACAATAGCGACGAATTGTGGTTTGATTGCATTTCTACTCTTTTTCTCTTTTATGTGGGTATAAATAATTTTGAGACTGAAATATATACTAACAGTTTAAATTGTATTTTGTAGACATCAAAAGAAGATGGGACTCCAAAAGAGTAAGTTTTTAAACTAATTTCTATAGTTATATTCACTTCAATTTAAATTACATTTAGGGTGATGGTATTAAGTCTGTCTCTGGTAAAGCTCAGACCTGTAAATAAATAAAAAAACATTAAAAAGCTCAAGGTATATATATATATATATATATATATCATCACGGGTGCCTAAAGGGCGCCCGAGACCGCCTAGACGGCCCCAGGGCGCTGGGGCCGTCTAGGCGGTCTCGGGCGTCCTCGAGCGGCGGGGTTTTTAATGATAAAATAGTGGTGTTGTCAAACAAATGTACATAAATTTTTAGATTAAAAACTTATTGGTACACACCGGGATTCGAACCAGGGACCTAAGTGTTTTTAAGTCCAAGGTCTAACCAACTCGGCCACCGCGTAAGCTCAAGGTAACCTTAGAAAAAGCTTTTTCTAACTAGGTAATGCATTTTCGGAATTTGCACCAGTGTGGGAAGGCAAAGATCTTTCGACCAAACAATCATAATTTTAGTGAAAGTTATATCTGTCATCTGTATTTTTTTATGTTAGTATATAAGCGACTTCAATTTCCCGTACGACTGGCGTTTGCGAACCTTAAATTAATCGCAAGCTTGTCGTAGTTGGGAGTTTGCTGAAAGCCATCACCTTTGCAGGTGATACGAAGTTTTTAATAAAACAATAAAATAAAATAAAACAACAAGAAAAATAAATTAATATTAAAAACATTGAAATATTAATTTTAAGAGAGACAATGTTTTTAGCTATCCATGGCTTCACCGTGCGGGTTCCGGGTCCATCGCGTGATTGGAAGGCAGGGGAATAAACTGCAGCGTTCCAAGACTTGAGACCGCGAAGTAGGTTTAAAGGCCTTTTGAACTCTCACCTGCACTGTGTTCACTACCCTCTCTACTCAACCAAATACTATATGATCCTGTTAGAAAAATATTGTATTCTATTTTCCGTAAAACACTGCCGTCAAAGTGTCGAACATTCCACGTGTTGTCACCGTTAATACGGTCGTATTTTTGCGTCCGCTAAATTAAGGCACCGCTATTGGAGGAAAACAAAGTCCGCATGGAGTCCAAATTGATCAACGGACAAATATGTCTTTAACACACTTCCGCTCTTACTCTTTTTATAATAAAATAACAACAGATTAAATATTATTTAAAAACTGTTCCTAAGACACCTACCCTTAAAACACAGTATATCTGAACCCCTTATGGAATCTAAATATGTTACACTAAGTTATCAAAGTTGGTTCAGTTAAGACGTAAGTGTTTAAACAGAGATTCGCTTTTATATTATTAGTTTGGAGTTTGAATAGATAGTGATAGATTTGTGGTTTATACATGGTGACTTTGAAAGGATGTACTTTGGGCTAATATGAGGTTCTGATCAAATCGAACAACTTTTCCCATGGAATCATGTGTTGAATTTGATAGCAGTACATCCTTTCCAAGTTACCCTGTTTATAACTAGCTGACACGCGCAGCTTCGTCTGCGTAACTTTAACCGTATACGCAGTACACGCAACGAAAGCTCTCAAATGGAACAATTTTTCTCCGTTTTCCCAACATGTTTCATTAATGCTCCGCTCCTATTGCTCGTAGCGTATGTTATATAGTCTATATAAATGCTGGGCTATCCAACACTAAAATAAATTTTCAAAATCGGTTCAGTAGATCCAGTGTTTACCCCATACAACCTCACAAACTTTACCTCTTTATTATATTAGCAGATTACTGGCTGCCTGGCTTTGCACGGGTGTACTGATTAATAAAATGTTCTGTCTCACTCTTCACTCATTCTCTTTTTGAAATTGAAAGGAAAGTTTGATAGAACAGACTCGTAATGCAAATTCATCTTTGTCGCCGCCTGATTCGTTACCGCATCAATTAGCCGGCATAGTTGGATCAATCAATATGCTGTTAAACAATAATGTATTTATCAACCCTGTTCAATTTGTAGGTATGTTATCATCAGGTAGATACAAATCCGAGCGCCAATAAAAAAGTAAGCTGTTTTTTTTATAGAAGCTCGGCATGTGACCCTACATCTACCTGATCGAAAGCAGTATGCAGGTCCAAGAATGAATACAACCAGCTCTTAGAACTGTGTTGTAAGAGCTGGTGTCATCCATTATGCCGGCTTAAGATGCCTATTGACGCTTCGTTTAAAGGACTCAAGGTTATAGGATGGAGGAAACACGCAAGCAGACAAAGCATTCCACATTTTAATAGTGCGACAGATGTACGAATCACCAAATCTTTTAGTGCGAGTTGGTACATCGGCCACAGAATGCGCATGCACTCTGTTAACTGCTCGTAAGGTTCTGTAACGGAAAGGGGAAGGGGGAATTAAATAGTTCTTCAGAGCACTGTAAATCTCTACATCTCTGCGAAGCTGCCGTGGCTCTAAATGGTTATAATTAAATAAAGGATACCTGCATTTTTGCCTAGTCAATTGTACCGAGATCAAATTATAATAAAAAAATACTTGACTAGAATCTATTTATAAAACAATTATTAAATGAATTTAAACTATGCCTATATCCCTGTGCCGCCTAGGAAGACGACTGCACGAAAAATCTGGCACTACTCCTCGGCAGACTGGGATGGACTTAGGGAGTACTTTCTTGTCCTACCATGGGGGCAACGCTGCTTTAAGGTAGATGACCCGAATGCCTGTGCTTCTGCTCTTACTGATGAAATTCTTCTCGGAATGGAATATTATATTCCGTACTCGTCTATCATCAGCAAAGGCAGCAGCAAACCTTGGTACGACAGCCGTTGTACCAAGGTTGTAGCAGCAAAAAATTCTGCTTACCATGAGTGGGTTAGGAGTCGTTCAATGGCTGACCCTAACTCGGCTACCTTGAAGGCAGCTTACAATACCGCTACCAAATTGTGCAAGAAAGTATTGAAGAGTGCAAAGTCTTTTCATATCTCTCGGATCGGGCAGGAGCTGCTTGAACAACCGGCAGGTAGCCGGAAGTTTTGGCAGCTTGCCAAATCCGTTGAGGCAAAATTCTGTCGTTCCTCATTGCCGCCGCTGAGATATCCTGATGGTTCGCTGGCCCATTTGGCAACTATGGAAGCCGAACTTCTGGCTAATCTTTTTGCCTCGAACTCCAGACTCGATGATGGAGGCGCGCAGCCGCCTACTATTCCCAATTGCGGTATCACAATGCCTGATATTCATATCCGGCAACGTGATGTGCGCGCGGCGCTCCGTTCACTCGACGTTCGGAAGGCTAGTGGCCCGGATGGTGTCCCTGCGATTGTAATGAAAAACTGCGCTCTTGAGTTGTCTCCTGTTCTCACACGCCTATACCGCCTTTCATACTCCTCTGGCATTGTCCCCGCAACTTGGAGGGAAGCGAACGTGCAACCCATTCCCAAAAAGGGAGACCGGTCAGATCCCAATAATTACAGGCCTATTGCTATCACCTCAGTGTTGTGCAAGGTTCTAGAAACCATTATCAACGCACAAATAATGCGCCACCTAGAAGATCACTCTATTATACATGACCACCAGTACGGCTTTCGTAGGAAGAGGTCAACGGGTGATCTTCTAGCATATATTACGCATATCTGGGGTGAGGCAATGGACCAGCATGGGGAAGCCTTGGCAGTTGGTCTGGATATCTCCAAGGCTTTTGACCGGGTGTGGCATAAAGCTTTACTCTCTAAGTTGCCAGCTTTCGGATTTTCTACGCGACTTTGCGGCTGGATCTCTTCTTTCCTTTCAGACCGAGCTATAAGAGTCATTGTTGATGGTATGGCCTCGGGCCGAGAACCCATTAACGCGGGAGTACCCCAGGGATCAGTGCTGTCGCCGACGCTATTCTTGCTGCATATCAATGATATATTGTCATTGGGCAACATTCATTGTTATGCTGACAACAGTACCGTTCACGGGCGATACTTGGCTCGTAAGCCTCTTAGCCGCGTCGAAACAGAGGAGTATAGGAGTTCCTTGGTGAGTGAACTAGACCTAACCCTAAAGGAAGTTTCTAATTGGGGTTGTCATAATTTGGTCCAGTTCAATGCACAAAAAACCCAGGCCTGCGCGATGTCTGCAAAAAAGACACCGTTTTCCCATTTTCCCTCTCACTCAATTACCATTATCACCAATACTAAATATTCTGGGATTGGAAATACGCTCCGACTTAAATCACTGCAATTACATCGAGAACATTGCCAAGACCGCAAATAAGAAGCTCGGCGTTCTTAACAAGGTGCGACGATATTTCACTCCAGGGCTTAGGTTTCTTATCTTTAAAGCCCAGATCCGGCCTTGTATGGAATATTGTTCGCACCTTTGGGGTGGATCGGCCAAATATTTGCTGCAAGCCCTCGATGGTCTGCAGAAGCGTGCATCTCGTATTATTGATGACGAAGAGCTCACTAACACCTTAGAGCCACTGCAGCTTCGCAGAGATGTAGCGTCGTTGAGCGTATTTTACCGCCTTTACCATGGACAGTGCTCTGAAGAACTTTTTAATCTCATTCCCCCTTCCCCTTTCCGTTACAGAACCTCACAAGCAGGTAACAGAATGCTTGCGCATTCTGTGGCAGATGTACCAACCCGCACTAAAAGATTTGGTGATTCGTACATCTGTCGCACTATTAAAATGTGGAATGCTCTGCGTGCGTGTTTCCTTCATCCTATTACCTTGAGTCCTTTAAACGAAGCGTGAATAGGCATCTTAAGCCGGCATAATGGATGAAACCAGCTCTTACAACACAATTCTAAGAGCTGGTTGTATTCATTCTTGGACCTGCATTCTGCTTTCGATCAGGTGGATGTGGGGTCACATGCCGAGCTCCTATAAAAAAAAAAACGGGTTTTTAAGAAAAGAAAGTTTAAAAATTGAGAAAAATTGTTCAATTTTTGCCTAAAAAAAAGATGTTAAAAGCCTTTGCTTATATATTATGAAAAAAAAATATGTCAAAAGCTATATTTAATATTTATGTAACCTAAAAACCAAAATAAAAAACAATCTTAATTAATGAATATTTATTACAGAATTATAATTGTTTAACCAATATCCTTTTTTAAGGAATTTTTATATTTACATATTACCTATTTTTGAACACCTCTATATAGTTGACATCCCAGCACGTTCCTATTTATATAAAAATGAAAGTTCGTGATTTATATATACCAACTTAATTTTTTCGTTACATCTACTTTAATTAGGAGTTTTATATAAGTACTACTCCTGGCTTAATTTATTATTAACAAATTACATAATAAGTTTATATACCGATAGCGACAATAACTTACAAGCTTGAAAAAAGTTTGTGAAACGAAACATTTAGTGATACCAGCAATGCACAAGTATTGCTACTGTTAATATTTTGTAATGCCATATTTCTCATTTCCTGGATAAAAAAAAAATACAAATACCGGTAAATGAGCATCTCAAAATTATTATCTTCAATCCTACATACCAAATGATTCGGTACAATATACTAGGCCAAATTCGTATGGCGGCGGCCGGATCTCCTTTATTACAGTAACATTAATATGATTTTTCTTTACAGTCCAACCAAATGTTATGTGCCTAACTACCCACAAAATGGAGTGTTTGTAGTAACAGGAATTCCTGATGCTCAACCTGGACTTCAACGAGAATCACTCTATATAACATTTTCTTGCAATTATAGATATAGACTTACTGGTAATTCTACTGTGTCATGTTATAGTGGTGATTGGTTAGATGCTATACCCCAATGTGAACGTGAGTACTATTAACCATAAGTAACGACTATCACCAGCTAGACTAGAACACGCCTCGTGAACGTGAGCACTTACTAATAACTATATTCTGTGACGACCCAGGTAGCATTTTGACGTACCTATGACGTCAACTTAGTGTCATTCTCTACGTTTGATGTCATAGGGACGTCAAAATGCTACCTGGGGAGTATCATCTGCGTGGCACCAACTTCTGTCTGAGCACCTACTTACTGATAACTATTTTCTTTGACTACTATCATCATGGCACCAACTTCTGTAGGACACAAACAGAATACGTCTTAAGCACCAGCAGAAACACTCTCTTCCTATGATATACTGATTTACCTGGACAAGATAATATACGTTATGGTTGGGAAAATGGGTATCACTGGGTAGAACTCGATCGATGAGAAATGTCAAGGCGGAGGGGATTTATTCCACCTCATCGTAACCGCGCGTCATAATCTTAGTATAACCACCTCCGTAGACTATAGTGGCCTTTGGCGTCGCATCCGAAGGTCGTGGGTTTGATTCTCACCCATGGAAATAAATGTTAGGTTTGTACAAAGACGAGCTTAATGCCTTAGGCATTATCTACCACCTAACCTTTAGGAGAGTGAAAATTGTAATATGGGGTGTTAGTATATGCATATGTGGATTCCGGTGGATAGTGCTCCACAATCTTAAACCAGATACAGATCGTAAAACGACAAAAAACTGTCCTTTACGTTTTACACATTCAGTTTAATATTTTTCAGTATTCTGCGAGCTTCGAGAGCATGCAAGCGTGGAGTATTACTGTAAAATCCCAGACTCAAATGATACTAAGATCTGTGACCGATACATAAAGAACTATGACGTGGTCATCCCAGAATGTCGGGTCCCTAACTATTACAACACATCTGCCTTGCCCAATATGAAGTGTATTAATGGAGATTGGAATTATCTTCCTAAATGTAAACCTGGTTAGAAATTAATAATATATTAATGTTTTAGATGGGAGGAAGGTCTCTATAATTTCGTTAGGCCGACCGACCGGTCTCTTTGCTACCGCCCATACAGATGCAAAAACCGTCAAGTAACCTAGTCATGTTTCGGTTTTAATCTGTGGGTTCACCGGTTTTCAGGAGACTACTGCATCGATTTTTTATCGAGTTGGTAGTCTCCTTTCAGGGTGCGGTTACGAAATAGATAATTTAAATATACTCGTAATGTAATTCCTCATTGTCGACCCCCATTTCGTGATCGCATCAATTAGCCGGCATAGTGGGAGCGATCAATATTGCTAAGAACAATTATTAATTCACCCCATTCATGGACTTTGTAGGTCTGCTCACCACCTGCCCCTTGACATAATACATTTTTTAACAAAATTAAATTTTAAAAATTCTCCATACACTTGGTATTAATTAGTCAATTGTTTGTGTACCGGGCTATTAAAAAAGATTTTATTTCGGGAGATAAAGATAGCACCTAGAACCATGTCGCGTATTTTAAAAGATGACTTAGGACTTGTAGCCTATAAGAGAGGCACTGGTAATTTCTTAACTGATAATCTAAATAGAATAGGATTGTAAAATCGAAACAACTACTGAAGCGGTACGCAAAGGGAGGTGACAGAAATTGTTTGTATACGGATGAGATTCTTTTTACAATTGAGCAACATTTTAACAAACAAAATGACCGCATTTATGCTCAAAGCTCTAAGGAAGCTTTCAAATTAGTCGACAGAGTGCAACGTGGGCACTATTCGACTTCAGTGATGGTTTGGTGGGGTGTTAACTATAAAGGAGTGACTGAGCCATATTTTTGTGAAAAAGGTATCTGTTGAAATCCAATATCAGTATCTTTGTATGTGTCTATTCCTTTTTTCTAATCTGTATATTCTTAAGTAGTCTGTAAAAAGAAATGGCTCCTGGAGTTTGTGAAGAGTGCTAAGTAAATTAAATAAAAGAAGTACATTAATATAGTAGTTTATTATTGCTATGCTCCACACCTGCGAACCCCTTGAAGATCCAAATATAATTATCAATAGGGTTATGGGCCCAGAGACACGTTAAGAAAAATTCAGTAAGTTTTTGAGGTTGTAAAAAAAATGTCACATGCGGAAATACGCATCGCCCCATTTTCGGGAGAAGGATTCCACGCTTGGTCTTTTAGAATAAAAAGCATTCTAAATGAAAATGCCGTACTAGAATATATACAAAACAATGAGTTATCCGCCGTCAAGGGAAACGAGCGCAACGAGGCACGTGCACAGGCTATCCTCATAGGAGCGGTGGCGGATAGCCATTTAGAATATTTAAAAAATAAAAAAAAATGCATTTGAAATGTATAAGAATTTAGAAGAAAATTTTTTAAAGAAAAGCGTTAGGAACAAATTATTTTTAAGAAGAAATTTATCTGACCTGAAGTACAAGGAAAACGAACCCCTTATAAAACATTTAGTTAAAATGGAAGAGATCTTTAATCAGCTAAAAGAGTCTGAAAGTGAACTGAAATCCGAGGAGAAAATAAATTATATTTTGCTGTCTATGCCAAGGTCTTATGATGCTGTGGTGACTGCATTAGAAACGATTGAGGAACTTAAGCTGGATTTGTCAAAGAGCGGTTATTAGGGGAAGAAGAAAAGCGGAAGAAAAATATAATAAGCGAAGAAAATATTACCAGTGTTTTACTATGCTATACTTGCGGAAGGCCCGGACATAAAAAGATTAATTGTTTCAATAATAATAAAGGAAATTATAGGGGGCAAAGTTATTTTCACGGACAAGGACATTTTCGAGGACAAGGACAGTACAATCAAAGATATTTTCACGGACGAGGATAATCAACTGGTCGAGGGCAGTATAATCAAGGACAAGGAAATCACTATCAAGGACAAAGACATTACAGAGGACATCATCAGGGTCAAGGTCAAGAACAGTACAGAGGTCAGAATCGGGGTCAAGGATTTTCAAGGAGAGAAGGACATGGGCAGGATCGCACTACATACATGGCAGATACAGAGGTACAACAAGAGAGTGAAATGGTTAGTACAGTGTTTCAGGTTTATGGTGATAATAGTTATAGTGAATTAAAATGGTGCATTGACTCAGGTTGTTCTGACCATTTAATTAATAATAAAAAGTATTTTTGTGACTACATAGAACTAAAAAACCCTAAAATTATATGTGCAGCTAAAAATAATATAACTTTAAAAGCCATAGGAGTAGGTATTATAAAAGCAAAGTGTATTATAAATAATAGGGAGAAATTGCATGTTATTAATGATGTTTATTATGTACCAGAGCTAAGAGAAAACTTATTATCAGTGTCTAAAATGGAGAATAATAACTTAAAGCTAATTTTTTATAATAACCATCTTAAAGTGTATAATGAATATCAAGAGTTGGTAATGAGTACATATAAAACTGGGTCATTGTACATTGTGAGTATGACAATAGAAAATATACTGTGTAGTTTTACTTCAAAAATTAATAATGTAGTTGAGTTGTGGCATAAACGTTTTGCTCATTTGGGATTAAATAATTTAAAATTGTTGGTACAAAACCAAATGGTTGATGGTTTGAATGATATAAAAAATTTAAAAATTGATAATTACTTATGTGAACCATGCTTACTAGGAAAGATTACCAGGCGTCCATTTAACAAAAAGGGTTATCGGGCTACCAAGGCTCTCGAGCTAGTCCATAGTGATGTCTGTGGACCGTTCCAAGATTCCACCTGGGATGGTAACAGGTATTTTGTTACCTTCATTGATGACTTTACTCATTTTGCTGTTATTTATTTAATTAAACAAAAATCTGATGTTTTTGATAAATTTAAACAATATTTTTATTATTCAACTAATCACTTTAATACTAATTTGCTTAAGTTAAGAACGGACAATGGTCGTGAATATGTTTCAACAGAATTTAATAGTTTTTGTATTAATAAAGGTATAACACTGCAATACACTATAGCTTATAATCCGGAAATGAATGGAGTTGCAGAGCGCATGAATCGTACATTAATTGACAGGAGCCGTACTGTTTTGTTAGAATCAAAGTTGCCGAAAGATCTGTGGGGAGAGGCACTTCTTTTCTCTGTCTATGTTACAAATAGGAGTCCTACCGCATTAAAAAACAAAACACCAAGTGAACTGTGGTACGGGCATAAGCCTAATGTTTCTAACCTTAGAGTATTTGGTTGCACTGCTTATAGTCATGTACCTAAAGTATTAAGGAATAAGCTAGAACCTAAAGGTAAAAAAATAATAATGGTTGGTTATTGTAGTGGGGGTTACAAATTATGGGATATGGAAAATAAAAAAATGATAGCATCAAGAAGTGTAGTGTTTGATGAAAACAATTATTATAATCAGGAGCATGTGAGTGAGTTGGAGCCAGTTAGTGTGACAGATAGGGAAAATAGGTATATTTTAAATATGGAAAATAAAGTGGAGGAAAGTGAATGTGTGGAAAGTGCAAGGCCAAGAAGGAATAAAAATATGCCTGCATGGAGACAACAATATGTTAAAGACTTTAGTGATGATGAAGCGTTGTTTGCTTTTCAAGCTGGCCAAATGCCTGATATACCAATTAGATACAGCGATATTAGTACAAGAGAGGATAGAGTTTTATGGGAAAATGCAATTAAGGAAAAAATTAGTGTGTTAAAAGAAAGTGAGACATGGGATATTATTATGAAGCCAGAGAATGTTAAGTTATTAGATACAAAGTGGGTATTTTCAAAGAAGGAAGTAAGTCAGAAATGTATATACAAAGCTAGATTGGTTGTTAGGGGGTTTCAGCAGGAAGAGGATTTTGAGAGTGTATATTCACCGGTTTTAAAGTTGCAAACATTACAAATATTATTGGCAATAGCATGTGAGAATGATTATCAAATTCATCAAATGGATGTTAAAGGAGCTTTTTTGTATGGCAGAATAGATGAGGATGTGTTTTTAAAAACACCAGAAGGTTTAAGTGTAAAAGAAGGTTATGTATTAAAACTTAAAAAATCATTGTATGGGTTGAAAAAATCACCTATGTACTGGTATGAACATTTTAATAAAATTATTACAAGTTTTGGGTGTATAAGGTCAGAGAATGATTACTGCCTGTATAAGAAGGGGGAGTTGTATATTTTATTGTTTGTTGATGATTTATTGATTTTATGTAACAATAAGAATGAGATTGAAAGTGTAAAAGAGTTTTTATCAACAAAGTTTAGAATGAAGTATTTGGGGTTTAACAATTTATTATATTTGGGAATATCAATTTATAAAGAAAATGATAAAATAATTTTAGATCAGTCTAGGTATTTAAAGGATGTACTAAAGAAATATAATATGCAAAACTGTAATATTAGTGATACACCTATGGAGGTGAATTTTAAGTTTGATGATGAATGTGTTATAGACTATTCATATGATTTAAAATGTAGGTCTTTAATAGGGTCACTTATGTATGCCACTGTTGGCACAAGACCGGATTTAGCAACTTCTGTTTATTATTTAAGTAGGTATCAGTCAAGACCTTGTGAGTTTTTGTGGAAGGCACTAAAGCGCATTCTAAGGTATGTTAAGGGAACACTTCATTTATTTATTTATTTATTTATTTACAATAGGTATACAAACGGGTATCAACAAAAGCTATATAATGCAATATATATATATATATATTTACATAGGTACTGTACTAGGCTGATACCCAGAAGCCCGTATACACCATGAATTACGCTATTTGCACATATTTAATATATAATAATTACACAGATATAAATTAACTGCTTACCCTAATACAATAAAGAGAAGAACAAAAATAGATATAAAATGAAATTTTAATTGCTGACATTTATTATATTATTAGCATTATCTTTAATATATAGGTACTCGGCTTGTTAAATTAATATTACACATATCGATACCTCCGAAGTAAACTGTTGTATGCTTAAAAACACAAGTTTACAGGACAGCGTTTTAAAGATGTAAATTATAACAAAAACTTTATTTTTGAATCTATTTTAATGAAATTTCGTAATCAAACTTGGTATTAAATTATTTTCAATATACTTGTAAGTTTTATTCATAATTTTTACTGTTTCTGAAGATATTGTTCATACAACACTTTATCTAGTAATGTTACTCAAGCAAATAATGGTATGTGATTCATACAATAACATACGTCGAAATATATAAGTTCAGATTTATTGTATGTACATTATACGATTCTTTACCTTGGAAATTATAAATAGAAAAATATAGTAAGTAAATTAATTATAAGAGGTAAAGAGTTATTTTCTTAATAATATACTATAAAATCTATTTTTTTGTACTTATTTGTTAACTGATTATTGATACTCTGACAACATTATTACAAAATAAAAGCAATGTGTATAAATGCTTTGTTACTCATTGATCAAAATCTAACTCTTAATTAATTATTTAAAAAAAAAACTATTACAATCAATTCTCTTTTACCAAAATAATAATATTATCAAAAAATACAAATTTTTAAATTACCAAAACGAAATGTTTGCTAATTAACTAAACTAATAATAATCATCGACAATAACTACTAAATGAGACCATGAAGTAATAGATAAAAATCTAGCTCTTAGAGCATTACAAAATAAACAAAATACTAAATTCTTAAAAAATAAAATCAACTCTTAAAATAATTAGTAACAAATTACCATCAGTAACAATCACAAAAGAAGTTTAGACTTAAAACTATGTAGTTCTATATAAACTAAGAAAAATTCTGATATTAGATAATTAATAATTATTTTTAAAAGTTAGAAATCTTTAATTTTAATCTGAGTCTGAAGTTGATGTTGATTCAAAACTAGATACTGTAGCAAAATACAAGTTTTTAAAATATTCATGATATGTGTCTGGAATAAGCTTGCTTTCACAAAGATACATTAAGTCGTCAAATTTGGCCTTTGGGATGGGAAGTCTATTGGGATAAAGAGGACAAACATTTTCAGATTCATGTCTTTGGCGCCTTCGAGTATTGCTGTTAATAACTATAGTCTTGTAATCACTATTGGAATGATCATACTTATAGTGTATTTTAAATGGGTCACCAGCACATACTCTCACCGCTTTTATTTTACTCCACTGGACGGTCTCCCCGTTCATATTTTTTGTCCAATTACGACCTTTTAAAAGAGTTTTAAAATCCAAAAAATCTGAATGCTTCATTTCAATAACGTTATAAGGTTTCCCTTCTTGTTTTGCCCATCTTACTAGGCTAAACCATTCCAAAGGTGTAAAAATAAGTTTATTTTTTGATGAACGTTCAATCAGCGCATGAACGCTATCGCCTTCTGCTTGGGTGTGTCCCTTTTCTAAAAACATATGGTTGATAGTTACGTTATATTTGTGCACTACAAACGTATAAAAAGCAAACACAATACGGTTTCGATTCTGGCCCCCGCAGCCATCAGACCAGAAACGAAATTCCGATGCTCCTTAGGCCTGCTTTTTGATTATAAAATTTAAGAGGCAAGTTGCAACCTCATTGGCACCACGTTTTTCTTCACCCTCATGCCACATGTAGCAATAGCCTTCTTTGTTTGCTAAATCAAATAAAGTAAAATTGAATACCGATAATTTTCGTTTGTAATATAAAACACTTAGTTGACCGTGAGGAGCATTTAATATTTTTTGAAAATCAAAAGTTGCTGATACTAATTTGCCATGGGAAGACTTACTTTCATTTTTATCAGTCAGTTTAAGCTGTCTGGCTATTTTTTTATTATTAATATGTGTTTCGTGAGATAATATTTGTTGTTCAGTAGGATATCTATTATTTTTGTAAATGTGGCATTGATCGCACTGGTCTTTTTTAGGTAAAAAAAAACTCAGTTTAAAATTGTGGTTAACTATGTCGCGATATTGCCTTTCTGAATCAGCCTTATCTTCGAAAATATTAGTCTGTAGCCATTCGTTATACATTTCAAATAAGCGATGAAAATTTAAGTGACTCTCCAAATATAATTTGTCTGATTTTTGTCTATTGTAATGCGATTCAACAGGTTGCAAGCTTTTTATATGTTCACACACACTATTTATGACCGATTGAGTAATCTTTCGCGGATGTTTTAAATGTTTTCCTCTTTGATCTAAAGACAATATTCCAGTAGCAGTGTCTAGTTTACCAAGAGCTGTGTTGACTAGTTGATCACTAATAGACATGGTATTTAAAAACATTTTTTTGCATACTGTTACATAATCGATGGTTTCTCCATCATTAACTGGTAGTTTATATTTGAGAGTATATTTACGTCTTGAAACGACATCTGTATAAGTCCTACGTTTAATTGTTTTTGATACTAAATTAACCAAATACGTCCACTGCTTGTGTCTATCCCCCAAGCTCCAAAAACATTCAAAAATATTTTTTCTTTCTTCCTCTTTCAACTTCTCGAAACACTTCAAACGACAGTTACATGTAGGGCCCATCTTTTTATTCGATTTTACTATACCCTTTCTAGAAACATATTCCTTTCCCAAATTTTGTAAAGTTTTCCTTTTCACATCTAACCAGTCTTTCGTATGTCTTTGTCTTATATTACCTTTATCTTTCCGCAAGTTTTTTTTTTTTGAAGTAGGTGTATTAATTAATATGTCAGATAACGGAGTATTTACTTGAGGAGTAGAATAGTCAGATTGACAAACAAAGGATTGCTGTGATAAAGGTTCTTCAATCATTAAATTTTCCTTTTCTATAAAATATGGACAAAAGTTATTTTCACAGTCGAAATCTAAATGATTAATGCTACAATTTGGCGAAGGGTGAGGTGTGTCAGAATTAGCTTCATTAGAATTATCAGCTAATGTATGATCTAAATACTCGGAGGTAGAAAAAATGTTGTCGTCTATTAAATTCACTAGTTCATTAAATTCAGATTCGTTGAAACTCACTGGTAGAGGCGATTCTGAAAACATAATATAAGTATTTAATAATTAATAAACTAGTTGATCCATTTTATGTGTATTAATGTAATTATTACAGTATACGATATTTTTTTTTGTGATTAACGACGTATAATATTGTATATCATATATACATTATATTTTTTTAAAATATTACCGGCGTAAAATGTTGTATTTAAAACATACCATTTTTTTTAATTTCCATAACGACGTAAATTGTTGCAACTGATTTTACAATAACGTTTTATCTTTTCTTTTCCCGTGTAAAATGTTGTATGTGATTTATACAACACTTTAAGTCGTTGACATAATTAAATTAAAACAAATGAATTAAAATCACTAAAATAATTATACTATACCATACCTGGTTTAAATATAACAATATTGTCTTGAAAACTGTCAAATATCACAGGGTTTAATACTGAATCGTGGTTTTTAACAGGGATTTCGTCATCTTCTTGTGTAGTGCTAATATTGCTTACCATAGCACATAGTCTTTGGCCTCTAGTTAACACTTTATAAGGCTTCATTGTATACAGAAAGTAATAAATCACCAATGAAAATATGCGATTATATTATTAATTCATAGTTTCTTCGATATAATGCCGCCGTACGTTCCATCCGACATTCCGGCGTTAACTGATTTAAGATACACATACGGGGCGCGGGCGCGGCGTGACCCCCGCCTCCCGCACGGCGTTTAACGTTGTAAAGTTCATTACAATAACCTACTCCGTATTTATTTAAAAGATACAATAATTTACGTTTAGTAACTCATAGAAACTTTAATGTTTTTGTATTTTTTTAATTTGTAACATGTAGTATAGTAATAGAAATACTTAATAACGTTTTAAAAAAAAAAAAACATTTTGTGGCTTACAACAACTTACGTGGTATCGATATAATGAGATTCTTTAAATAATATTATTCCGACTCGGACCGATATTGAGGACCTCACGGACCTGCCTCTTAAAGGCATTTAACTTTGGCGTAAACACGTCCAAAAGCACGTTATCTCGTGATAACTCGTTGTACAAGCGACACATTCTCACCAAGGGGTTATAAAAGGACGTATTGTTTGTATATGTTCTAACCACAACCACAAATTTAGGGTTGCATTATAAGAAAAGTTATGATAAGATTCCATTGGTAGGATTTGCTGATGCCGACTGGGCTAGAGACAATGACAGAAAGTCAACAACGGGGTACTTATTTAAAATTTATAATAATTTAACTATTTGGAAGTCAAAGAAACAAACTACTGTTGCCTTAAGCACAACCGAAGCAGAGCTGGTGGCTTTGTGTGAAGCCACAGCCGAGGCATGTTGGGTTAGGAAAATTTTATTAGATTTGAATGTAAATGTAAATTGTATAACTATGTATGAAGACAATCAGAGTACTATTAAGTGTTTAAAAAATTATGATCAGAAACGCCTTAAGCACATGGATATAAAGTTTAATTTTGTAAAACAAAAGGTTAAAGAGGGTATTATTAATGTTGAGTATTTGTGTTCTCAGAAACAGTTGGCTGATGTATTCACCAAGCCATTATGTAGAATTGTGTTTAAAGGGTTTGTAAATGATTTAGGTATGGCAAATAAAAATCCTGATATTGAGGAGGGGTGTTGAAATCCAATATCAGTATCTTTGTATGTGTCTATTCCTTTTTTCTAATCTGTATATTCTTAAGTAGTCTGTAAAAAGAAATGGCTCCTGGAGTTTGTGAAGAGTGCTAAGTAAATTAAATAAAAGAAGTACATTAAATATAGTAGTTTATTATTGCTGTGCTCCACACCTGCGAACCCCTTGAAGATCCAAATATAATTATCAATAGTATCAAAACATCGGCACAAGTGTATCATATTATATTGATACCATTCTTGATAAGGTAATTAAGCCCCTTAACAACACCAAATTCAATAACCAAGTATGGTCCTTCCAGCGCCGGGTCATAAAGCTCGGTCCACGCAGTCTTGGTTGGAAGCGAACGTTTCGGACTTCATCAGAACTGAAGGCTGGCCGTCATCTAGTCCCGATCTTAATCCCCTGGATTATGATTTATAGTCAGTTTTAGAAAGTACTGCTTGCTCTAAACGCCATGATAATTTGGAGTCCCTAAAACAATCCATACGATTGGCAGTGAAGAATTTTCCCGTGGAAATAGTGCGTGCTACTATGGATAACTGGCCTCAACGTTTAATGGACTGTATTGCAGCCATTGGAGACCACTTCGAATAAGCTTTTTATATTTTTAATAATTTATATTTATGTATTAAGCTAACACACTGTAAAAGCAATAAATGTTATTTGCAATAGAAATATTTATGGCAAGACTAGGTATACTTAAATATGAGTCATACAATTGGGATTTTTAATAAGATTTATCTGTTTCAGTGTGCGGTTTAGTAACACCACAGGGTAAACTATTGGCGATTGGAGGTCGCGCGGCAAAACAAGGGGAACTGCCGTGGCATGTTGGGATATATCGGAAGAATGCTGATCCGTATTTGCAGATCTGTGGAGGCTCCATTGTGACTACTACACTTGTTATATCGGGTAAGTGTTTATATAAACGGCCTCAGGGTACCAGCGCATGGATTTTATTTTATTCCCTCATCGCTGATTGTCTCTAATATATCTGATACTTACCTAAAATAAACTTTAAATCATAAAAAGAAAATGCGCATGTAAATAATGATAGAGTTTAGAGATAATACTTACAAATAATAATGGTCACCCCCCACACTATAGTTTTAGCTGAGGGCAAATTGTTGCGTCTAATAATAAAAAAAATACCTATGCTATTAACCGTAAACGAGCTTATTCGTAAAATAATTTTTGTTTTAATTCACCTTTGAACTTTTGTAGTTTATGTTTATTATTTTATTATTTCGGCGTTGAAATAGTTGTACACAAAAATCTTTTCGTAGTAATATGAAAATGTGAGATTTTGATCAATCAAATCTCACATTTTGCCATCATTTTGCTACCTTACTTGTGAAGGACTACTTTTCAGCACCTTTCAGCAGTCTTATTACATTTTTTTTTACCACGGAAGTCTTGCGTATAGGTACATACGAGTTGCATAGGTACGTACATGATGTGGACAGGAAGTCAGATACCTTCTTATTTCTCCGCTTGCCTGCGATGCGTGGGGGCACAGAAGAAAAACAAGTGAGGGCTAAAAATTAAACTTGTAAAATTTCAATGAGACACGAATAATAGTATTATGAATGGAACTAATCAGGTTCTTACGTAATGTGTGCAGGAAGCCAGATAACTACCCACTTTTTTATGAAGTGGGAAAAAATTGGAACGTGGAAATTTTAATAAGTTATTATGTAAAAATTCAAAAATTCTACTTAAATTTTTTCATAATGCTGGAAAAATGGGAACGTGCGATTTTTAAAAAAGTGGTCATTATGTAAAATTTACGCTTTATTATGACCCTATGATGATTTACTTATAATAAAAATTTTCAAATATTTATAATTTTTACATAATGACTACTTTTCCACAATACCCACGTTTCCATAACCCATTTTTTCCCCCTTAATGACCACTTTCCCATAATAAAAATATTCCATAATTACTACTTTTCCCAAATAATCAAATAATTTCACGCAAGACACGATCTTACCCCCACCACCATGAAGATAAAGATAGGGAGCCCTTGGTCCTTAAATCGTCTTTCCAGTCGTAAGAACAGAAGATGGCCGCCAACATACAAATAACAAAAAAAGTTTGAACAAAAAATTATAAGCGATCACTGAGCGTTGATTGGTTGAAGTGAGAACAGAATATAGTGGCAACGAATGCATTTGACATTTCATTTTATTGGCCATTTAGGGCGGTTCCATTTATTAAAAATACAAAACAAAAAAAAAATAGTTTCGTGATATATATTAGTTGTCTCTTTCTTCTTTCGCTTTCACATAATATTTGCTTAGCAAATTCCAGATGGATTCATCTCATTGATCGTAAGTCTCGTAAAGATTTCACTCCCAATGAGCACATTGGTAGAACCACCACGTTGTATTTTAAATAATTACCTACCTACTTCCTTGTTCCAGCCGCCCATTGCTTCTGGAGCGACGCAGATAAGTATCTCCCGAAAAGTATGTTTGCTGTCGCGGCCGGCATACTTTACAGACCTTGGAATGAATCTAGACATGCACACGCTCAGAGAAGCGATGTAAGTTCATTCTTACTCATTATGCTCGCAGGTTAAAAAATAGTGAGTGGATAATAATAATAGTCTATTTTTTATTCTTCAAACCAGTTATAATTTTGTTAGTAAGTATATTTATTTTAAACTCTCCATTTAAGTTTAGAAAAAACGCCAGCATTCTCGGTAAATCCTCGCAACACAACAGCTTGGAATCTGTATTTTTTAAGGTATTTTTTTTTTAAATTATATTATATTAAATTTTTAAAGATAAAAATACAACGAAAAAATTCCTGGTGGGTGGGACTCGAACACATGAACCTCGCTATCGCGGCAAGGCGCTCAACCACTGAACCAACCAGGTTCCAGTCACCCCTCACGAATTTTGTAATTGATTTGTTATCTACTTATATACACAGACGCCCTCTATTAGCTTTCTTCTATTAACTCTATACCAGTAAAGTTAGAAGTCCTAGTTTCTAATACTAGATAGCAGATGAGTCTGTTTTTTATTTTTACTTTTTTCAGTACCTACTTTATATTTATGCATTTTTTATAAATTCCTTATTAGGATAATCTTATATTAAATTTTTAAAGATAAAAATGCAATATACCTATATTTTTAATTATATTATAATTTTGTTTATTTAGTTTATTTTTAAGTATATTCTGTTCCTTTTAACTTTATAAATACTTATAGGAAATTCTTCCCCATCATAGGCACGGCTCCGTATGAAGGAAACAGTATACATTGGGGCTTAGCATAACCACATTGATATAGTTTGATAGTCGATAAAATGAAGTTTATGAATGAACATTCATTCATATAATCGATATGTATCGATTTTGTCGATTAATGAGCTTATCGACGCTGTTGTGCTAAGGCATGGGCATTAGTCATTCAGTATATATTTATATTCTTCATGAGGCTCTAACATAACTATGTACATGTTAAACATTAATAATAAGTATATTAAAACTAGTAGTTAAAGCAATGGCACGTTAATCTGTGCCTTGTAGACAGAGTCCCCTCGTTTCGGCCGAATTGACTCCAAGTGAACGAGCTGTGGTCCAAGTGCGCAAGGGGGTGGGTAATTTTTTTTTACCAAGCAACCGTATACCAATGCGATTTCTTGAATTAAAGGTATTACCTATCCCGTGGTCGTCAAACTGCGGTTTGGGTTATATTTTTGTTACATTTTGCTACTAATCATTGATGGTTTGTCAATACATAATTTATATTTCAAAACGCGCAATAAAAACTATACATTCTGTCAAGAAAGTACTGAGATTCATTCATTAAAAATACTTGCATGTCGAAATTATTTTTGTCGTTAGGTGCATTTTTAGCCTTATTACAATAAATAAAAATTTCGAATGATTTGTCTTAAATTGTGCATTGGATTTTTTGTGCAGAAGCACTGAAATTTTGACATAATTCTTACGGTTAATCGAATTTATCAAAAACACATGCATATGAGTGATACAGACAGGGCCCTAAAAACCGGTCGCGATGTGGTGGTAGATTGTTTGCTTCAATATGGTCGTCCATCAAAGTTTTTAACTGAGGCTCTACCATGGGTTTGCGCATTGTAGAAACGAACTTTCAGCAGATCTCAGATTTAAACCAGCATTTCGAGACTAAAGAGACTTGATAAAAGAAATTAAATTCCAACCCCACATTTATAAAACGTTTTGTAAAAGGTTAGATGAAAATACATGGGTTCACGAGTTCTACACGTGAACCAATCAACTAGGCTGGGCTGTCCAACTGTGCCGAGACCGAAAAATGCATTGTCAAAGTCGATTAAAAGTGAAGATGACGGTCACAGCGTTATGAGGCGTTTGAGGGAGAAAATTTGTCGCAAAACACCGGAGGCCAGGTGGGCAATACTCGCGCTTTCGGCATTTATCTTGATTCGATATGATAACGAAAAATTACATAATTTGTCAAAATTATTTTATGTTCAAAAATATCGAATCGAGATGAATGTCGAAAGCGCGAGAATTGCCCACCTGAACCATAGAACACGATCAATCGATAAAAATGTATAGGAATTTTACTCTATGGGTAGAGCCTGATCGATGAGAAACGTCAAATCCCGTACATTTGGCATTCGATGGGTATTTCGATTTAATTATCGATTGGTCTTTGGTAAGGCCCCAGATTTGTCGAAAGAAAAGTAATGGATCTTCCACGACGATAACGCGCCATCTCACTATTGTGAAAGAAAGAAATCTCAAAAAATAAATATAATAAAAACTCAACAAATCTTATTTTAATAATATAATAATACACTTCTAGGTCGTGATTTCAGTCGATAGATAAAAATAAAATAGAATTTACACGGCAAGTACAATAAATGCTTTTAAAAATAAGTATTTTTGATAATTTATTAGGAAAGAATTTACTTTAAAAAGTTTTTTTTGATCTACCTGATGGTAAATATTTTTTATAAAGCATTGAGGCTATTTTAAATAGACTCGTAATAGAAATTCGTCTAACGATGACTGATTCGTTACTGAATTAATTAGCCGGCAAATATACTTAATATATAATAGGTAATGATAATCAATGCTGTTAAACAATAATGTAATGATCGACCCCATTCATGGATCTTGTAAATCTGTTTACCATCAGGTAGATACAAAGTAAATTGCGCCGTGCTACCAAAAAAAACCGAACTGAATAGGTAGTTTAAGTGGACAACACCCTAAGTGTGCAGCCCGACAGTAATTTGGTGAAAATACTTGGGTACATTTAGGTAGTATAAGTGGACAATACCCTTAGTATGCGGCCCGACAGTAATACCCACATTGTCCTATGTGGCCCTTGGCAAGAAAAGTGTGACGAACGAAACCTCCACATGAAAAAAGCCGAAACCTCCACATGAAAATATAAAATTCCAGTTTTCTTTTAGGTGAAAGAAATATTGACACCAAAACGATTTCGTGGAGCAGAAACTAACTTTCAAGATGACATCGCGCTAGTATTTTTGGTAGAGGTGGGTCGTTACGTATTTCATTGTAACGTAACGGCTACGTTTCTTTTTGTTAATCACCCGTTATGTAACTATTTATAGTTATTATTAAAAAATCGAATTATAAGCAAAAAAAAAAAAAAAAAAAAAAAAAAAAAAAAAAAAAAAAAAAAAAAAAAATAATTACTCTCAAATAAATCTCTAAACAATCATTGTTTTAAATTATTTTTTTACTTACCCCGTGTACCAATATTTTTTTAATATAAAAACTTATTCACTATAACAGCAGTCAGAAAACTTATCTACATTGTACAATTATTTCTTTAACAAATTTCCGTTATTAATATCTATATTTTCTATCTATTTTAATTTTTTTATGGCGACATGATTCTATTCTATCTAAATTACTTAACAACCACAGAACGCCAGTTCCATCCCCGCTTCTGCACTTCATTTTTTTAATTTCATACTTTTATTTTGATTTTTACATGTGTTTTTATTTTAATCAATTTTTATCTTTAACATCCAAAAGACAGCTACAATTTTATTGACCACAAAATACTTATATTCTGCATTATTAAATTTATTAGCGCCATCTCTCTGTAGTAGTTGTTATAAATTGGTTTACTTAGTTCATTATATCACCGCTTTGCGCAATGTCGCTGCTCGCCGACATTCCACAACTTGTGATTTAAACGGACGGAACAAATGTACCTATCTATATGGATATCACTTTGAAACGCTTGAAACGGTTGTAACTTGTAACGATGGAAACTCTTGTAACGTGGTGGTTATTGTTACTTCACGTGATTGTTATATTTAGTGATCGTTTTAAAATATCGTCGTTGCACTCCGACGAGGTGGTTAATGATGTTCACGCTATTGCTGTGATTTAGAGGTGGGTCGTTACGTGATTTCATTGTAACGTAACGGCTACGTTTCTTTTTGTTAATCACCCGTTATGTAACTATTTATAGTTATTATTAAAAAATCGAATTATAAGCAAAAAAAAAAAAAAAAAAAAAAAAAAAAAAAAAAAAAAAAAAAAAAAAAAAAAAATAATTACTCTCAAATAAATCTCTAAACAATCATTGTTTTAAATTATTTTTTTACTTACCCCGTGTACCAATATTTTTTTAATATAAAAACTTATTCACTATAACAGCAGTCAGATAACTTATCTACATTGTACAATTATTTCTTTAACAAATTTCCGTTATTAATATCTATATTTTCTATCTATTTTAATTTTTTTATGGCGACATGATTCTATTCTATCTAAATTACTTAACAACCACAGAACGCCAGTTCCATCCCCGCTTCTGCACTTCATTTTTTTAATTTCATACTTTTATTTTGATTTTTACATGTGTTTTTATTTTAATCAATTTTTATCTTTAACATCCAAAAGACAGCTACAATTTTATTGACCACAAAATACTTATATTCTGCATTATTAAATTTATTAGCGCCATCTCTCTGTAGTAGTTGTTATAAATTGGTTTACTTAGTTCATTATATCACCGCTTTGCGCAATGTCGCTGCTCGCCGACATTCCACAACTTGTGATTTAAACGGACGGAACAAATGTACCTATCTATATGGATATCACTTTGAAACGCTTGAAACGGTTGTAACTTGTAACGATGGAAACTCTTGTAACGTGGTGGTTATTGTTACTTCACGTGATTGTTATATTTAGTGATTTTTGTTATAGTAGTTTTTTCGTGATTGGTTGCGCATTCGTTCTAAGGTTTTTTGACGTTGTGTTTTTTTTTGAGTTATTGTTGCTATCCTCGTTTTAGTTTCTTTTTCTTGTATCGTTTTTTAAAATATCGTCGTTGCACTCCGACGAGGTGGTTAATGATGTTCACGCTATTGCTGTGATTTAGAGGTGGGTCGTTACGTGATTTCATTGTAACGTAACGGCTACGTTTCTTTTTGTTAATCACCCGTTATGTAACTATTTATAGTTATTATTAAAAAATCGAATTATAAGCAAAAAAAAAAAAAAAAAAAAAAAAAAAAAAAAAAAAAAAAAAAAAAAAAAAAAAAAAAAAAAAAAAAATTACTCTCAAATAAATCTCTAAACAATCATTGTTTTAAATTATTTTTTTACTTACCCCGTGTACCAATATTTTTTTAATATAAAAACTTATTCACTATAACAGCAGTCAGAAAACTTATCTACATTGTACAATTATTTCTTTAACAAATTTCCGTTATTAATATCTATATTTTCTATCTATTTTAATTTTTTTATGGCGACATGATTCTATTCTATCTAAATTACTTAACAACCACAGAACGCCAGTTCCATCCCCGCTTCTGCACTTCATTTTTTTAATTTCATACTTTTATTTTGATTTTTACATGTGTTTTTATTTTAATCAATTTTTATCTTTAACATCCAAAAGACAGCTACAATTTTATTGACCACAAAATACTTATATTCTGCATTATTAAATTTATTAGCGCCATCTCTCTGTAGTAGTTGTTATAAATTGGTTTACTTAGTTCATTATATCACCGCTTTGCGCAATGTCGCTGCTCGCCGACATTCCACAACTTGTGATTTAAACGGACGGAACAAATGTACCTATCTATATGGATATCACTTTGAAACGCTTGAAACGGTTGTAACTTGTAACGATGGAAACTCTTGTAACGTGGTGGTTATTGTTACTTCACGTGATTGTTATATTTAGTGATTTTTGTTATAGTAGTTTTTTCGTGATTGGTTGCGCATTCGTTCTAAGGTTTTTTGACGTTGTGTTTTTTTTTGAGTTATTGTTGCTATCCTCGTTTTAGTTTCTTTTTCTTGTATCGTTTTTTAAAATATCGTCGTTGCACTCCGACGAGGTGGTTAATGATGTTCACGCTATTGCTGTGATTGGTTGCGGTACGTTCCGTGACGAATTCTTTCTAGGTTTTTTGTAGTTGTATTTTTTTGTAAATTATCTTGTTTTAGTTTTTATTTTGTTTTTTTTTATTAAAAGTATTAAATTTTTGTTTTGATAATAAGTCTTATATCCACATGGCTTATATTTTGATTTTGGACTCATAGTTATGGTATTGGTGTAATCTGACGATATGTCATGTCAAAACGTTTTTTTATTATAACTTATTAACCCCTGGCCCTAGACCCAAAGTGTTTGTACTTAAACGATAGGTATCGATGATATCTAGCCAATGAAAGTAATTTCAGCTTTGTTAAAGGATTTTCGACCTTATTGACAATTGCATTTTATTGGTAGAATTCGATGGTATGCCATCTAATAAGTCGAATGAAATTTAAAAAAAAGGTACTCGATCAATGTCATTAAGGTCGAAAATGTTTTTTCAATTTATCTCGTCAACCGTCGGTCGTAAGCCTATCGTGTTTGTACTCTAATAAAAGGAAATAATGAGATCTAACCCTTTTAATACTCAAAAATCAATATTATGTTTTTTTTTCTAAATTACTTTTTTTAATTAAATAGTTATTACAAATATAATTAACGTTATTAGTTATTTAAGAAATATCGACTTTACTGTAACTATCTACGTTACGTAACGCTCACCTCTAATTTTTGGAGACTCCGTTCGTGTATAAGACCTTCGTAAGACCTATCTGCGTGGACTTCGAAACTCATTTGAACAACAAACAACTGTTTCCTGGAAGCGTTGGAAAGGTAAATTCATTTTGAAACACCGAAATGCTATCTTGAGTCGGTCATGGTTAAAATCACAATTTAGAAGAATTTAGCAGCTTATTTCAACTTTTGATAACTTGTCTATGGGCGACCACTGCTGAAATGATTTTAACCATGCAGAAAGCCGACCGGGCAATATTATTTTTAATACAATTTATTGTAGTAATGTCAATCGTTTAATATAATATAACTTTTTTTAAAATACAAAAAAATATACATAAAATGTGAGGTTAAAATAATATGTAGGATAAATTACACATAATTACAGATAATACCCAAAATGAAATCTTGGACCCGCCCCTATTAGGAATCAAGTCATCGTTGATAGTTGAAAACAGCATGAAAATCGGTTCATAAGTTTTTGAGATCATCGCGAACATAAATACAGACGCGTAGACGCGGCGATGACTTTGTTTTATAACATGTACTTACTAGTATACTATTATTTCTTCTATGGTAGGTAATAGCGAAATAATATTGTTTTTCTGGAAATTTCCAAAAGTCTTAATGGATTTTTTTAGAACTAACGGTTTAATGGCTAATGCTAGATATATTATATCTCGGTCCACGGTAAGGTTTTGGATCAGAAGATATGGAGACGAGGTACAATTAATAGAAGTTTCGACGAAGTTTTAGTTTAGTTATCTCTATCAACTCAATCATGTTTATTATTTAAGATCGTCTATTTCAGGTAGCGGGTTGGGGATTAACCTCAGAGGATGGTGGAGCATCACCGGTCCTCAAGGTTGTAAATCTGGCTTACGTGGACGTGCTGGACTGTCTCACAGACTCTCCCAGCGACTTCCGGGAGTACATCACCAGCGACAAGTTCTGCGCCGGATATAAAAACGGTACGGTACCTAAACTATCTTACTTAGATAATTAAAGACTGGGGCCGTGCTTCAGAAAATCTTTTAAAACTATTTTTTGTAATTGCAAGAAGGATTGTCGTAAATTGTGGCTGTAAAATAGTAGTATTATTTTGACCACCAATATGTACTAATTGTAAAGGCCAGTCTTGCTCCAACGTGAAGTCAAATATAAAAGATGAGATTGTTTATGGTATCAATTAGACAACTGCCCCCCTAGCCAAGAGCATGGTCGCTTTTTACGCTCGAACGTTGCAGAAGCGTGAAAGAGAGGGAGATAACAAATTTATTATCCTATTGGTGTATCTATATTGTTGTCTCGTTTTGGTTATTTCTGCAACGATAAAAACGAAAGTGACGTCATCATCAAATGTCATCTTCATACAAAACTTTGAAAAATTGAATGAAAAAAGTGAAAATGATAACATTCTTGTTGAAGTAGCATTTGCCGCATACAAAACTTTTTGAAAAATTGAATGAAAAAAGTGAAAATGATAACATTCTTGTTGAAGTAGCATTTGCCGCAGTATGTATTGTCGGTATCTGATGTTGTTAGCAAGCAACGTAAGGAAATAATTTAACGTTATTTATTTAACGTATGGTTATCCAATCATTCTTACATCAATGGAGTTTAAAGTTTTTTAACACTCTCCAGTCGTGGGAAAAATCAGGAAATCTGGGAAGTTTTATGAGGCATGCCCGTGCTGAGGAGAGCATCCTGCTGAGACGATTGTTAAATCTGGACTTGGAGTATAAAGGATAACATACGAGGGAACTCAGTATCGTCTGTGAAGATGAGTCATTTTTAAATTTCCTATTTTTCTCTTATTTTAATCTGCGATTTTACTATAGGTTGTATTCAGAGCGGCGCCTCCAGACACTAAACTAAACTTGCGTTACGAGACATTGATTGATGAGCAGATTTTGACATTTTATGTTATTGATAGGATTATATATACCGTAATGCAGTCCAATTACTTAATTAAAAAACTTTATGTATTGTTATTTTTAGGCACAGCCCTTTGCAGGGGCGATAGCGGCGGCGGACTAGTGTATGCAGAGTTAGAGGAGAATGGGTTCCACCGCCACTACCTTCGTGGTATAGCGTCGACTGCGCCTAAGAATGATCACGAATGCAACTCTAACGTCTACACCACATTTACTGAGATTGTTAGACACGCGCCATTTATTAGCAGCCATTATCACTAAGTTGCTCGTGTGTTCCTGGTATGCTATCTATATATAGTGAAAGTGTATCTATATAAATAAAAAAATATAGCTAAATGTGTTGCTAAACTCAAAACTCGAAAATGGCTGGATCAATTCTCTTTATTGTATTAGGATAAGCAGTTAATTTATATTTGTGTAATTATTATATTATATAAATCTGTGCCAATAGCGTAATTCATGGTGTATACGGGCTTCTGGGTATTAGCCTAGTACAGTATGTAAAAAAAAAAAAAATGCATTATATAGCTTTTGTTGATACCCGTTTGTACCTTGTGTAAATTAATAAATAAATAAATTTGGCTATTTTATTGTTTAAATATAGAACATGTAAGAGATATGTACTAAACTAACTGGCTTACTTACTCATCATCGCCCATCTGAAACTACTGTAGCTAGGAACATACAATTTGGGCAGTAGCTTCCTTTTGTATTGTAGGAGGCTATAGGAGACCACTAAAAGGGATTTTCTTAAATTCTAACCCCAAGTAGGCCTGTTCCACTGCGCGCTTTATGCATCAAGCTACAGGTACCCGGCCGCTCCGATGGATCGCTATATTTTAGAGGGATGCCGCTGCCGCGCACTGGGTGAATCGCACATTTCTTTAAAACTCACTCACGCGCCTCGAAATGAAGTCTAAAACTTATTGTATCGGATTCGGCTGCTTAAATGATAATAACAAGGATCCGGACCTCACGGTTTTCAAACTTCTAAAGGACCTCAAAAGGTAAATAAATCCACACCTATAGGTTATTGGGCAGGTACACTAAAAAAATATAATTATTGATTGACCCCATTCATGGACTTTGTAGGTCTGGCCACCACCAGGTAGATACAAAGTCACATGCCGTGCTCCAATTAAAAAATTTAAAAAAACGTTTTTCTTTATCTCTTTTCTTCCCTCAAAACATAATCCAGTCATCCAGTAATCCTTGTAAGGTAATTTCGGCCCAAACCTCCACTCCGCGCTTTAGGTATGAAGCTACAAGTACCCGGCCGTACCCACGGATGGGTTATATTTTTGAGGGCTGCCGCAGTGGGCTGGGCTGCCGCGCACCGGCCGAGTCGCACGTTTGTATGATACTAACGCGCCTCGTCGCGATCTTTGATATTAACTTTAAAAAAAATCTCATATGTTTGCATTTTAATTAATTGGTAATTGGTTTTCTAAATCTGGGTAGGTATTTAACCCGTCAAGCGTCCAGCGCCGCAAACCTCCGTAGTTGGTTTTTTGGCCACACGTCAACGTATATTTGACGGTGTGTACCTAAATTGGTTTATGACTGTTAAGTGACACTATACTCGTAAAATTTAACTTGATCGAAGACAGTTTTTATGGCATTTATTGCTAGTACGTCACTAGCAATAAATGCCATAAAAACTGTAAACGCTGTCGATTCTAAATATCGATGGATCTTTTGATAATATAAAAAAATAGCATCAAATTGATTTCAAATGTTTTTGATTCTTTAATGCGGATGGTGTTGCGCATGTTATGCTGTAATGAAAACATAACCAAATAGCCATTCGAAACTTTTGCTAATCTAAAGATTTAAGCGATTTGAAACTGGTATATCGAACTTACGCGATTACTCAAGTGAATCGATTAAAATATATACCAAAGATCGTATAGTAAAAGATCAATCTATTAACTTCGACAATTTTCGAGATAATGAATTGATAATTAATATAGGAGACTCTTCCAACGAACTGAAAATGAACCAACGTCTGAAAATGATGACATTGACTTAGGCTGTGCAGTATTAAGTGAATATAATTGTTATGATAATAATTACTGCAATATTGTACTTATGTAATGTAATTATACTATATTTACAATATAATAATTTATTCTTTTTTAATTCTTTCCTATCTACCTATATATTATATCGATAAAAATGAAAAATATAAATTTAGCTATTTGCCCAACCCTAGTTAGTTTTAAAAGTTTTTCTAATAAATGGTAATTCAGTGGATTTTATATAATTTAATAAAATAAGCAATTTTTTTGTTAAAAAATATTGTGATTATTCTTTTTATTTCTACAAAAAAGAAAAAAAAGGAAGTGTCTTTTTAAACGCAGTGGCTTCTGCCATCGGTCAAGTTAAATTTAACAGAGATTAGGTGCATTGTTTTTTTGTCAAATCACACCAGTTATATTTTCGAGATATTAATGTGATCATAACCGAGTTTTCGAACTAGTCGGGTATCTCCTATACAAAATCCTATACATATATATTTTCATTTGATATCCGGTTGAAAGGCCTTTTTTTTACATATGCAGGTACGCTGATTTTGGGTACCTTCTCTTATTTGCACTATATACAGGATGACTTTGGAAGGTTTGTACCTTGGGCCAATATGAGGCTCTGCTGATGAAATCAAAAAACTTTACCCATGGAGTCATATAACTAGTAATTATGAAAAAAAGAATTTATTTGAGTAGGGTATTTTTTTTCCATTTGCATAACATCCACGGACTACATCGAAAAACTTTTCGCATGTACATAGGATTATTTTTCGATTTAATCAGTGTCAAATTATCCCAAAGCACAATCTTCCAAAGTCAACATGTAAATATTTTTTTTTTATATCCATTGGTAAGCAAACCTACGAGTTCGCTTTATCGACAAATCAATAGCCGCTTCGCAATAGCAGGCCAACCCCCCAAGACATAAGGTTCGCGTATTTACATCAAGTTCATGTTTTGAAGTTCATAACTTTACTAATAATTTGTTGTTTTTAAAAATATTAAAAGAAGTAAGCTTTGATGACAAACAATAAAATGTTCATTTACTAAAGGAGACGAACTCATTTCAATATGACAACCATTCAGGAAAAGACAGTGTGTGGTTCAGCTGAAATAAGACTATGATCTCGATAATATTAATGCGGTACTCTCCTGAAAAAAAAAACGATGAACCCACAGACTAGACCTGAAACAAGACATATTCCGTATTCTAAGAGGACACGCCTCCACTCTACTTTAGACACACTATGCTGGCTGGTGTTACGAAATGGGCTGCAAAGACAAATTTGTTATACGAATCTACTTTCTTTTTAAAAATTTTTTGACCAATTGTTAATATTTCCCAACTCGCTTCCTCGTATGAAAAAAAGGCAAAACAAAGAACATACGCCATACGAGTCGGTTGATCCTAGGGTTTCCAGATAAAGGACTTTATACAAGTAAAAGTTTTGAGTCTGAGTTTGACATGCACATTTTTAGCTCTAAATATAGATAGTCCCCCTTATTTTTAAATAAAGGCTAGGACAATACTAACTCAATACTTTATTTGGTTTAATATAAATTTAACACAAAAAAAAATATTATACCCATTAAAAATACCTATCAAACAAATAAAAAACTAAAGACTACAAATAAAAAATACTATCTAAATTTAAAGTATTCCCGTCAGGAATACTTTAAACTAAGGCTGGCGACGTTACCACGCTGAATAGCGAGGCTTATTCGTTGGAAAAATAGTTGCCAGCCTTCTTGTCGCCTGAACTTTCTACTAGACGCCTGAAGGACAACTCCTTGGCCATGCTTTTATTTTATTTATTTTGGATAAAGAATAACGCATGCATGGTTGTTGCGTATTTAAATTAAATTACAAGAACGAATCCAGGATTTGCTGCCGACTCGCTCGGTAATAAATTAATGCGAACAATATAGATAAATATCGTGCCGGGTTGTTGTCCGTAATTCCTCCTTTTCGGCGACCGTACTGAGGCTCTACCATGGATTTGCGCATTGTAGCAACGTAACGTATTCATATACGTATACGTATGCAACAACCAATAGGGCCGCTTTATTTTTGGTAACAGGATTGTATAAAACGATCCTATTGGTTGTTGCTCACGTATACGTAAATGAATACGTTACGTTGCTACAATGCGCAAACCCATGGTAGAGCCTCTGTAAACTCTTGGTTCATATCAATAAGTATTGAAATTAGTAAAAAGTAAATTAAAAAAAAAAAAAAAATTGACATTGACGAAACAAGACGTAATTTTATTTGGAAAAATATTTTTTATTTATATTATATTATTTTAGGATAAAATTCAATTGTATACTTATAAAACGATATAAAATATGTTATAGGTTTTAAATATTCAATTTATATTGTGACCCCTGGACCCAAAAGCAAATCAAGTTCTGTTTGAAGTTCATTCGGACCATTGGATCCGACATCAAATTTATTTCAGGTGTAAATTGTATATAAAGGATTTGAGGAATTGTACAAAGGCAATATAACTATCACGAAGAAATTTTGCTCTTTTTGGACCGCGGCGCGGTTCTAAATTTTTCGGGCCCAAATGACAGACCCATTAGATTCTATCTCCGACTACTTCTACTACTAGCAGCTATGTGATGTAACTTTCAAGGAACTGTAATAAGCCAGATCACCCGAAGAAGGACGTCGAAAGGCTTTTTGTATTTTGTTTTTAAATATATTTTATTAATAGGTATTTTTATTTACTATTTTGCATCTCAACCGCTGAGCCAACCAGGTTCCAGTCAGCCCTCACGAATTTTGTCATTGTTTGTTATCTACTTATACACAGACGCCCTCTATTAGCTTTCGAAAAAAGTAAAAACAAAAAAACAGACTCCTCTGCCATCTAGTATTAGAAACTAGGACTTCTAACTTCACACGTATAAGAGTTATTAAAAGAAAGCTAATAGAGGGCGTCTGTGTATAAGTAGATAACAAGCAATGACAAAATTCGTTAGGGCTGACTGGAACCTGGTTGGCTCAGCGGTTGAGCGCCTTGCCGCGATAGCGAGGTTCGTGGGTTCGAGTCCCGCCACCAGGAATTTTTTCATTGCATTTTTATCTTTAAAAATTTAATATTTTTATTTACTGTAACTTATAGATATAATTCTTTACAAACTTGTTTATTACAGATTACTCTTTTTTTAGGTTTTTTTTTTTGGTAGGTACTTATTTTAGTCTTTTTTGCTGTTGTTTTAAGTAAGTCTTTAGTATTGTACATGTTATTATTGTTTTTAATAGTTATTTATATTATTAATGTCTTCCTTGGATTTATTGTTATTAGCATGTCCTCTATGTCCCAACACTAAACTTTTTAAAGGAAAACGAGGCTTAAGCATACATACTGCTAAGGTACACTCGCACATTGCCCCTTCATCATCTTCATCCAGTTCCGTTCCTTTTAACAACACTTTACTTTCATTTCCAGTTCAAACATCTTTACCCTCAATCGTTCCATTACCATCATCAACTTCTTCATCTTTAATCAGTACCCCAATCATAATAACCAATCTGGCATTACCAGATGAAGCCTTACACTCGGCGGATACGTTTTTAAAATTGATTCACTCAAATAAAGTTTTGCATAAAATTCCTAAAGGTCGTCCAGTTGCTGCGCAAAAATTAAACTCACTTATCAAGTCGGCGATTTCCTCAAACTCAGGTACTGATTGGTTTGCTTTATTATCCTTTGCTTTAATTGCCCTTCGTGTCCCCCCTAGCAATACTGAAAAATCACTAACTTTTAAAGTAAAAAAATATATTATTGATTTTGATAAAGATATAATTTCACATTTACCTTCTGGTCAATCTTCAATTTATCGTAAAGTCGAAAATAAAGTCTTTGACGGGGATATTAAAGGTGCCGTGAGACTATTAACTTCCGGTTGCACTTTGGCTACTTCTGATCAAACCACACTTACAGCATTAAGGGATAAGCATCCTTCTCCATCAAGGCCACTTATTTCCCAAAATTTTAAAATTGAAGATACTATTTCGTATAAGGCCTCTCCTTCTGAAGTTGCTGCAGCTATTAGTAGTTTTTTAAGTGGTTCAGCCGGTGGTCCAGACGGTTTACGCCCAAATCATTTAAAATAATTATTATCTTTATCTGCTGGAGTTAAAGGTTCCGAGCTGCTATCCACTTTGTGCGATCTTTGCAATTTCCTACTTAGTGGCAAACTAAATGTCGAAATATGTCCATATATTTACGGAGCTAGACTTTGTGCACTCACAAAAAAGGATGGAGGCGTAAGACCTATAGCTATAGGTAATGTATTCCGACGCCTATCGGCTAAACTAGGCTGTAGACATGTTCGGGATATTGTTGGCAATTGTCTTCGCCCCCATCAACTTGGTTTTGGCACAAGCCTTGGGTGCGAAGCTGCCATTCATGCCACCAGGAAATTTGTATATCAAAATAATAACTCTAATAAAATAATTTTAAAAATTGACTTAATGAACGCATTTAATTCTTTGGAACGCGACAAACTTTTAAAAGAAGTTAAAGAAAAAATTCCTTCTCTATACAACTATATTTTTCAAAACTATTTTCAACCCAGCAACTTATTTTACGATAATAATATTATATATTCACAAGTAGGTGTCCAACAGGGTGATCCTTTAGGTCCGCTGATTTTTAGTTTAGCAATTCGCCCCATTATAATTGTTATTTATTAATTAACATGTGGTACCTTGACGATGGGACCCTAGGTGGCGAACCTGATGTTCTATATAAAGATTTTTGTACTTTATCAAATTCTTTACAAGATATAGGTTTAAAGATTAACATAAACAAATGTGATCTTTTTCCATGTGTTAGGAATCCATTATCATCTTTATCAGTTTTATCAATGTAAAATTTAATTCCAGGTGTCAAATTATTGGGACATTCTGATTTTGAATTACTCGGCGCACCAATTACTTTAGATTCTATTCCTAATACTCTATTTAAAAAAAACTCCCAATTAATAGCACTCCATAATCATCTTAACCATTTGCAGTCACATGTAGCATATATCATTTTAAAATTCTGCTTTGCTATGCCAAAATTTACTTATTTAATCCGAACAACTCCTTCTTGGAAATTTCCTGCATCAATTTCAGACATAGATTTAACAATAAAATCAAGTTTAGAATGTATTCTTAATGTTAATCTCTCTGAGCCTCAGTGGGATCAGGCTTCTCTTCCAGTCAAATTTGGAGGTCTCGGAATTCGTCGTTTGGCAGATGTGAGTCTTCCCGCATTTATCGCTTCCACACACGGTGTTTCAGATTTGGTCACCTCTTTGTTACCTGATATGGGTGTAGATTCTGAAATTCCTTTTTTGTCGGAGGCTATTTCCACCTTTGATTCACTCTGCCCTAATGTTTCACATCCGCTAATTCTGACTTCTCATCGCGCATGGGATTCTTTAAACATCAAAAGAATACATAGTAAACTTTTTGAAAATAACTCAACATCTAATTTGGCCCGTCTTCATGCAGTCTCCACTTATGAATCAGGAGCTTGTTTGGATGCAATACCTTCTCCTTCTCTAGGAACTTTTTTGGATAACTTGTCACTTAGAGTATCGCGACGATAACGACGTATAACGAGCTTTGCGATTAGGTTGCGAAATTTGTCAGTCTCATACATGCACCTGTGGTTGTCCAGTCAATAGTGACGGTTATCACGGCCTTAGTTGCAGCCGCAGTGCCGGGAGGATTTCGCGTCACCACGCTCTTAATGACGCGATTAAGAGAGCTCTATCATTAGCAAATTTTCCGTCTGTCATGGAGCCACCCGGTCTTAGCCGCACAGACGGCAAGCGACCAGATGGTTTAACGCTTCTTCCATGGCGCAGAGGTCGCAGTCTAATTTGGGATGCGACATGTGTAGACACATATGCTGCATCCCATATTAATGGTTCTTCTGTCAAAGCAGGATCGGCCGCGGAGGCGGCTGCTAAGGCCAAACACCTGAAATATTCAACTTTAAAACAAAACTATTTATTTGTACCTTTTTCTGTTGAAACTTCAGGCGTTTGGTCTGCAGAAGCATAAAAATTTGGGTGTGAGCTGGGCGCTATTTTAAAGGATACATCTGGAGACGCCCGGGCTCACTATCATTTCATTCAAAGAATATCATTTATAATTCAAAGAGGCAATGTTGGGAGCATACTAGGTACTTTTGGCCACAGCGATAGCTGGGACATAGAGGAGCATTGATTTATTTTATTTTAGTTAAGTTTTATTTATATTTTTTTTATTATTTTGTGAAGTAAATAAATGAAGTAGTGTTAACTTTAAATAATAATAAAAATAAATATAGTCCATGTTATAATTTATTCTTTTCAATCAAATAGGCAACGACACGTCAATCACTCAGTCCGCCAGCGAAGCTCTGCCCTGTCGCCCAGCAAGGGCCTCTGGCACTCCTCAAGTTTTAGCTCGTGGCGACTATTGCTAACACAGCCATACTGACCACTGCTGCGTCCTCGAAGCTGTACCTAAAAATAACAATCTGACCTGATCTTTGTCAGAATTCCGCCTGGCAAAGCCATAAATAATCCGCCTGACATGAGTCAGAAATAATACGCCTGACATGAGTCAGATATAAGCCGACTGACATGAGTCAGCAATAATACACCTGACATGAGTCAAAAATAATCCACCTGACATGCGTCAGAAATAATCTGCCTGACATGAGTCAGAAATAAGCCGTCTAATATGAGTCAGAAATAATCAGCCTGACATAGGTCAGAACTAATCTGCCTGACATGTGTCAGAAATAATCCGCCTGACATAAGTCAGAATTAACTGCCTGAACGGTGTCAGTATAACTGCCTGAATTTCATCAGAAATAACTACCTGACGTGCGTCAAAATAACCCGCCTGACATATGTCAGAAATAATCAGCCTCACAATGGTCAGAACTAATCTGCCTGACATGTGTCAGAAATAATCCGCCTGACATAAGTCAGAATTAACTGCCTGAACCGATTCATTATATCTCCCTGACTTTCGTCAGAAATAACTACCTGACATGAGTCAGAATATCTGCCTGAACTTATTCAGAAATAACTGCCTGAACTGAGTCAGTATATCTGCCTGACTTTAGTCAGAAATAACTACCTGACCTGAGTCAGAATATCTGCCTGAACTTATTCAGAAATAACTGCCTGAACTAAGTCAGTATCTGCCTGACTTTAGTCAGAAATAAATACCTTTTATTCCTCATATTTTCATATGTGACCATCACTCGGTGAGTGCTGCCATTGGGCCTAGTACCCAACACTTCAAAACGATCATTATTTAATACGTAAGAGTACTAAATATAAAAAATACTTTATATGGTATGCTCGGAAATCTCCCTTTTAATATTTTTATATCCCGGATTACCCTTACTGATAAGAATTAACACCATTTCTCCGGTTTCATAATAAGACTTCACATAACGTTTAGCATTGAAACGTTTCATTTGCCATTTTTCGTCTTCATTCAAGAGCTCTCATGCTTTTTGCTCATATATTTCTAATATTCACCCCTCACCTGCCTGCGTAAGCTTGTTCACTTATAGTGCTTCACACATCGCAGTTGGTTTATAATGAATCAATATCTCGTTGGGGGTTCTTCCAGTGAATTAGTACAATGTTAACTGAATTATTTAGTACCTGCTGTATGGTAGCCAGAGCCTCACACCAATTTTTGTCTGGTTCTTCCCTGATAATAGTGTTCAACGTGTCAAATAAGTTCCTATTAAGATGTTTTACCTGTCCATTAGCTTGAGAAAAATTGAGAAAATTGATCACCAATTCTATTATTTCTTGCAAAAGCCTTATTCATGGCAACAAAAACCTTCATAGCTCTAGATCAAAATTAAAGGTCGCAAATAAAACGACGACCAAATAAATATGTTATTGTTTTCAATATTTTTATAACTAATTTTTATGTTTGTTTCGGCCACGGCCGCTCATTATTTCCTTCTTCCAGAATATTAATTACTTCTTCAGCCAATGATATTCAAGTAAATTTTCAGCTGTTTTAAATTAATAAGCTCGTCGAATAGAGTATCAACTTGCTTTCCGAACGATATTCAATTTCCGAATTTCTTGCGTGTACCAGTATATCCAGCAAAGTATCCTTTTTAGTCATGGTGGATCAATAGCGATACAATCTATTACCTATTTCAAATGCCAAACTAATGCATGACTCTTTAAATTCAATTGACCCATCCTTAAATCTCCAGTTTCGATATCCACTAACTAAACAACCATCATAATGTATTTAACGATCCAAAAGTTAATGGATACGCCATTCTTGTTAGCTATTATTTGGATGCCTGAGTATTGCATGTATCTTCGGCCACAGCTCACTAACAAATAAATTGAAAGATCATTATCATTCATGACTATCAAATCTAAGGAGTATTAACACCAACATCCTCACTGCTTAATCTACAGGCTGTTTCTCTGACCGTTTCTGCAATGCTTCCGTCTATTTCGCTAATTAGTAGTTGGTTTAGAGTGCACGGCGTATTTCTGCACTACATGTATCAGTGTATATTATGAATTACCAGAATCGATGATAGCTTTGACACGAATATTATTTATACAACACGTAGTATGTGAACTAATTTATTAGCGCATAAGTTTACAGGTTTCTCTTAAAGCATTGATCAATTGTGTGCCCGTACCGATGGCAGTGTTCACATTTAACCGATTTGTTTATAATAAATTTAAAATAAGCGGGCTTATCGGTATTAGGGACATTGACCTTGTCTATAATACTAAATTTTGACCTACATTCAAATCGACGGTGCCCCTGCTTGTCACATTTGAAACAAGAGTCCTTTGTTTTCTCGACTCGACGCGGGCGAGATTTGTTTTTGTTTCAACCATCGGTATGTGGTGTCGCTTTATCAATATTTGTTTCTTTGTTCCCAATACTTAATGACCGTCTAGACATTTGTACCACCATACTTTGCATTGTTTCGCACTCCAATACAACGCTAATATTTTTGTCTGTGATGCCGCCCAGCATGATCTCCATTTTTTGTCTCTCCGATAGGTTCACTCCCAAACGTCTAATTTTCGCGGACATTCGTCCAGCAGAATGTACCAATAATTTTACATGCGTACTTTTAAATTTTATTATGTCTTCCATCGCGCTGAAAAAGTCTCTCTAGGGTAAGATAAAAATATATCTTTTTTAAACTGTTTCCATGACCTATTTTTAGGCAGCCAAAGATTATACCATGCTTTTCCCTCACCTTACAAAGCCTGGGTCGCACCATACAGTCTCTTCCGCTTGCTCCAATCACAAGCATTCGCGATGTCATCTATCTGCCGGATCCATTCTTTGACATAATTACCATCCTTACTGGGGTCAAATCCTGGAACTGCACCTAGTTCCAGTGAGCGTGACCTTTTACTGCCCACTTTTCTTGGAGGAGTCGACCGCGTATCGTCCGATCCTGAACTCTCATTATATGATGACCCGGTACTTGTCCGCGACATTGTCAATGCACTTTTTTCACTTAATATTAAATACTTAATTCACTTTAACCACCTTGAATGTTTCTTTTTTGGGGTAAATCCCACCGCTGTGTTAACTTTAAATAAAAATAAAAATAAATATAGTCCAAGTTATAATCTATTCTTTACAATCAAATAGGCAACGACACGTCAATCACTCAGTCCGCCAGCGAAGCTCTGCCCTGTCGCCCAGCAAGGGCCTCTGGCACTCCTCAAGTTTTAGCTCGTGGCGACTATTGCTAACAATAGTATTTTTTTTAACTCAGAGGGGAACTTTTTTATCCAACAATAGAGACATTGGCTGAAGAACTTGATTCCAAGCCATAATAAACAAAAAATCATAAGAGGGAAGCGAGACCACTTACCCCAAACGGGAAATTCCTACCATTCGAAATACGATCTCGTAAGTGACCGGTGATTCCCCAACTTTGAACGTGTTTTACTTCTATAAATATTTATTGATCATTTACATTTAAGACCCTGCGCTCAAAATATTTTTTTGTTATCGCCCCGCCCTATGGGCGGAGCTTCCCCGCAGGCATCACTGTTTTGCCGCTGTCGCAGGCAATAATTTTCTATTTGGCGCGATTTTACGAACAAAAAATGAATGTGAGTCGTATTTAATATTTTTATTTTATTTATCATAATTAATATTTTTAAGTTTAATTATATAAATATTAAATTTGATAGATAAAATAGTTTTAAATTAATATTTTTAAGTTTAATTATATAAATATTAAATTTGATAGATAAAATAGTTTTAAAATAATCTATTAACTAAAACTGATATAATGTGAAGCATCAACCAGTGGCTAAAACATCGAACGCGTTAGCGATCTTGCGTTGGTAATTTGAATTGTGGCAATTCAAATTACCAACGTCATGACAGATCGATATCGCGATAAATAGCAATGGCAGATTTGACTTTATTAAAAAATATATATATATATATGGATTTAGATTGTGTAATCCAAGATGGCGGCCTCAACTTTATTTTTAAAAATCGACATGGGACTCGTTATATAGGTTTTTGGGTGTGCCGAGAACGAATTTGAGGTCCATTTTCAAATCCAAGATGGCGGCCTCAACTTTATTTTTAAAAAACGACGTGGGACTCGTTATATAGGTTTTTGGGTGTGCCAAGCACGAATTTGAGGTCCATTTTAAAATCCATAAATGCGGCCTCAACTTTTTTTTTTAAATCGACATGGGACTCGTTATATATGTTTTTGGGTGTGCCGAGCACGAATTTGAGGTCCATTTAAAAATTCAAGATGGCAGCCGCAACTTTATTTTTAAAAATCGACATGGGACTCGTTATATAGGGTTTTGGGTGAGACGAGCACGAATTTGAGGTCCATTTTAAAATCCAAGATGGCGACCTTAACTTTATTTGGATTTTAAAATGGACCTCAAATCCGTGCTCGGCACGCCCAAAAACCTATAAAACGAGTCCCATGTCGAATTTTAGAAATAAACTTGAGGTCGCCATTTTGGATTTTAAAATAGACCTCAAATTCGTGCTCGGCACACCCAAAAATATATATAACGAGTCCCATGTCGGTCTAAAAAAATAAAGTTGAGTCCGCTATCTTGGATTCTAAAATGGATCTCAAATTCGTGCTCGGCACACTCAAAAACCTATATAAAGAGTCCCATGTCGAATTTAAAAAAAAAGTTGAGGCCGCCATCTTGGATTTTTAAATGGACCCCAAATTCGTGCTTGGCTCACACAAAAACCTATAGAACGTGTCCTATGTCGAAAAAAAAAAAGTAACATTCATACTTGATGATCATTGACTACTGTCGACCGGAACCTAAAAATATTTAATAATAATATGTAGGACAATTTACACATATTTCTCTGGTCACAAAATAAGTTACTATGTGTATCAGAAACAACAATATTATACGTATTATATATAAACACCCAGACCATGACAAACTGTACTAAGATTTTTTTGTCATGGGTGGGAATCGAACCACGACCTTTGGTCATTAAACAAAAGTCGCAACCAGTCTACGGAGGCGGTCAAAAATAATTCCTATAAAAACGTCAATCGACTGTCGCGGTTACCCCTATATATGTGGCTTCTCTATGTTGCCAAAAAAAAAAAAAAAAGTTTTAGGTAACCGATAAAAAAAATCGATGTTGTTTCGCGGTGACTCTGGTTTTCCTTGTTCCAGATTCGAAAACTCAAATTTAATCCTAAAACTAAAAAATAATAATATTATTTTGATTAAAAGTATTTTTTCTATAATTCAAGGACTTGTAAGGTTTATACATGGTCAAATTAATTACGTAAATCTTTAGTAGCCCCGGCAGCACGAGAGATACACGTCCGTACGCATCGGCACACTAGGCGGGACTGGTCATTGGTCAACGGGGTCATATAATTACTTATTATAGCTCTTGGATCTGCTCCGCAAGATTGAAAATCGCGCAAACAATTTTCAATCAATAAAAATGTCGTAAGTCACAAAACTAATTTTGTCTATAACATACTTAATAATTTATTTAGGTAAAATTTCGTTTAGTAGTGGATTATAAACTGTATTTTCTTGTGAGGTGTATTTATTTTAGACTTAAAACTCAACCCGTTTAGAAGAAAAATGTCTTTATACATTAAAAAGGCATCATTTTAAAATAGAAAAAGTATCGAAATAATTCATTCCAATTAGGTTTTTGGTTAAGACATGGAGAGAGGAAGGTCTGAAAAAACTTAAGTTGAAGTGTTTTAATAAATAGATGTTTGCTTGCCTCTGCAGTTATAAGCAAATAAGACTAAAATTTATAGTGCCTCCTCTTAATTCTGAAGACGTGTTTGTGAACGTCGTGTATAAGATAATCTTTTTGAAAATTATTAAATCTTTTTTAGCTGGACAATTTAATAATAGAAAAATATATTTATTTAGTTAAAAGTTTAGGAATATATACATCAAGTGAAAATGAATAAGTGTTGTTTTTTATGTGTTATTTTTTTGGTTATTTGTAAGTTAATTTTTAAATATTTTTTTAAGTTTAGTTAGTTAATAAACTGAAAACAAGGTAGTGAATGCGGTTTGCGCACTTAGGGTTCCATACCCGAAAATAGGAAGGAAAAATATATATTTTTTTATTGTAGAATATTGAATAAATAGTTGTAGGTATTTAGTATTGCCAGATTTTTATTCAGGCTGTAAGGGACAAATGCTTAAATGGGCAAAAAAAACACAGTATTTCAGATTTTTATCCGGGACATAAGAGAAATAAATCATTCCTTTATTTTTCCAAAAATTTTCCACAATGTTTAACAATTTTTTGTTAGATTTAACATATTTAAAAAAAATCAATACATTTATAATAACAAATATATTATATTGATATATATTATAAAAAATACTTAAATCATTTATTTAGAAAACATTACATAATATAAAATAAATAAACCTAGAAAAATAAAACTAAATTAATGAGAAATAATCCCTGTATGTAGGTATATAATATAATATTTTGCAACATTTGATAATAAGTAACCCTATCAGTGTTACGGATTCCTACCTTATATTATCACTATTCGTTGACCTTAATAATAAAAAGGTCAATCTTACAATACCTACTACTATTACTATATGAATACTATTGGATCCAAGTATCTATTGGTATAAATATATACCTAATACTGTTTGATCCAAGTATCTATTGGTATAAACAAAAAAATATCAGAAATTAAAAAAAAAAACTTACTTGAATACAGAATTGAAGAACAACCAATAGGACCGCTATATTTTTGGTAACATGATGGAATAAAGTAGTCCTATTGGTAACTCCTCACGTTTTAACGTTACGATGCTACAAAGCAAAATCCCTTGTTAGGTCAGAGGCTCTACCATGGGTTTGTGCATGTAGAAACGTAACAATTTCATATACGTATACGTGAGCAACAACCAATAGGAGCGCTTTATTCAATCCTGTTACCAAAAATATAGCGGTTCTATTGGTTCTTCAATTCTGTATTCAAGATTTTTTTATTTTTTTTTATTTGTTTGATATTTTTTTGTTTTTGTTTTAATTCCTGGTGGTAACTATACTCTTAATAAACTTTAATAAAATAAACAGACAACTTTTCAAAACCTAAAAAGATTAAAAAATAACAAATTCTGGTAATAATTTATTTCGAACGTTTTGTTAAGACAGAATTTATTATTATTATTGTGGAAGTAGAATATACGTGGTTGCCGAGTTGATTAGACCTTGGACTTAAAAACACTTAGGTCCCTGGTTCGAATCCCGGTGTGTACCAATGAGTTTTTAATTTAAAAAAAAATGTATATTTGTTTGACAACACCACTATAGTGCCTAGGAGAGCACGTTAAGCTGTCGGTCCAGGTTTCACAATACAACTTGTGAAACTGTTTATAGATGGGTTATTGAGTCTATTCAAAACATCGCGACGAGCTAGCCACTTGTTCGGTGTAGACTCATAGCATCGGCAACGACGAGGTGGGATTAAAACCCCTCCGCTGGGTACCCTGGGGCCGTCTAGGCGGTCTCGGGCGCCGTAAGACACCCGTTATGATATGTATGTACGTAGAATATATTTGTGTATGCGTGTGTGTGTATATATATAGATGTGTAAAGAGTTTGTACGTATTTTATTATTCGATGATTTTGTTTACCTGCTTATAAGTATGAATTTAATTTTAATAAGAAATTACTACTATAGTTACCTATTATAAATAATAACTGTTGCGCTAAGCTTAAAACTACATTTTTAAAACTGCCATTATATATGTATACAAATCGCAATTTTGTTTTGCAGATATACAAAGCACGTGTTGTTTTACTACAAATAATATTAGACTGAAACGGGTAAGTCCTCACAGGCGCAGCATCCATGATACTCAAGTTGAATTCATGTATAGGCTTATAAAAACTAAGATATTTAGGTTTCAGGCAAATTTCAATGGTTTTGAGTTATGAGGCATATATTGTATTATACAAACATTAATATATATCTACAATACAAAAACGACCATAACAACTGACATACATCTAGTAGTCCTGTAATCTTACTTATTCACATGCAAACACATACAGAATTACACAAACACACACACACTGCACACTTATTTGTATATATTTTTGAGTTTTGTTTATTTATTTAAACATTTAGGTATGTGCAGTTTTTTTCTGTAATTTTATGAAAATCTATATAAAGTCCTTGATATTCATCTAATGTAATCTTCTATGCTGAAGATTACTTGCTATAAAAAATTTTTTTTTCTTTCGTTTCAGGCGCCATTTAGTTTTAGAAAATTTTTGAAACAAACTTCAGAAAAAGTTGAAGATGCTGTTAAGAAAGTTAATGTTGAAGAAGTCAAAAAGGTGATATATAATAACAAGTAGATATTTATTTAGTATTCTATTACAGTCTTCTTATAGGTACTGAATACGTAACTGATAGTGCCTAAGCAACTACGAGTGTTAAAAACTATAGATAATTTATAAATCTTATGCAAAAACTCGACAAGTAGTACTCCTACGTAAAATAGTCCGCGGAATATTACGATTTTATCCTCAATAATCCTTAGGCCAAGTTGAATAAAATAATCTCTCTTAAATCGTTACAATTACTTTAATTTTATTGGTGCAAGTTAGCCTTAATTTTAAGTACCCAATCACGTTATTTTCCGCGTCATATTCGACCAGAAAGATATTTTTCTGTATTTTTTATAACATGACGATTTTTTTTAGTATTCAAATAATCAAAGTAAGTAAATTAGAATTTACACTCTATAAATTGTGTTCCTAGATGGAGCAACAGTAAAAAATATAAATTTTAAACTCTGTAAATTGTATTCCAGGGTTGGGACAATGTAAGAGATGAAGTGAAAGATGCTGGACATAAACTACAGGAGCACGTGGAGAAAGCAAAGGACGGCAAATATGATGATAAAATAGATAAGGCTAAGGAAGTAAGAATTGCATTTACTTAAAGCTTCTATGTATGATTAAAAGTGGGACCGGTGAGTACAAAGCTGAATTAAAATAAATACATTTTCAGGTCCTGGAGAAAGCAAATGATAAAGTAGATGATCTCGGAAGAAATATAAAGAAAAACGTTGAGAAAATTGATCTTGATAGACCTAAAGAAGACGTGAAAAGAGTAAGAGATTATAATTATTTATCTGATAAGTTTTCTACCTTAGAATTTGTAATAATTATAAAATAGGGGTTATCAAGAGTAAATCAAGGTAGGTCAAAAGATAGATTTTACGTACGGCCTCGGGGTGCCTGATGCTATTCTGTATCTACACCGAAACGGTGGCATGCTTCTTGCGGTGTTTGTATAATTAATTAACAAAATACAAAGTAAATAAGATAGCTTGTTGCGTGGCAACAAATAGAAAATCAGCTCAGCACATGCTACTACAGTATGCTATAACTCTGATTTTCAGCTGATGCCTTAAAGAGGACGTGGGGCTTTCAGATACAGTAGTGTAGGTACCTAAATAATATAAATAAATATGAGAGAATAAGAAAAAGAACATCAAATATTTACAATTAATACCTATGTTACAAGTTGGTATAATGAAACTGGGACCGACTAGGAGGGAAATTCTCACGCTTTTATGGAGATCTCACTGTCTCCAGTTCTCGATATCCTGGGATTAGAAATACGCTCCGACCTAAACCACCGCAACTATATTGAGAGCATTGCAAAGACAGCAAGCGAGCTTCCTGGTCGGCGTCCTTAATAAGGTGGGACGGTATTTTACTGCTCGACTCAGGCATCTGATTTATAAAGCTCTGATACGGCCATGTGTGGAATACTGTTCGCATCTTTGGGGTGGATCTGCCAAATAGCTCTGGATAGTCTGCAGAAGCGTGCATCGAGAATTATGGAGAGCAAAGAGTTCACGGACACTCTAGAGCAGCGGTCGTCACACTTTTCCGGCCAAGGGCCACATAGGACAATGTGGGTAATATTGTCGGGCCGCACACTAAGGGTGTTGTCCACTTATATACCACATTATGTTCGTTTTTTTTTTGTAGCACAGCATATTACTTTGTAACCCGATGGTAAGTAGATGTACAAAATCTATGAATGGGGTCGATCAATACATGGTTGTTTAACAGCATTGATCGCTCCCACTATGATTAATATATTCGCCGGTTAATGATGCGGTTACGAAACAGGCAATGATAGCCTCGCAGCTTTTTTGTAAAAACTAAACTAACTGCCCGCTACATAACCGCATCCTAAAATCGATGCAATAGCTTCCAAAAAACTTATCAACCCACAGACTAAAACCGAAATATATGACTAGATCACTTGTCGGTTTGTGGTAATGAAATCAGTCGGTCGGTCTAACAAATTAATAGAGACCTTCCTCCCACCTAAAAAAATAAGTAGTCGGCCGGAGCCATATCAGGTGAATACGGTGACTGTTCGTTAAGATTTGTTGAGGTTTGGCCAGAAATTCGTTCACAACGATAGCCTTGTGAAATGGCGCGTTATCGTGGTGGAAAATCCATGACTTTTCTTTCTACAAATCGGCCTTTTCGACAAATTTACAAACGCAAGTGGCGTTTGTGCTACGCTGTGAACATGTCTTTCACTTTTAATTGACTTTGACAATGCATTTTTCGGTTTCGGCATAGTCAGACATCCTTGTTGCGAGTTGACTGGTTTACATGTAAAACTCGTAAACCTATGTATTTTCGCCAGTTATGTGTTTTATGAATGTGATTTTGGAATTAATTTGTCCTATCAAATCTTTATAGCCTTTTCCCGATTATTTTTTTGCAGAAAATTCAGGTATTTCGGTACTCGTTTCATGGCCAAAATTGTTTAAAATGGGACAAATTGATTTGTGAGACTCAGAAATTTTAAAGGCTATCTCTTTCAGACTTAAACAACCATTTTCAGTCATTCTTTAACTTCAGTTTCAAAATTTATTTTATTTTAACGATGTTAAGTTCAGATTAATAAGGCTTGTTTCAATATTGAAGCAAACCTTCCACCACATCTCGACCGTTTTTCAATAAATTCGATTGACTAAAAGACCTACGAGTATGTAACAATTTCAGAGCTTCAGCACAAGAAATTCTATTTGTACAGATTGTTCAAATTTTTTATCCATTGTAAAAATCGCAATGTGCCTACAAAAAAGTATTTGTCGTGCCGACAAAAATAATTTCGACATGAAAGCTTTTTAAATTATACAATTTCAGTACCTTCTTCACAGTATGTATAGGTACCTATTTCTATTGCACGTTTTTCAATATAAATTATTTTATATTAGTAGTAAAACCATCAATGTTTAGTGGCAAATGTAACAAAAATATTAGACAAACCGACGCCGGTCTCTGTTTATTCCATTATTAAATCTCGCATCGGTATCTATTTAGTTAACTTTGTACGCAAAATCTGTTTTAGTAGATAGTTGACAATTTGTCGCGGGCCGCACAAATATCGACAGCGGGCCGCAGTTTGACGACCACGGCTCTAGAGCCATCGCAGCTTCGCAGAAATGTAGTCGTTGAGCGTGTTTTATCGCCTTTATCATGGAGAGTGCTCTGAAGAACTTTTTCATCTCATTGCTCCTTCTCCTTTCCGATATAGGACGGATTAATAAAAAAGCGTGCCTAGTGGTTAAGTCACTGCGCAACTGATAACAAGGTTAAGCAGATGACAACAAGACCGGCCTGGGATGGGTGACCGCTTTATACAACGAGGCTATTTCATCATAAACACCGCAACAAGCTCGCCACTTGTTAGGTGTTGCCTCCGAATACTATCGGCGAAATGAGGATGGGTTAATCCCTCCGCTGGGACCCTGAGGCCGTTTAAACGGTGATGGTATTTATTTATTTATTTTATTTAGTGGATAACTAAGAAAATTTTCTCTCGCTTCTGTTGCATCATATTTTCTTAATGCCAGATGGATTCATCTTCTTGTTCGAAAAGCTGAAATTTCACTGCCTGTGTGTTTCTAGTTGTGTTTAAAATATATTCTTACTAGCTTTTGTTGACGCGGCTTTGCAAATTTTATTTGTACAAAACTTGTATTATTAAATTAATCTTGCTCTATTAAAATGAAAGCAGATCATCATACCAGCCTTTCATGCGTCCACTACTGGACATAGGCTCTCCTCTAAGGATCGCCACAACGACCGGTTCTGCGCTGCCTGTAGCCATCGGCTTCCCGCGACCTTTTTCAGGTCGTCGGTCCATCTTGTGGGGGGCCTGCCTCTGCTGCGTCCTCCAGCACGCGGTCGCCACTCAAGAACCTTAAGCAAATACTACTTTTAAAGTTTCAATCTTCCCATAATACGCCTCTTTCCCTTCCCCTAATGAAATTTTGGAAAATAGTAAAACACGTTACGCATTGTTTTATAAGAAGAGTATACATATAAAGTTTCATTGTGTCACATCAAAGTGTCACTGATGTAGCATCCGTCGCCGCATCCCTTCTAAGATATAGATAGAAAAATACTCCCTTTTTTTCCCCTCTCCCAGTCCCTAAATTAAATTTTCAAAAATGGTGAAATACCTATCAGTTTATTTTCTAAGAAGAGTCTATATATTAAATTTCAAGTCTGTATTGTCACTATCCATTGTCGAGATATTAACTTTCCTTCAAAAAACCTATACCCCCCCCCCCTCTTTTCATTCATTTTTTTTAACCCCTTCTTAGTGGGCCCCTACTAGCTACAAAATTTCATGTTTCTAGCTACAGTAGTTTCGGCTGGGCGACGATGAGTAAGTCAGTCAATCAGTCAGGATAATGTCAAATACACAATAGATTATACCAACTTCCTTGTTTCAGCTGCCCATTGCTTCTGGAATGATGCAGATAAGCTTCTCCCAGCTGGAATGTTTGCTGTCGCTGCCGGCATACTCTACAGACCTTGGAACAATCCTAGAGATGTGGACGCTCAGAGAAGCGATGTAAGTCCCTTCTTACGCATTCTGCACGCAGCAGATAAAAAAATATCAAAGGAAAAAAGAAAAATGCAGTACCTACCTACAAATGCTTAACATCAGTTAGATAGAGTTCTTTAGACATAAATGCCGTGATCTAAAACTAAAATAACTATAGATGACTATCAATAGGTCAAGATGCAAAACTAGACCATTAGGGCTGGCGGTTTTTTTCGTGTTGCAAAGCCAGATGAAAAATTACCTCTCTGTGACAGAAAATTAATTACATTACAAACTTTGCTAGAATTAAGTTCTGTCTAGCCTAACCTTCCATGGCTGCAGACCCAAATACTAACATATAAGTTCAATCAAGGGTTGTACCCGGGGGTCGTGGGTTCGATTCCCACTCATAGCAAAACATTTAGTAGGTACCTACGTTTTTTTCTTACGTCATTCTTTTCGTAGTCCTTCAGTTTGTCATGGTCTGAGTGTTTATAAAATATCATATGTATGTATTAATATCGTTGTTTCTGGAACACATAGTAAAATCCTAGAGCTTAGTTTCAGGGTAATCTTTTTTTATTTATTTATTTATAAGCCATTTATTTAATCCCTACAATACACAACATTATTAAAAAATATTTACATAAAAAGTTAAAGTTAAATTTGTAAGGTCCCAACGCGAGTATAGGTATCCTCCAATTTCTTCCACTGCTCTCGATCTTTTGCCAGCTTTTTTTTCCAATTTCCTTCTGCAATCTCCTTAATGTCATCTTCCCATCTTTTTGTGGTCTTCCCTTCGGTCTTTTCCCTTTATCAGGTCCTGTCCATTCAGTTACTATTTTTGTCCATCTTTCATCTTCTAGTCTAGCTAAATACCATTTCCATTTTTTTTTTTTTGGTAGTAGGAAAAACTTATAATGAAAAAAAACTGTGTCTTTCATTATAGGCGAAAGAAATAGTGATACCAAAACGATTTCGTGGAGTAGAAACTAACTTTCAAGATGACATCGCGCTGGTATTCTTGGAGACTCCGTTCGTGTACAAGACCTTCGTAAGACCTATCTGCGTGGACTTCGAAACTCATTTGAACAACAAACAACTGGTTTCTGGAAGCGTTGGAAAGGTAAATTCATTTTGAAACTAAAAAAATATGGACGATTTTTTTTTAAATAATAAAACTACTTTATTTTGCGGTTTTGCAAGCATATGGTAAGCATGACACTTTGTCTGTATATCCATCTGGTTTTAAGCATTTACTAATAGCCGTTTTCAATAATCAATATACCTACCTATCGGCTTTATTTTCAACTCATTTGTTCGGCTCTCTTTGCGGTGTTGGCTTAATAATAATAATCCATATAAATGGTTAGTTAGTATTAGAGGAACTGGGGCCTGACCAAAAAACACGATCGCCAATCGAATCGCCGCATCGATCGATAAAAATGTATAGGAATTTTACTCTATGGGTAGAGCCTGATCGACGGGAAACGTCAAATCCCATACATTTGGCTTTCGATTGGTATTTCGATTCGATTATCGATTGGCTCTTTGTTAAAGCCCCTGCGGCCACATTCTGTTTCTTATAACGTGATCGTTAGATTGTCAAAATAACGGAATTCGTTATTTTGACAATCTAACGCTTACGTTATAAGAAACAGAATTTGGCCGCTGGGATCGATAACGTGCTAACAAAAGTAGTGTTTATATTAAAAACTCATTGCTAGATCTAGATCTAGATATTCTAACTTAACTAAAACTGAGCGCGCCTTTACTATAAATACATACGTTGATGTAATGTTATATATTCTTTTTCTAAGTTTGTATCCATCCAGCCAGTGCTGGGTGACTTAGGGTACCTACTAACTAGTATATTATACAACCGGGTGACTGTATAACAAAAACTCATGCACCTTCTTCTCACACCGGTGATCAAATCTTATCATTTTTAAGCCGACGCGGAGGATTACAAAATATCGACTGTATTGATAATGAAGCAGCGAGGATATTAAAATAGACTCGTGCGGGTCGGAGGGGCGACCAATGTTGTTACAAATATTAATAATAAACAATATTGATCGGCTTTCATGGCTTTACTTGCTGCTTACCATAAGGTAGACACAAAGTCACATGCCGAACTTCAATAAAAAATGTTTTTATAATTATCTTTGATCGCCTATTTCAGGTAGCTGGTTGGGGATTAACCTCAGAGGACGGTAGAGCATCACCAGTCCTCAAGGTAGTAGATCTGGCTTACGTGGACGTGCTGGACTGTCTCACAGACTCTCCCAGCGACTTCCGGGAGTACATCACTAGCGACAAATTCTGTGCCGGATATAGAAACGGTACCTAAAAATATTTTACTTTCAGAAGCCCTAGTGTGAGTTTGGTTTTAACGCTCTTACTGCGTTTAGTTCTCTCCACCAATAGGATCGCTTAATTTTCTAAGCCTGTCAAAATAAGTTAATATGATTGGCAGAGAGTGGTTACATGTAATGAGAACGTTAAAAAAAACTCGCACAGTACCCCTAGTGTGAATTTTCTAACTATTACTTTGAGTTTGAGTTAACTAAAATTTGTATGGGAAATAGTTCAGCGCTCCAAGCGTAAATTTTTAGAACTAAAAATGCGAGCGTGTGATTGGTCAAAATATTAACGCAGTAGTATAGTTAATGCGAAAGTAAATGTTAAAAAAACTCACACTGCTACAGATAACTCAATGAACTATTACATGGTGGTATAGTAATAGTCAGACAAATCAGTCATATTAAAGTAGGCTTCACATTTTATGACAATAAGATATAATAATAGTACTAGATATATAATCTTTTACTAGTGCTAAAAGAAATAAAATTATTTTATGAAAATCAATGACAAGGACTTAAGTATGAGACAGACGTCCCTTAAGTGAAAAGTGGAGTAAAGAACATGTCTTAGAATACGGGGGTAAGTCACTGTCACTGATGACTCCGGCTCTGCAAAGAGTGGCGCAATATCTTACATTAATTTTATAGCTTTAATTTATATATTTTACCGTGATTTAAATTTGTTAACGTGTTATTCAACATATTCAATTCAGCTAATAGTATAATATAAATAGCTGAGCTGAGACCTAGAAACCCCAATATCAAACCATCCCTTCCCGACCTACAATGAAAACCATCCTATTTACGCAATAGGGGCCTGACCAAAGAACACGATCGCCAATGGAATCGCATCGATCGATAAAAATGTATAGGAATTATACTTAATGAATAGAGCCTGATCGACGAGAAACGTCAAATCCCATACATTTGACTTTCGATGGGTATTTCGATTCGATTATCATTTGGCTCTTTGGTAAGGCCACAGGAAATGTCAGATCGGCCATCGGGAGTGGCCATAATGCTGGGGCCACACTAACGGGTAACGTCAATGCCCAATTGCGTAATTTTTAATGTCATAAATTGAGTGAATGCAGTTATCATATTATCGCGTTAAGTCGTGGCTACACGTCGACGTTTACCGACCAACATCGCGATAATTAACGGCGCTTCCCGTTAGTGTGGCCTCAGCGGGGTGAGAAGGAACTTTATTTAACACTTTCGCTTTCGTCAGTGGAATCGTTTTCGTCTTGTCTATGGCCAGAACCTGTATAAATAATATACGGAAGTCCTGTAACAGATCATGTAAATTATTAAAACTGTACCATAATCCTTTCGATTCAACTTTAGGAAAGAGATAAATATCAATTATTAGTTTCTTTGAAGAATTTTATAGAAAAATCATCAACCTAATAATTTTGAAGATGCATTACAGCATTTCCGTATATTATACATACAAGTTCTGACCATAGACAAGACGAAAACGATTCCACTGACGAAAGCTAAAGTCTTTAATAAAGTTCCTTCTCACCCCGCTGCATTAGGTGGGCAGTTGGCCATTTCAATCGATTTCTTATATACTGGAAGTTTTTTCGTGCAGTGAAAAAAAATATTTTTCCTACATTGACATTACCACGTTTATACGTGGTGGCCGAGTTGGTTAGACCTTGGATTTAAAAACACTAAGTTCCCGGATTCGAATGCCGGTTTGTACCAATGAGTTTTTAATAAAAAACAATTTGTACATTTGTTTGACAACACCACTATAGTGCCTCGGAGATCACGTTAAGCTCTCGGTCCCAGTTTCACTATACCAACTTGTGAAACTGTTTATAGATGGGTTATTGAGTCTATTCAAAACATCGCGACTAGTTAGCCACTTGTTCGGTGTAAACTCATACCATCGGCTACGACGAGGTGGGATTAAAAACCCTTCCGCTGGGTGCCCTGGGGCCGTTTAGGCGGTCTCGGGCGCCGTAAGGCACCCGTGATGTGACATGTATGTATGACGATAGAAATAATCGATCGATAAAAATGTATAGGAATTTTACTTTATGAGTAGAGCCTGATCGACGAAAAACGTCAAATCCCATACATTTGACTTTCGATGGGTATTTCGATTCGATTATCATTTGGCTCTTTGGTAAGGCCACAGGAAAAGTCAGATCGGCCATCGGGAGTGGCCATAATGCTGGGACCATACTAACGGGTAACGTCAATGCCCAATTGCGTAATTTTTAATGTCATAAATTGAGTGAATGCAGTTATCAAATTATCGCGTTAAGTCGTGGCTACACGTCGACGTTTACCAACCAACATCGCGATAATTAACGGCGCTTTCCGTTAGTGTGGCCTCAGCATTAGGTGGGCAGTTGGCCATTTCAATCTATTTCTTATATACTGGAAGTTTTTTCGTGCAGTGAAAAAATAGTTTTTTGCCTCCATTGACATTACCACGTATATACGTGGTGGCCGAGTTGGTTAGACCTTGGATTTAAAAACACTAAGTTCCAATTCGAATGCCGGTTTGTACCAATGAGTTTTTAATAAAAAACAATTTGTACATTTGTTTGACAACACCACTATAGTGCCTCGGAGATCACATTAAGCTCTCGGTTCCAGTTTCACTATACCAACTTGTGAAACTGTTTATAGATGGGTTATTGAGTTTATTCAAAACATCGCGACGAGTTAGCAACTTGTTCGGTGTAGACTCATACCATCGGCTACGACGAGGTGGGATTAAAAACCCTTCCGCTGGGTGCCCTGGGGCCGTTTAGGCGGTCTCGGGCGCCGTAAGGCACCCGTGATGTGATATGTATGTATGACATTCCCGTGGACCTTTAAAACATTTAAATAAGGATGTTTATTTATGAAAATAATGGTCAGCCCTCTCCAACCAGTTCTACCATTTCGAACCCAACTACTATTAGTTGCGTTCGAAGTTTTTTTTTAGAAGGTAGAAGGTTACAGAGGCTTTTCCATGGGTTTGCTCATCATTGTATCGATCAAATGATGTCGATGTGGCTTAGCGGTAAGGCCCAATTTCATAATATTTCTTTAAAACTCTATGGTTTGTTATTTTTAGGCACGTCCCTCTGCAAAGGCGATAGCGGCGGTGGACTAGTGTTCGCAGAGTTGGAGGATGGGTTCTACCGCCACTACCTTCGTGGTATAGTGTCGGCTGCGCCTAAGAACGATCACGAGTGCAACTCTAACGTCTACACCACATTTACTGAGATTGTCAGGCATGCGCCGTTTATTAGGAGCCATTATCACTAAGTTACTTATGTGTTCCTGGTACCAGCAGCCCAATTATGTCCACGTTTATTAAATCTAATTTAGAACTTCTTAAGATAAACTTGATATTTTGCAATCACGACGACCAAATACAAGTCAAAGTTTAGCTTTGCTTTTTGTATGAAAACAGATATTACGACCGTTTTTAGTAAGGATGTGTAAATTAAAGTTACTCTTGTAACTTTTACAAGTAAAATTCTTCTTCAAAATTGATTTTGGGAAAAGGTCATTGGGCACTTAAGTATGAAAAATTTACCCACGACCTACAGAAAATAACCTGTGTGAAGTTAGCGGCCTCAAATATAGCGGCCCTCATAACCCGACCGATTTAAAAAGTCGTATGAAAATGTGAAGTTAGCGGCCCCTATTTTCTTTAATCTCGTAGCATCTCGGAGCCACTCTACAATTTCTTATGAATTCTTCAGGATTTTTTTTTTTAAATCTGTATCAAAAAACTGAAATGCGATTAAAAGGGGACGCTGTGTGATAGCTTCAATACTAGACATAATATTCTGATCAAACTCTCTGAGCACATAGGCCTAGATACATATTATATAATGTATATGTATACTCAGCTCTACTATAAAAGCTTAGGAACTTCTGAAAAAATATTTTAAAACTATACTTTTTATGACAATTTCTAGTAAAGAGAGCACATTGTTACGGCTTGCAGCTACTAAACCCGACATAATATTCTGATGATTATTTTTATATATAAAGTGAATAAAAGTAGGCATCGAACAGTTATAGTCTCCATTACAATAAATGTTTATGTAGTCCTCAGGATTTTTTTTTTAAATCAGTATCCACAAACTGAAATTCGATTAAAAGGGGACGCTGTGTGATAGCTTCTATACTAGAAATAATATTCTGATCAAACTCTCTGAGCACATAGTCCTAGATACATATTATATAATGTATATACTCAGCTCTACTATAAAAGCTTAGGAACTTCTGAAAAAATATTTTAAAACTATACTTTTTATGAGAATTTCTAGTAAAGAGAGCACATTGTTACGGCTTGCAGCTACTAAACCAGCCATAATATTCTGATGATTATTTTTATATATAAAGGAAATAAGAGTAGGCATTGAACAATTATAGTATCCATTACTATAAATGTTTATGTAGTCCTCAGGATTTTTTTGAAAAATCAGTATCCACAAACTGAAATGCGATTAAAAGGGGACGCTGTGTGATAGCTTCTATACTAGACATAATATTCTGATTAAACTCTCTGAGCACATAGGCCTAGATACATATTATATAATGTATATACTCAGCTCTACTATAAAAGCTTAGGAACTTCTGAAAAAATATTTTAAAACTATACTTTTTATGAGAATTTCTAGTAAAGAGAGCACACTGTTACGACTTGCAGCTATTAAAAATCAGTATCCACAAACTGAAATGCGATTAAAAGGGGACGCTGTGTGATAGCTTCTATACCAGACATAATATTCTGATGATAATTTTTATATATAAAGGGAATAAAAGTAGGCATCGAACAGTTATAGTCTCCATGACTATAAATGTTTATGTAGTCCTCAGGATTTTTTTGAAAAATCAGTATCCACAAACTGAAATGCGATTAAAAGGGGACGCTGTGTGATAGCTTTTATACTAGACATAACATTCTAATCAAACTCTCTGAGTACATAGGCCTAGATACATATTATATAATGTCTATACTCAGCTCTACTATAAAAGCTTAGGAACTTCTGAAAAAATATTTTAAAACTATACTTTTTATGAGAATTTCTAGTAAAGAGAGCACATTGTTACGGCTTGCAGCTACTAAACCAGACATAATATTCTGATGATTATTTTTATATATAAAGGGAATAAGAGTAGGCATTGAACAATTATAGTCTCCATTACTATAAATCTTTATGTAGTCCTCAGGATTTTTTTGAAAAATCAGTATCCACAAACTGAAATGCGATTAAAAGGGGACGCTGTGTGATAGTTTTTATACTAGACATAATATTCTGATCAAACTCTCTGAGCACATAGGCCTAGATACATATTATATAATGTATATACTCAGCTCTACTATAAAAGCTTAGGAACTTCTGAAAAAATATTTTAAAACTATACTTTTTATGAGAATTTCTAGTAAAGAGAGCACATTGTTACGGCTTGCAGCTACTAAACCAGACATAATATTCTGATGATTATTTTTATATATAAAGGAAATAAGAGTAGGCATTGAACAATTATAGTATCCATTACTATAAATGTTTATGTAGTCCTCAGGATTTTTTTGAAAAATCAGTATCCACAAACTGAAATGCGATTAAAAGGGGACGCTGTGTGATAGCTTCTATACTAGACATAATATTCTGATCAAACTCCCTGAGCACATAGGCCTAGATACATATTATATAATGTAGATACTCAGCTCTACTATAAAAGCTTAGGAACTTCTGAAAAAATATTTTAAAACTATACTTTTTATGAGAATTTCTAGTAAAGAGAGCACATTGTTACGGCTTGCAGCTACTAAACCAGACATAATATTCTGATAATAATTTTAATATGTAAAGGCAATAAGAGTAGGCATCGAACTGTTATAGTCTCCATTACTATAAATGTTTATGTAGTCCTATGGATTTTTTTGAAAAATCAGTATCCACAAAGTTTAATGCGATTAAAAGGGGACGCTGTGTGATAACTTCTATACCAGACATAATATTCTGATGATAATTTTTATATATAAAGGGAATAAAAGTTGGCATCGAACAGTTATAGTCTCCATGACTATAAATGTTTATGTAGTCCTCAGGATTTTTTTGAAAAATCAGTATCCACAAACTGAAATGCGATTAAAAGGGGACGCTGTGTGATAGCTTCTATACTAGACATAACATTCTGATTAAACTCTCTGAGTACATAGGCCTAGATACATATTATATAATGTCTATACTCAGCTCTACTATAAAAGCTTAGGAACTTCTGAAAAAATATTTTAAACTATACTTTTTATGAGAATTTCTAGTAAAGAGAGTACATTGTTACGGCTTGCAGCTACTAAACCAGACATAATATTCTGATGATTATTTTTACATATAAAGGGAATAAGAGTAGGCATTGATCAATTATAGTCTCCATTACTATAAATGTTTATGTAGTCCTCAGGATTTTTTTGAAAAATCAGTATCCACAAACTGAAATGCGATTAAAATGGGACGCTGTGTGATAGCTTCTATACTAGACATAATATTCTGATCAAACTCTCTGAGCACATAGGTCTAGATACATATTATATAATGTATATACTTAGCTCTACTATAAAAGCTTAGGAACTTCTGAAAAAATATTTTAAAACTATACTTTTTATGAGAATTTCTAGTAAAGAGAGCAAATTGTTACGGCTTGCAGCTACTAAACCAGACATAATATTCTGATGATTATTTTTATATATAAAGGAAATAAGAGTAGGCATTGAACAATTATAGTATCCATTACTATAAATGTTTATGTAGTCATCAGGATTTTTTTGAAAAATCAGTATCCACAAACTGAAATGCGATTAATAGGGGACGCTGTGTGATAGCTTCTATACTAGACATAATATTCTGATCAAACTCTCTGAGCACATAGGCCTAGATACACATTATATAATGAATATACTCAGCTTTACTATAAAAGCTTAGGAACTTCTGAAAAAATATTTTAAAACTATACTTTTTATGAGAATTTCTAGTAAAGAGAGCACATTATTACGGCTTGCAGCTACTAAACCAGACATAATATTCTGATGATAATTTTAATATGTAAAGGGAATAAGAGTAGGCATCGAACTGTTATAGTCTCCATTACTATAAATGTTTATGTAGTCCTATGGATTTTTTTGAAAAATCAGTATCCACAAAGTTTAATGCGATTAAAAGGGGACGCTGTGTGATAGCTTCTATACTAGACATAATATTCTGATCAAACTCTCTGAACACATAGGCCTAGATACATATTATATAATGTATATACTCAGCTCTACTAAACAAAACCAATGAATAGGCTTGCGTGGTTTTATTTTAAATCCAGTTACCTAGCTAAATAATAATTATTTAGCTAGTTTTGAAATATTTTTTATTACAGTTGGTAACGAATTCAAGGTTAAATTTACATGGAGGTTAATTATTATTTTAAGTCAACTGACAACTTTAATTATAAAATTTTACAATCCATGCTAAGCTATGGCAGGTGCATATATGTATATAAGCATGGATTGTAAAATTAAATATCTTCGTAATGTAATTGACGGAAATATCGAGGGGCCGATTACGTTAAAAGTAAACATTTTACCAACTGTAATAAAAACTATTTTAAATGGCAAAAATATATTAAAATAATACTATTTAGAAGTTCTTAAAGCCGTGAATAAAATAAGACTTAGGTACTTTGAATACTGGACATTTACCTTATTTCCAAATATTTGAAGGTATACTAAGGTATTATGATCTAATTTAACGCATTCAGACTCTTTTGTTTTCTCATAGAGAATCTTCATCGAATAAAAAATATCAGTACATCCCGGTCCTAAATGGAAATAAATAAAGTTTTATTTTTCAAAAACATACGGTCAGTAGCTTCTAATACGCAGTTGATATGAAGATAAAAACATTTAATTATTATTTTGTAATATTTTGGCTACAAATTGTAAATATATATGGAAAGTGGACAGTATTTAAAAAAATATTTAAAACTACTAATAATGTAGAAGGTTGGCATAACAAGTTGACAGAATGATTGGATGCAGCAGACCAAACCTTCTAAAATTTTTATTTAAATTAAAGAAAGATTCAACGGCGTATATTGTTAAAACTAAGAAATTTTAAATTGGCGCTCCTATTGCAGCACGCAAGTCAAATATAATAGAAAATGAAAATTATATAAATAGTGCTCTTGATGACTATATACGAGTAAATGGAAAGATTGTATTAGGACATTGTTTGGAAATAATTAGCCATTTTATATAATATTATTATTTTTTATCTACATCTGATTAAATTAACTTGACTTAATATGCTATTGCTGATTAAAGACTATTATTATTAAATGTAGATTTTTTATTTGACTAGTGTTGCCCAAAGCAAGACCAAGACTAAGCCTTAATTTACATTTAAATGTGTGAAACTGCTGTTATTTCTTTGCTTTGATAGAGTTTAGAGAACTAACACCATGCAAAATGCTGTTTATAAGGTTGTTGTTACACTCAGTAAGTAAAAAATCAGACCAAGACCGCAAGACAAATATTGGGCAACTACTTTTGACAATGACTGTACATTGGAATTCGGGTGAAAACGGAATATACCATTTTGAGCGGGTGAATAAGGAATTACTGGTAGGTACCTTAGGTTCACCCGGGTGAATGCGGAATAATTCGTTTCAACTACACTAGAGTATGCATGTAAGATAGTAAAACAGTAAGTGTAAGTATAATGGGGTGTTATCGCAAGTTTAAACCTTTTTTAAATGCTGTAATTTGTTTATAAATTCAAATGACTAGAAAAATCACCTATTATATTAATTACGATAATATGAATAATCACATACAAAAACGTTACACAAAATTCGCGATTTTCCCCATGTGTAACTCGGGATCATGGGCAATATATACTAATGGGTACGAATTTTGAATGTCAGCGAGGATTTTAATATCATCAGTGAGAAAAAAATAACCGATTATTGGAAAATCACGAATTATTATTCTTATTATTGAACATGCATTTCGTTATTCGAAGAAAATAATGTTTGTCATATATAAATATATTTCTATGCTAATACATGACCACCGTTGAGTTTTAATATTCTTCGTCTAACGAAACGCAAGTAGCTCTTGTGAATGAGAAATTATTTGGCACCACACACATGACTTTCAAAAATAGGACTTTTGATAAATCGTGGCTTTCTAGTTATCGTAATATTTTTCTCATTGGTGATATCAAACACATCGCTGATATTCAAAAATCCCACCCCTAAATGCATCCTTGGTGCATTTTCGTATTTTGTCGGAATAGTAGAGAAACGCACGAAAACGGGACGTCGTTTTGGTCAAATACGGGGATATACAGGACTAACATATTATTAAGGCAACACTATTTTTAGTACGTAGGTATAAAATCCGGATATAAAACTACGTGAAGTCAGTATTTTATGGAATGTATTTTATAGTTTGGGCTAATATATAATAAAAAACCTTTTCCCATGGAAGAATGTATAGCAAATCCAAAAAAAAACATTATTATAACCAATTTATATAGAAATGCCAAAAATGTTTTTCATTTGCAACACATGATTCCACGAAAACAGTGTTTTGATTTGATCAATAGAGCCTCTTTTTAGCCTAAAGTACAAACCTTTCAAGGGCACTATGCAGGTAGACACTATACTTTTTTTTGTACTATCACGGGAGCCTTGCCGTCTAAGTGGGGGAGGGTCTCTATTCTATAACATAGCTAGGCCGACCGACCGGTCTCGTTACCACTGCCCATACAAATGTAAATCCGTTAAGTCGCCTAGCCATGTTTCAGTTTTTGTCTGTGGGTTCACCGATTTATTGTCGAGGTGGTTGAATTGCCGATAAAGCAGCAAGGATATTAAAATATACTCATAGTGCAATTCGTCTTTGTCACAGTCCATTCCGTAATCGCATCATTTAGCCGACATAGTAGGAGCGAGCAAAGTCGATAAACACACAATTATTGGTCGATCCAATTCACGGACTTTGTAGGTCTTCTGCTTTTTTTATTGGAGCACGGCATGTGACCACCAGGTCACATGCCGTGCTCCAATAAAAAAAGCCTTACAGCGCGGGCGCATGAGATCGCCAAGACGGCCTCAGAGAACCCAATAGGGGGGTTTAATTCCTACCTTTAGTTCAGCTCGTCGTCGCGGTATCTAGAAGTTGGTATGATGAGGCAGGGCCAACAGCTTAACATGTTCTCCGAGGCACTTTTAGTGGTGATGTCATATAAAATATGTATGTACATAATAAACTCATTGTACACACCGGGGTTAGTGAAGTGTTAGTGAAGAAACTGTAGTGTTTTTAAGTCTGAAGTCTAACCAACTCGGTCGCCACGTAGGTAGATATATAAATATATTGCAGTTTGAACTATTAAATAATTTAAAATTTAGAATATTCGTATAACAATAATATTAAAAAATAACGTAAGCACCGAGAAGACACTACATTTATTTAAAAGTTTTAACTTTTGTATTATCAGATAGACTGACACAGTTTAAGTGAATCTTTTAAAAACGTACTAAACCCTAAAAAATTATAATAATTGTTACATTGAAATAATAATGACCTTATTCATAAATAACTCGAGTCCTTGAAAAACACTTTAGTTAAAATAAGTTTTGTCTCTTTCACGCATATTCAGGTTTGTTGCTAAAAAAGAGACAAAACCTTACACTATAACTAAAGCTTTTTCTCTAGAGTGTCCACATTTGTGAAGGACCATAAAGCAATAAAAAAAGAAAAAATAAAGCGTAAAAATATAACATATGACATTTTAGAATGGGTGAACATGGTGGATTCCTTTAATATACATTTCAGGGGTTGATATTTTCTTTCCTATAGCAAACTTAAAAAAATTGGAAAACGTCACGACCTTTTGTATAAGAAATCTGTATTAGACGCTTCTATTTAATGTTTGCTGTTTTAATTAATTATGTTTATTCTATGTAATAATAAAGTGTTTATAATCTACTTGTTTACTTACTACTAAGTTTTTTTTATATCCTCTAGCTTTACCTTGAATTGTTATAAATTGTAAAGGTTTTTATGGTAAGAAAACAGTATCAATATTTTTATAAGGCGTCGTATGCGCAGCACTTTCAAGCTATTGTAGTTATTTGAATAATCTTATCTATAGGGAATCTCAATCCTGGATCGTGTATCAAATTCGATATAGTATTACTTATCTGTATTAATTCTTATAAATATCTTTAAAAATCTGTCAAACTTATGACTTCAACTACTTGTATAGGTAATTTTATCCTATAAAGACAAGCATAGCAATTGAGATACAGGGGAGCGATTTTTAAATGTCAGCAATGAGTTCCATATCACCAGTAAGTAAAATATCACCGATGACTACGAAATCACAATTTATTAAGTGTCGCGGTACCAACTTACAAATACTTCTCATTCACAAGAGTTAATATGTTGACATTTCAGTGATTATTTATTCATCCACTGATATTCAAAAGTCGCATCCCTGACCTACCTACCAAGTAAATTACATCTGTAGTTAACACATTACAGAAGAGAAGCTACATATTATGAATCTAAACAAAGGCCCTAGTGCAAAAAAAGTAAGGGCCCACGATTGTTATATATTGAAAAACAACCCTCCGGGCTGGTACGAGTGGCCGCTTTGCTCGATAATTAAAAACAACCAAAAGTAAAAATTAAGAATATTTTAAAAGTGTAAAAAATTAAAACAATATTAAATATCATGGCATTCCTAATTTGAACCATTCCTTGTTTGTAGATTGCCATAAAAATCCTAGTTCGTACAATTGCTATTGTTTTCCTATTTTGTACAATTCCTAATTCGTGCAATTACTAGTTCGTGCTACTTACCAATGATTAGGTACATAGTCAGAAGTGATAATATATCTAGGTTTCTACCACCCACACAGTTGCAAATACCGTTAAGTGGGTTTACCGGTTTTCAGAAGACTATTGCATCGATTTATTGTTGAGGTGGTAGTCTCCTTTCAGGGTGCGGTTGCGAAAAGAGCGGTTGATTTGACGATAAAGCAGCGAGCATATTATATACTCGTAATTAAAATTACCTTTGTCGCCGCCCGTAACCTCGTTATTTAGCCGGCATAGTGGGAACAATGTATTGATTTACCCATTTTGGGATTTAATAGGTGCTCCAGTAAAAAAAAACCGTTCAATAAATCAAGTAAGAATTTAGAAGAATTCCCAACAATTTCGAATTGCTTTGAACTGAGCTGCCGTGATTATAGTTGTGGTGCAACCCGTTTTACATATCCTAAAGGGGAAATTAGCGTGAAAATGCAGAACGTTTCACTTACTTGGTGATCAGGGTCCAAGGGCCCCCTGAGCTTCAGGCCCTTTAGAAGCTACGCCTCTGCGCAATTAACACGACTTTGAATTGAACCCGACTAAGTTAAGAAAAAAGCCTCTATGCATATTATAGCCGCGGTCGCACGTTATCGCAGGTTTACCGATTTTTGAGGCTTTTATAATGCGTAGATCACGGGATTAATTAAATAGAATTTTTATAAAAGAAGTCACTTGCTTCACAGACAAACTATTTTTTAATGACTTTTTGAAATTTTACATAATAATATATCGTAGGTCTTCGATCAACATGATCGAAGCCGTAGGTAGTATAAACATATTTGCTGGTAAAATTAAGTTAGAAGTTAGCCTTTGCTTTGACGATTATACAGGCGCTGTGATGATATTATTATATAGGAGGTAAATTACTGAACATACCCGGGGCCTTTAAAGCACGAGCTTTCGAAATCTCTGCGTGCTGCTCAGGTAGAAATTAAGCGTCTGGTAGATCATCGACGAGGGGACTGATCTTGGTGTAGGCTCGTCTCACGATGCCTGCTGCTGTGCGTATGCTGCTACCCTGCAGTTACTGTCTTTGCTAGGTATACCTACACAACTCGTATTAGATGCCAACTCAATAATGGTGAATTGATGATTGATGAGAACCATCGCATTGGGCTGAAGGTCTGCGGTGTGTTCCCACCACTTTGGCTCAGGTCTGCAACTCGGAAATATACCCCTTGGCCCAGCGTGACCAGAAGTGTTGGCGAATCTGCTCTAGTCTCTCATAACGTGAGAGACGTTGTGTAGGTGTCTCTGCGAGGTAAGAAGGAGGACCGAAAGAGGAAGAAAGTCTTCAGGGTCTGTGGAAAGAGGGGTCAAGGGTCGGGAGTTGAGGCGGCTTCTATTTGTGATAAACCGTGCTAACCACCACAAATAATAATAATAATAATAATATGTTTATTCAGGTAAAGGTACATAGAAATAGTTATTATATAGGTACAATTTTTAACAAAGTGATTTTATAATTAAGTAGCAAATCGTCTGTGCCTGAACTAGGCTAGGAGCCTGTATCTCGGGCAAACAGATCTCTTCCGTCATTGGGTACATACAGTTTTAGGTATTCCATTATAATATTAACATGCATTTTACAATTTACTGGTATAATTTTAGGTATTTTATTACAGTATTAATATTAACATGCATTAAACAATTTACTGATATAATACAATAATTAACACTAAGAACAATAATTATAAGATATTACTATAAATTAATACTTTTGAGTGTGTATGTGCAAGTGAATCCTATTTATGAGTGTGTGGAATATGTGTGTAATGTGAGGGAGTAGTGGTCCGCCTGTCTGTCTGAATATGATTCTGTTATTTAGACTTGTATTTTTAATAAATTTTCCGTTTCATTATAATCGAAAACTTTTAGCCACTTACTTAATTTAATCTTGCAATTTCTATTATTTAGGGGGTAAATATTTATTTTATCGTTTACCTTATTATAAAGGAAAGGTCCCAGAAAGTAAAAGAACTTGCATATAAATGAATGTTTGTAGTCAACAGCTGGGGATATTTTATTTTTGCGCCTCTTTTTTGTACGTTCTGAAAGAAACTTTGTTATGGAATGCTGTTTGATTACAGTATGGTAAATAAAGAGCTGTCGCACGGTTAGTACGTCACAAAATTTATAAAGTTGTGTTGTGGGAAATAAAATCGGGCGAAATATACAGACCTTTAACACAGCTCTCTGGGCTCTCTCTAGCCGTATAAGAGTAGTTTTCGGAGCTCCACCCCAAATAGAAATACAATAGACCAAAACTGATTGGCATAGTGAAACATAGACCTGCTTCAACAATAATGGTTCCGCAACCTGTCTTAAATTTTTGAATACGAAAATTAGCTTTCTGACTCTGTTGCAAAGCAATTCAATATGCTGATTAAAGTTGAGGTTAGCATCCAACAGAACTCCTAAATACTTTATAGTGTTTGCTCTATTAAGGGCTACACATGAACAGCACTGCGGATTTACACAAATATGGTCAAGAATGAAGAATTCTTGGTTTGGTTGGGCCGAAGAGGTCATTGAAAATGGAATGTATTTTGTTTTTTCGGAATTGTTAGGTAGTTACTACGCAGCCAATTTGATACCCAATCAAAACCCTCCTGAGCTTTATGGAAAGCTTCCTCCCAAGTGCTAGCAGAAAAAAGAAGAACTGTGTCGTCGGCATAGGATATTATCCTTCCCTGCACCTGATTATCAAGTAGGAGATCGTTGATGTAAATAAGGAACAACACCGGGCCCAATATACTGCCTTGTGGGACGCCAAATACAATGGGCAATTCACTACTAATATTATCGCCAATCTTTACGTCTTCCTGATAAGTAATCAGCAAAAAGTTTTAGCTGAGTTCCTCTTATTCCTATGCACTCTAACTTAGACACAAGTAAAGGGACAGAGACCGTGTCAAACGCCTTTGCCAGGTCCAGGAAGATTCCGATTGTCCTATGTCCTTTATCCATGTTTTTTACAATAAAGTCGACTACTTCCTGAATAACGTTATCGGTCGATTTTCCCGTTCTAAAACCATATTGATTGCTCGATAGAAGCTGATTGTCATCGAGATATTTTAAAAGCCTGTCATTTATTAGTCGTTCAAGAACTTTCGACAATGATGGCAGAATTGCAATAGGTCTATAATTAATGACACAGTCCCTATTGCCCGCCTTATAAATGGGACGGATGACGGACTTCTTTAGCGATCGCGGGAAAATACCTTGGGAGAAGCAATTGTTAAAAATGTGTGTCAAGGGAGGAACCAAGATATTTTTAAATTGCTTAAGAAATTTATTTGAAATATTATCCCAGCCCACAGAACAATCTGTTTTAAGGCTCATGATTTTTTGCTCAACTTCTTGATGATCTGTGCCTATCAGTACAAATGAACCGACCCGATAATTCTTAGAAGCTGCAGTTGATTTGATATTTCCTTGGATTTTTGCAATTTTATCCCCCAAGTTCCCTCCCACATTCACAAAGTACTCATTTATTGAATTTATAGAAGCCTGACAGGTGGCCGCATCGCCCACCAATTCATGAGCCATGGTTTTCGTTTTGGTTGTATGTGTAATAGTTTTTATTGCTTTCCATAACCTTTTATTATTACTACCTGCTGATTTAAGCTCATTTCCTTCATATTCCCTCTTTAATTTTTTTATTAATATATTACAGTAGTTTCTATACCTTACGTATGTCATTTTGAGTATATTATTTTCCGGACATAGTTTAAGAGATTTATGCATTTTATCTCTATTTTTTAAACAGCGAAATAATCCTGGTGTCATCCAAGGTCTAATGGTCCTATTACGTCTTGTTACTTTGGTTATGGATGAGTTTTCACATATAACTTTCTGTATAGAATCAATTAAATAGTCAATACAAAAATTTGGATCAATAGACTTATAAATTGGTTTAAGGTCAATCTTACCCAAGGAATTTTGGCAACCATCAAAGTTAACCTTGACCTTACTCACCTGAGATATTTCTCTTTTTTGATTTTGGCCTATACACAAAATCACGGCTTGATGATCAGTGACTGTGGAGTTGATAACCAATGTTTTCGCTGGTTTGTTTGTTTTGAGCATAACATGATCTAAACAGGCTTTCAGTCTTGTTGGATATGTGTGGGCAGACAATATGCCATGGCTTGCACACATATTAAGGTACTCGTGGGCTCTACTATCACAGTGCTCTGACAGAATGTCAATATTTATATCACCCATAATAGAAATGTTTTTATATGAATTCAAAATCAAAAGGACATCATTAAGAGACTGTATAAACAGGTCTATACGTCTGTACGATGGCGAGCGATAAAGTGCAACCAGAGCCATGTCTGTACCCAGTTTTAAGACTAGGCAGTTTCCATCTGAAAAGGAAGGTTCATGGACTACAATGTTCAAATAATTTTTAAAGTATATAACCACACCATCATTTTGCAAACAATTATTTTCCGTACGGTAATTGTTATAACCGTCCATTATGGGAACAATCGTATTATATGATAGCCAGCACTCAGTGAGAATAATTATATCACAGTCAACGCGCAGCCTGGTCAAAAGTGATAGAAGATCATCATAATTGCGAGAAATACTTCGCACGTTTTGTGTTAGTATAATAATATTATTAGGTAAGCGAGCTATTTGAGATTGACAATTTTCTACCTCACATGCAACAGAGTCAGAAACCGACAAGCTGTCCAGTTCCATATTCAAAAAGTCCCCCATGTTATTTGAACTAAATAGTAATACACCACTTAGACAAGGTAAAATAAAATTTAAATCTAAAAACAATAATAATAATATATATGACCAGTGATATTAGCAGTATCTCCCTTCCCATACAAGTATAGTGTAGAGTTAAATATAAAACAACAATACCGTCGTCTCTGAATCCGTGCGTGGGCAAAATTATTTGTTTAAGGTAATAACTATGTAGGTACTTATATTATTTGAGAATGAAAAACTAACGAATCAATGGTAGGTATAGGTAGGTAAGTATATAGGTATAGAATAAATTAGTAATGTTTTATTCTGTACAAAAATATTGTTAAAGCTAGGTAGGTATATTATGTTCCAAATACGTTGGTAATTTATAGTAGATAATTACCTACATCCATGTATAAATATTAAACTATATATCAGTAGGTAGTTAAAGGTATTATGCAAATAGTGTATCAATATTTTCTTATTGGCTATAAATATTAAACTATATTGTGTAATCATGTACAAAGTGTAATTTAGGCACTTATTAAAAAAATATATACATTTAGAAAAATATTTATTTAAATATGAAATAAATAAATGTAAGTATAAACAAAAATACAATATAAAATATATAAATGATAATATCCAGATCAAATTATTAGTACTATTTCATTACCTTACTATCTTAAAAACAAATAAAAATAGTCATTAATTAACAATTCATTAAATTATCGAAAACAATAATAATAATAAAATAATAATAATATCATAAAATAAAAAATAAAAAATTGTCAATTAATAATTCATTAAAACAATAACAATAATAAAATAATAATAATGTAATAAAATAAAAAATAGTCATTAATTAAAAATTCATTAAGTAATCGAAAACACTAATAATAATAAAATAATAATAAGGTCATAAAATAATTTAGTCATTCGTAACTTCCCTGAGCTTGTTTATGTCAGCTTCTTCGTTAATTTTTATTTGCAGCGAGCCTTCTTTTTTTCGTAGGTATATTTTCCCATATGACAACCAACAAAATGAGTAGTTATTGGTTTTTGAAAACTCTCGAGCCAAATAATACAGTCGTTTACCTTTTGTTGTCAAACTCTCGGATATAAATATGGGTTTTTGAGGTCCGCTTGGTAGTAGATGAGAGGTATTTAATTTCTTATTTTTTGTTGTTAAATTTTTTGAAAGATTTTACAAAAAAATCTTTTTTTAATGTTTATGTGAATTCAACTACAATAGGCTTTTGAGCGTCGGATTTGGCATAGCCACGGTAAATGTCCTTTATTTCAGCTGTATCGATTGGCAAGTCTAGGACGTTCCCAATATTTTTCACTATTTTAGTTAATTCGTCCTTAGATCTGTTTTCATTTATTGGATAGTTACGTATTTCTACTTTGGTGGCGCATGAATTCCTCTCAATATTTTCGAGTCTGTTCTCCAGTTGCTGTATATATGTCGATTGTTCAGTCTTTTCCCTTTTATAATATTCTAAGTCTTTTTGTATAGTATCATATTTGTCCGATAACATTTGTAGCGAAAAGGTGATTGTGTTATTTTGAGATTTTATTTCTCTAATAGTAGTTTCCAGATTTGAAAGTTTATTATTTTGCTCGTTCCTGAATTCAAGAAATAGCCTTCGCATTTCATTCACAATTTGTTCTAGGTCGCATTCTCGTTTTCTCTTCTGGCGGCCGGTGTTTATGTTTAGAAAAGGGTCAGGGTCAACAGCCTCAGTCTCTGCACTCTCAATATTTGTCTCCAGTGTTGGAGTACTGGGTGGAGTGCGTTTTAATGGCATATCAAATATGTATCAAATTGTTTCTAATTAATGAGAGAGGTAGATTAAGTAAATTATTTGGGTAAAAAGAACTGCGCGTTGTATTATTTTTTTCGTGGTTATTGTAGGTAGGCATATGTTCATGCAGCTCCGGCCTCCGATCTCACAAGGTATCTTGGTGTTTCAGTTTGTTGAGCGAGATGGAGATATTATTGTTAATTGAGTCGCCGAAACTCTCGGTGAAGTGGCCGTCGCTACCGATGCAACCGTACCCGGCGCGCACGTCGCTAGGTTACACATATTCAAAAAGAACACAAACTTTTATGGTTCACTATTTACTAATTTGTACACTATTTTACATTGATTTAAGGTTTAACTTTGATTGCACTTTATTATTTAACTTTATTAAAACTTTGCAAACACGTCTACACATTACAAGATCTCCTATACAAATGTAAGATGCGCGTTTCTTACCATACAGCGTAAGTGGTATTTACATGATTTTACTCCCGCTTCCCACAGACCACCGAAAGCTCATTTTTAAGATAAAGTTCGGACCATTGTCAGAAAAAATTTCGAGCGACTTTCCCCGCCGTAAGATAAAAAAGTTTTAGTTGTAAGTGTTTCAGTTTTTTAAGGTCATTAAAGTGCAGTGAAACAGAGCTGAAACAGTGGCAAACGGCTGAAAACACTACTCTGTACCAAATACCAAGTGACTTGACAGCAAGGTTGATTTCCATAAGTATTTAAACTAATACGACCTCTACCTTAGGTAGGGAGGGGTGGTATTAGATACCGACTTCTACTGCGAGGAGTATAAAGGGGTTCTGTTATAGGTTAATGTATTTTTTTAACTCAGAGGGAACAGAGATGCGAGGATCCATTAGAATTACGAATCTCGCAAGTAACTGGTAATTCCCAAAGTTTGCACGTTATATTTCCATAAATATTGATCCCTAGCTTTACCCCAGTGGCTTCGTTAGTCAAAGTGAACGTCAAAATCATTTATTTCATGTATCTTTACAGATATTTCTGAGTAGTCAAAAAAAAAGTTTAACAATGAAGCCTTAGAGTGCGTTTGGTTAACGCACAACAATTATTTATTACGCGATGGAATGGAAATCTTAATATGAAAAATACTACCGAACCGAACACAACTAGTGTAAGGCTAGGTGGTTAGCTGATTCCATTGCCTTTCAATTATTATCTGTTATACAACGGAGCCACCAAGGCGAACCAGCAAGGCGAAGCACTCTAGTGCTTCGCCTTCCTGGCAACACTAACAACAAACTAAAAGAGGAGCACAGCTATTGATTTGCTTATGCTATATTGCATTGTGTTACTCTGGGAATTTCAAAATATATGACATGTTCGGATGGGACATCCGTAATAGGGCGGTTTTTGTTAAAGTATAGATAAATTGGTTGGAATCCCGCGACCCCTTGGGCCGAGATTGCTGGTGATGCTGATGTTGAATTAAGTGTAGTTTTTGTTTCTAAACTACCACAGTATTAAAACGAAAACAATAACAATTCGGTCGAAGCATTTTCATGTTTTTGCGGGACCGACGCACGGCAATTGATTTTTATTAATATACATTTACATTTAATTATGAAGTCGTGTTTGAGAACGTCGTCTACATAAGATAATATTTTAAGTTATTATCTTGAGTAGTGAAAGTTAATAAAACTTTTTGTGCAAGTAAATATAGTTAAAAGTTATATATATATATTAGAATATCTAAAGTGAAAATGAAGTGTTGTTTTTTAAATGTTATTGTTTTGGTTATTTGTAAGTTTTATTATTATTTATTTTTCGTTTTTGTTTGTGTTTGTTATAAGTACTAAAATAAGCGGTCTTTGTTTACGCACTTTGGATTCCGTACAACTAAAGAAAATAAGGGAATGAGGAGAAACTATTGATTATTTTTATAATTAATAGTTGGGTTTTGGAAAGGGTGTTGTTATTTTTACCTTGTCGTAAACGATGACGTTTTGAGTCTAAACAGAACAAGTGGTCAGGTCGTCGCAGTTATGAGTTATTTAAACCCATCTATAAACAGATCCGCTGCATCAGTGAATGGGTACCATGGGCGCCGTGAGGCATCCGTGAAGTTTAATAAAAATTGATGATGAAAAACTTTCCACGCCGACTGCAGAAATCAGAAAAATAATATTCTGTACTTTTAAGGCACATGAATTGCAATATCGGAAAATATATTTCTGATATTGCAATTCCGGAATTGAGTGACGGAATATTCCAAAAGCCGTTATTCCAATACTAGCTGTGTTATACATGCTTCATTTTTCTTTCATTCCATGTTCATAACATAGAAATGCCTCATAGATTCCGCAGCGCACAACCTCGTTGGATGACATTTTCGTAAAGAGCGGATGGAAGAAGCGCGAAGTTCTTCTGTTTTTATCTGTATGACACAGATAAAAAAACAGAAATACATGACGTTTTGTGTGAACATGGAATGAAAGAAAAATGAAGCATTCACTCGATTAAACGTTCACTACGATCGCGTTCGAGTTCGCTATTATTTTCGCCCAAAACGCCACCAAACGTAATACATTGCTTGTTTTATTACAATACCAAGTATTGAGATAATGGCAAACATTCAATGTACGATATTTAGTGGCGTTTTGGACAAAAATAATAACCAACACGAACGCCCGCGCCGCCTATACAGAATAGCAGCGGCGAAAAAAATTTGTTATAGACAGTGTTGCCAGACCGTAGTAAAAAGTACGGTTTTCCGTGCTATATGTCCGTACCTTTTACGTACCTACTATTTTCATATTTTGTAAGTAAGTTCCATTATGCAGAATTACATACGTTACCTATATATATATTTTTTTTAAAGTGATGCGTAAAATGTAGCAAACTCCTTTTTTTTTTCAACTACTTTTTTTCGTCCTTTTTGGTAATTTTATAATTTAGGAATTTAAGAACAGGTGGGCAATTCTCGCGCTTTCGACATTCATCTCGATTTGAGATTTGAAACGAAAAATGACTAAATATGTTTGTATATTTATTTATTTATATTTATTATTTATTTCGTTTAATGTTCGATATTTTTGAACGAAAAATGGCATATTTAGTCATTTTTCGTTTAAAAATCTCGAATCGAGATGAATGTCGAAAGCGCGAGAATTTCCCAACAGCCACCTACTAGCCGCGTGTCGAGATGGTGATAATTTTGGTTATTTGAATAATATCGTCACTTTTTTCTTCGTTTTGCTTACAAAAGGGGCATTAAAAATTTTTTAAGTACAAAAACTATAACCAACTTTACGCTAAATGCCACTTTAGGTTTCGCGAAACCACTACCTTCATTTTCGAAAAACCGTACCTTCAAGTGAAAAACCGTACTTTTTTGAAATCCTACCGTACCTTTTTGTAAAACCATAGGTACTGGCAACACCGCCTATAATGGTCCGCCTGATTTAATATAACATATAACCGTCAGTTTTATTGAAACTTAAATAAAAATTTATGCTGAACTAAACGAAGATATACCGATTATCTATTTTGTTCATTTACGTACGAAGTAAGAACTATATTCCAGGTAAAAGGTATAAAGATCACATCGGTTAACTTTTCTTTTCCTTTGGCGTAATGCCGCCCTTGACATTTTATGCATCACAAAAATTATAGTAAACGTATTTTTGCAATATTTCATAATGTGAGCTCTATTACTCTTACGGATTCCTACCTCATACTATCATTATTTATTAACCTTAATAATAAAAAAGGTCAATCTTGCAACTTGCAATACTTATTTGATCAAGTATTTATACCTAGGTAGGTATAATATTAATAGTACACATAGTATTTACTTTAGGACTAATATTAATTTATTTATTTTAGGACAAAAGATATCCATAGCTACCCAACACGAAAACGCAGCTAGTGCTATGGGTACTTTTTCAAGAAATCCTTGATTGTTTTTGCACTCTTTAATAATTATTTTGTTGGTGTTTTAATTCCATAACACTATTAAAAAATTGTCTCGCGTAATCACCAAATACATTAATGGTGGCCTTTTTAAAATCTGTGAGCTAAGACCGTCAATACCGCCAACCGAGCCACTTGAAAAACTTCAGTGAATTTGATTCGGATACATTTGGTATTTGAGGAAGTCACCACGGAGATTTAACTATGATTTAACTATTCATTATTTGGAGAAAAATCATCGATAGAAAAAGAAAAGTACCTACACGTAGGTTACGTAGTACTCTATTTTATCTGTGACGTAGATTTATCAGTGATCGGATACATTAATACTTTCTTAAAAGATTTATACAAATTTTAGGTAAAATTCCACCTTTAGGAGCTACAACTTACACACTAAGGTACCAGAGGGGAATAAAGGCCACCTTATTTTAAATCGCTTTAAGCCCTTTTTTATTAAAAAATAAATATTTCATAAAGCCGGAAAGTGTTACTCTTTGAGACTTTAAAGATACATTAAAAAAAAATATATATATAAAAAAAAAAAATTCATACACCGTTATTAATATAATATCATAAACAAAATAGTGGTACTAGATAGTCTATTAAAGCCCGGGTTGTTTATTAAGGCCCAAGCATTTTTTTTAATCTTTACGAAAAACCATAAAACCATATTAAATATTTTATTGAATGCATTTAAATGTATACACTTATCAATTTATAATTATATTAGGTTTATAATATCTGTAGGAATAGCAATTTTAAGCCAAATAACTTTATAACTAAAACCGGGCCTTATTATGCGCTGCATGTGGGCCTTATTATCCGCGCTTTTTAAACTTATTTTTGTAACAAGAATCACTAAGGATATGGATTATACTGGATTGGTCTTAGCTTTAGGCGTTTGTGTATTTTGTTTCTAATAATGAATAATATATATATATATATATATATATATATATATATATATATATATATATATATATTATATCTTCACGGGTGCCTTACGGCGCCCGAGACCGCCTAGACGGCCTCAGGGTACTCAGCGGAGGGGTTTTAATCCTGATATGAGTTGAATGGAAGTTTATTCTTATAAATAATAGGTACGTAAAATGTTGCGCTATATTTTACATAAATTTTTAAAACCGTCAATATAGGTGTAAAAAATCGTAATTTTATTTTACAGATTTACAAAGCACGTGTTGTTTTACTACAAATAATATTAGATTGAAACGGGTAAGTCCTATCACATGCGCTATTAATTATGGAACCATGGTTCTATCCCTTCGCCTTATATTAATTTTTAGATGACCAAAATCATAACAATTATGACTCATGTCGGTGCGATTTTTGAATGTCGTTAATGCTAAATTGCATCAAATATATTATATATATTGCATAAATAAATAAATTACCTATAGATAGCTTATTTTGGTGGGGCCTGTAGTCGACTTGACGCTCATACAAACATACTTCTAATATTGCTGTTAGTCGAAGTTTTTTTTGCATGTTCGTAATATTAACATATCCGTTGGCGTGTAACATAATTATTGTAAATTTGTAGTTATAAGTATTGGTGAATAATAAATGAAAAAAAAAAATTGTACGCAAAAATCTTTCTGTTGTGATAAAATATTTTTCTAATATAATAATTAATAATTTTTATTTATTTTTATTTCGTAACAAATAAAAATAATATCTGTGTTGGGTAAGACAGAAAGATTAATTTAACATTGGCCAACAAAAATATTATTTTAATTCTGCGATAAACAGTAATTGAGTATTACTGGAAGTGCGAAAACTTATTTTGTATGGAGAACGCGGAGTTCGCGATTACGAATGCAGTACGACTTGACGCCCATATAAACATATTTCAAATATTACACCTTGGCTATTAGTCGAATTTCAATTGTCATTTATGTACGCAAAAATTTTTCTGTTGTAATAAATATTTTTGCAATAAAATATTAAAAAACTTTTTTGTTTAGAAAAAAAAACAATACAAACCCAAGTAACACAGAAAGATTTAATATACAATGACCGACAATTTTTTTTTATTCTGCGACAAACATCGAGGGCGAAAACTCATTTTGTATGGAGAACGCGGACTTCGCGATTTGGCATATCATTTTGTTTTTTATAGTTCGTATTTAATCGCGTTGAGTGACTAAAATATCGTAGTACCAATGATATCAATAAGAGTGTCCCCTACCACTCGTAAACAAAGTCATCGATGATAGTTTTATTTGTTATGAATGAATGTATTTATTATGAGAACGGCAAGGATTATTGTCTTAGACTAACCAAACGCTACTTGCCTTTGAACAAGTAGCGTTTTATTTGAGCACGACATGTGACTTTGCATCTACCTGATGGAGCAGCCCTACAAAGGTCATGATTAATAATAATAAAAACAGAATTTGAAAGGTTGTACTTGAGGTTGTACCGATCATATGGAACAACTTTTGCCATGTTATTTTAACATTGCTAGTTTGCATGGAGAAGGCAATTTTTTATTATTATATATTAGTTATTTCCACAAGAAGGATTACAATAATAGATCTCTTAGTACAGTTTGTTATATAGTACCTACATATTTTTGAGTCAAATTACTATGCATTGTTATATAGCATTATTGTCGCTCCCTACGCCCAGGATTTAGTTTAGGGAGGTTCAAGCTTCGCTTAACTTTCTGTTTTTGTTTTATATCATTTTTGAGTATTTATCTTTACTGACCATTAAAAAAAAAGCATGACCATAAATTCCGCGCGTACCGTTCTTTACGTTTCGGGGGGAGTTTAAATACGCGCATGTGAGTGACGCGGCTTTTAAGAAATGATTTTTTTTCTATACTTACCTACATACTAATTATTTTTCTCTTTTCAGGCGCCATTTAGTTTTAGAGATTTTTTTAAACAAACATCAGAAACAGTTTTAGAGGCTGCTAAAAAAGTTAACGTTGAACAAGTCAAAAAGGTAATAAGTAGTAATAATTGAGCCTTCCCCACGACCCTCAATAAGAGAAAGAAATTATCCCTACAATAGGGAATATGCATGTTTTTTTTTATATTTAATTATTTGATAGAGTACTACATTAAACCCTAAAGTCAAATAATAAACATTTTTTAAAGGGTAACACAAAAATAAAAGGGTTTAAACTTTATCTGCTACTACCGCAGTAAAAAACGGTACATCACTAGCCGCCATTCTGTGACGTCATTCGTGCTTAAAAAGCATATTAGTTTAATGTCATCGGTTTAAAACCGATGACATTAAACTAATATGCTTTTTACATAATATCATCGGGAACACTGCGGCTAGTATCAGTCCTATATTCCGGCCTGCCATCTTATTCACAATTCCTATTATACCTAGTCTTGCCATATATATTGTAACAAAGAAAAAAAATTCTATTGAAAATATCATTTATTACTTTTACAGTGTGTTTAGTTTAATACATAAATATAAAACAATTAAACATATAAAAAGCTAATTCGAAGTGGTCTCCATTGGCTGCAATACCGTCCTTTAAACGTTGAGGCCAGTTATCAATAGAAGCACGCACTCTTTCCATGGGAAAATTCTTCACTGCCAATCGTATGGATTGTTTTAGGGAGTTCAAATTATCATGGCGTTTAGAGCAAGCCGTACTCTCTAAAATTGACCATAAATCATAATCCAACGTGATCGTGAGCTTTATGATCCGGCGCCGAGTCTTGCTGGAAGGACTATACTTGGTTATTGAACATGGTGTTGTTAAGGAGCTTAACTACCTACTTAAGGATGGTATCTTGATACACTTGTGCCGATGTTTTACCTTTTTCACAAAAATATGGCTCAGTCACTCCTTCATAGCTAACACCCCACCAAACCATCACTGAAGTCGGATAATGCCCACGTTGCACTCTGTCGACTAATTGGAAAGCTTCCTTAGAGCTTTGAGCCTAAATACGGCCATTTTGTTTGTTAAAATGTTGCTCAATTGTAAAAAAATCTCATCCGTAAACAACAATTTTCTGTGATCTCCCTTTGCGTAACGCTTCAGTAGTTTAAATTATCAGTTAAGAAATGACTCTTATAGGCTGCAAGTCCTAAGTCATCTTTTAAAATGCGCAACATGGTTCTAGGTAGATAAAATCTTTTGCTTTCACTCCGTTTTAATATCGCACAATGTATTGGCGCCAAAATGAGAAAACACAATGAACAATCGTACAAAAATGACAGATTCCAAATTCAAATGTAATATTTTTTTTATTTTTAATTGTAACAGTATTTATGGCCAGACTATGTATAATTAATTTTTTTAAGGCAGAAGATATTATAATAAATAGGTCAGGAAAAAAGTATTTTCGTATTTTTCATATATGATTGCGATATGTGAGTTGTGATAAAATCACTTTGTTGTAGTGATTGTATCTAGGTGGTTTTAATACCATTGTAAAAGTGACATTTTAGAGAATAAAGAATAAAAAAAACAATTTCCCGTTATTTTCAATTTTTTTTCTGTCTATCAAAATGAATGAATGATTAACACGAAATAAGGTGATACTGGGGTTAGAAGGGCATCGTACATTATAAGCTTTTACCGCCACACCGCCATGAATACGATCGATTCGGATTTCTACCGCAGATTATATAGTAATATCTACTACGGAATCTCTACTGCCAACAGCTGATGAGACTCAAGTAAGAAATTGAGAAAAACTGTTCGTAATTGATCAACAGAAAGAGTGTGGTCTAGTGTTGCCCGTATTTTGAGCGTAATTTTAAATGTCCCGCTCGGACTGATTCCCATATTTCAACCGTGCTCGATAGTTTGTGATCAAAGCAATTGCACATATTGTTCTAAAAGTCCTAAAAATTATACATTACCAGGATCATTCATTACCAACAAGTTATCGAACAAAGTGGCACATTTATATTATAATTTGTCAATAAATAAATAAAATGTATTGAATTTTTATATAAAATACGAAGAAACTTTTTGGCGACCTAATATTTATGTTACGTATACCAATTAAATAATTATTTATTAAAAAAAAATACGATTTCATAGAAAACTCCTTAAAATAAACAATATAAATCTTGTCCGTGTGGAATGTTGGCAAGAACACTGGCTGCATTCCCTCGCTGTATCGCAATGCTGATTCTTTGAGGAGGAATGAGCCAGGCATCGATTCGTCTGAGGAGCCAGGGGTACGAGCCAAAGAACACGATCGCCAATCGAATAGCCGCATCGATCGATAAAATGTATAGAAATTTTACTCTATGGATTGATCCTAATCGACGAGAAACGTCAAATCCCATACATTTGGCTTTCAATTCGATTATCGATTGGCTCTTTGGTAAGGGGCCAGCACTCTTGTCACCGATAGAGGCGATTAAGCTCGTTACGTATTATCTACGTTTTAAACTCTGTAAATTGTATTCCAGGGTTGGGATAATGTGAGATACAAAGTGAAAGATGCTGGACATAAACTACAGAAGCACGTGGAGAAAGTAAAGGACGTCGAATATCATGATAAAATAGATAAGGCTAAGGGAGTATAGGGTTTTTTGGCCCATTATATCATGTTTCGGTGTTTTAAGAGATCTATCTAATCCCAGTGACGGATTTACCTGCAGGCTAAATAGGCTGGACCCTAGGGCTGCATATTTTAGACAAAATTTGGGACGATCTGTGACATGACGGCAGCAAAATTGAAATAGTCGGTACTGGCAGCAAATTTGTAAATCCGCCACTGTCTAATTCTATTACAACCAAGTAGAATAAAAAAACTACAGTGATATGAAGTAGACCTTCCGTTACAAGTGACCCATTTAAAAAGAAAAAACTTATTGTTACTTAAATACACATGCTCTTCTGAACTTTATGACAAAATGCTGCTATAGATTACCTATAACCTTCTGCGATGTTTGCGATGTGGGCCTATCGCGTAACTGCAATGGTAATGGTAATAGGGTTCATTTTGACATTTGAAGTCCATTAATGAACATCAAAACATCAATTCGTATCGCAGAACGCAATGGGAATGGAAACCCATTATCATTGTAAATGATGGGAAATGTTCGTTCAATGGGATTCATTTACAATGAATCCCATTGAACGAAAGAAATATGATAGTTCATACAAATTAGAGCGATCGCGTAAACTTTTGACAGTTGAGAATGATATTCATTACCATTTTAAAACGTCAAATGAAGCAGGTCACTCTTGTCCAGTCGGCATCAATATCATATTTTTTTTATAAACGAAAACTTTGTATTTTTATCGGTAAAACAAAAGTTTTCATTTAAAATAATAAATTAGTAAGCAGGTATGATGCAGTGAATGTCATATAATTATGTACATTGAAATTAATAAAAAAATCAAGAATAATAGATTGTTTAAAAGATCAACTTTTTTGTATTTTATTTGTAACATTAATTAATAATAATAATAATCTCACATAACTATTTATGAAAACTCGTAACCAAGCAACCGAGTGCGTTCAGATTCAACACAAGTTACGTTTTATTCGAGATTCCCTATTACGATGCTTCTATGGACTCTTATTCAAATTAGAATTACTTTTATGTATAATATTATAGAAGAATTAAATACTGTGATAAACATTTCATGGAAATAATATATTTTATATATTTAATCTCTTTTCGATATTTGTCATGTACTTGATTAAACAAAACGCAATTGAATGATATAAATTTTTGAAAGCCATTACGATCCAAATGTTTACACGATCGCTCCTATTTGCTTCAATGGTAATGGGAATGGCAATGGTGATACAAATGAACTTCATTCCCATCGAAGTTACGCGATAGGCCCACTGTTCATAGTCTGTATTTTATTTTCGTATTGTAAATAAATTATCTTTTTTATATAACACGGTTCCGCCTTTTGTCATAAAGTTGAGAAGAACTTTATGTGTATACTAATATAATTAGGAGAAAAGATTGATTGTTTGTTTTTTTCTAGATAAACACAAAAATTACTGAAACAAATATCAAAAATATTTCACCTATAGAAAGTTATAAGCCCACAATCTGCTTTATCTTACTTTAGGTTTTTTCAAAACTACACGTAATAAACTCTTGCGTACTTAATTTAAACACTATTATATCTATAATCCATAGCAGATTTGTCATAAAATATACTACGAGTTACCAAGGCCCCTATCTTTCCCTTATGATCAAATATATTTTGTTTATATTTGAACATTGCATGTAAAAGTCAGAATGGGTTTTTAAATGCCATTAACTATTAAAGTATGTGTTGTACTAAAAGTTTTTTTTTAATTTGTTGACATTTTTTTCGTACTCGTCTACCACAAATAATCTGTTATTTACTAAAAGCAAACGGTTTTTAGAATTTGGATAACATACGAAGTAGAGCTGATAGCTTGCAAAAGATAGTAGAAGACAATGCAAAAAAAATATCGAAAACCGATTGGAAGCCATCTGGGCAAGCCTTCGTTGAAAATTTGAAGGAATCCATAGTCTCCAAAACGAATGATGTAAGTTGATTGAAATATTAATAGACCAGGTACCTATAAACAAAAAACAAAGAGTAGAAAATGCAATGTAGGCTTATGTTCCTTATTAACGTTCTTTTCGTAGATATTTTTGACCAATCTTGTGCTATTCCGGAATGTACCCGCACTAAAAGATGGTGATACATATGTCGCACTATTAAAATGTGGAATGCTCTACCTGCTTGCGTATTTCCTTCGTCATGAATAGGCATCTTTAGCCGGCATAATGAATGAAACTAATACTTACAATACTGTTCTAAATACTGCTTGTTACCTACAAATCTTTCTAGGACCTGTATACTGTTTTCCATCAAATAGATATAAGGTCATATGCCGAGCTCCTATAATATAATAATAAAAAAAATATATAAATATGTCTCATGGAGGTGTGTTATAGCATCAGTAAGTGAAAATGTTTTGGTGAATCTTTAAAGCGATGTATGGGTTTTGTTGCGTCTTGTATTTAAAGAATGATGGGCACTTTGGTTTGGTATACCCCTCCAATAGTAATACATAGTTGGATAGAATTGTATAATAATAGTTGTTATGGGCGCCTTGGCTAATTCGTTGTCCGTTTGGAGATATAGCGATCTGAACATTGCTGATCTTTGAAAAATAAAAAATAGTTTTAGGCAGACAGAACCGGTTTTGTTTTCACTGGGCGACTTCTAGGAGCTGGGGAAGGCGGAAGGGGTGAGGTTGCGTACGTTACGTATATACATAGTCTGAGGCTCTACCATGAGTTTGCGCATTGTAGAAACGTAACGTATTCATTTACGTATACGTGAGCAACAACCAATAGGATCGCTTTATTTTTGGTAACAGGATTGAATAAAGCGATCTAATTGGTTGTTGCTCACGTATACGTAAATAAATACGTTACGTTTCTACAACGCGCAAACCCATGGTAGAGCCTCTGGCCATAAATACTGTTACACAAATTAAAAAAATATTATATTTAAATTTGGAATCTGACATTTTTATACGAATCTTCTAAATACTGCTTCTCTTGTGTTTTCTCATTTTGGCGTCAATACATTATACAATATTTTGTGATATTAAAATGGAGTGGGGTGATAAAGTGAACCGAATCGCTGTGATTGCATTACACTTGGTATTAGTCAAATGTTTGTGTACCGGGCTATTAATAGGTACAATGAGACCTCCTCTATTTGTGACAGATCTGGCCGTCCACGTAGTGTTTGTACGAAAAAGGTGGTCAAATAAATTACTATATACAATAAGGACACATATTTTCCATTGTTCAGAGTTATATTACTTCGACTATCAAAGATTTTTTTCTATACCAATGCAGTTTAAGCGCCTCTCACAACATTAGTAACCTTACTGAATAATATAATTAATTATAATAAAAAGAAAACTCAACATTAAAATAATAAATATCTTATACCTAGTCACAGAAGAAATAATAGTACAAGTAACCTAGTTTTGCCATAAATATTGTAACAAAGAAATTTTTTGAATGTCAAATCTATTGCAAATGTCATTTATTACTATTACAGTGTGTTAATATAAAAAGCTTATTCGAAGTGGTCTCCATTGGCTGCAATACAGTCCTTTAAACGTTGAGGCCAGTTATCAATAGAAGCACCCACACTTTCTATGGGAAAATTCTTCACTGCCAATCGTATGTATTGTTTTAGGGACTCCAATTATCATGGCTCTAAAGCAAGCTGTACTCTCTAAAACTGTCCATAAATCATAATCCAGCGGATTAAGACGCGACACGGCCAGTCTTCAGCTCCAATGAAGTCCGAAACGTTCGCTTCCAACCAAGACTGCGTGGACCGAGCTTTATGAGCGGTGCTGAGTCTTGCTGGAAGGACCATACTTGGTTATTGAACATGGTGTTGTTAAGAGGCTTAACTACCTTCTCATGAATGGTATCTTGATACATTTGTTCCGATGTTTTGATACCTTTTTCACAAAAATATGGCTCAGTCACTCCTTCATTGCTAACACCCTACCAAACCATCACTAAAGTCGAATAATGCCCACGTTGCACTCTGTCGACTAATTGAGAAGCTTCCTTAGAGCTTTGAGCTTTCTTTTTTTTTATATAGTCATTTTGTTTGTTAAAATGTGCTCAATTAAAAAAAAAATCTTATCATATCATTTTTTTTCTGTGACCTCCCTTTGCGTACCGCTTCAGTATTTGTTTCGATTTTAACACCCTATTCTTTTTTTAATTATTAGTTAAGAAATGACCAGCAGGGTTATTGACTACTACGTTGACGTCATTCTGACGTAGATCAAGCTTGGCTTCTTAACAATGGCTCCAAAAAATCTTACAAAATTACGTCATAAAGATTGGCGTGCGAGCGAACTTAAGACGCGTAATCAGTGCAGTGCGTCCCTTATAGGCTGCAAGTGCTAAGTTATCTTTTAAAATACGCGACATGGTTCTAGGTGCTATTTTCATCTTCCGAGATAAATTCTTTAGCTTTCCGACAGGATTTCTTCGAATCCCTTACTGCTTTGACCACCTTTTTCGTACGAGACTACGTGGACGGTCAGATATTTTTCTGTCACAAACAGAGGAGGTCTCATTGTATCTATTAATAGCCCGGTACATAAACATTTGACTAATACCAAGTGTAATGCAATCACAGCGTTTCGGTTCTCTTTATCACCGCACTCCATTTTAATATCGCAAAATATTGTACAATGTATTGGCGCCAAAATGAGAAAACACAATGAGCAATCGTATAAATATGACAGATTCCAAATTCATTGTATTTTTTTTTTTAATTTTTATTGTAACAGTATTTATGGCCAGACTATGTATATAAAATTGATTGCTATTGGAGGGTTATACCAGCCCCCATACATTTTTGCGTATCATCCTTTATTTGAGTGGATGTAGAAACTATTCTATGTGAACAAGTTTTTAAAAGTGACTTGTTGACATTTGTAATACCTACCTACTGTTTTAAATTTGTTAAAACTATGTAAAATTTTTTTTTTATTTCAATTAAAATTATTAAAATCCAATAAACCCTCTCTTTTCGAAACCCAAATAGGTATAAATGCTATTTTATTAGTTTAACTTCTGGGTTTAAATCGTTCAAGCATAAGGCATTTTGTTCAACTACTGGAGTTTTAATACTATTTTAAACTTTTTATTGTGAAGCGTAACTTATAAAATAGTTTTGTTAACCTAAAGTAGCAGTCGCAGATAAATGAAAGTATTAATCAAATATTATACATCAAAATTGCGTATACATTAAATGTTTTAAAATTCATCATCCAAAACATAGATAAACATAGCAACATAGAACATAGCTTTTACTATGTCTACTAAAAGCAACGATACCTGATATAAGGTATCAGGTATATTCAATTTAGTTATTTATGGCCTATTATCTACATTTTAAACTCTGTAAATTGTATTCCAGGGTTGGGATAATGTGAGATACAAAGTGGAAGATGCTGGACATAAACTACAGGAGCACTTGGAGAAAGTAAAGTACTTCGAATATCATGATAAAATAGATAAGGGAGTATAGGGTTTTCTGGCCCATTATATCATGTTTCGGTGTTTTAAGAGATCTATCTAATCCCAGTGACGGATTTACCTGCAGGCTAAATAGGCTGGACCCTAGGGCTGCATATTTTAGACAAAGTTGGAGCGATCTGTGACATGACGGCGGCGAAATAAAAATATTTGGTACTGGCAGCAAATTTGTAAATCCGCCACTGTCTAATTCTATTACAACCAAGTGGAATAAAAAAACTACAGTGATATGAAGTAGACCTTCCGTTACAAGTGCGACGTTTAGAAAGAAAAAACTTATTTTTATTTAAATACACATAAAGTTCTTCTGAACTTTATGACAAAATGCTGCTATATATTACCTATAACCCTTTTGCGATGTTCCTGTTCATAGTCTGTATTTTATTTTCGTATTGTAAATAAATTATCGTTTTTATATAACACGGTTACCTATGTCGCGGTTCCGCCTTTTGTCATAAAGTTCAGAAGAACTTTATGTGCATACTAATATTATTAAGAGAAAAGATTGATTGTTTGTTTTTTTCTAAATAAACACAAAAATTACTGAAACAAATATCAAAAATATTTCACCTATAGAAAGCTATAGCCCACAATCTGTTTTATGTTACTTTAGGTTTTTTAAAAACTTCACGTAATAAACTCTTGCGAACTTAATTTTAACACTATTATATCTATAATCCATAGCAGATTTTTGTCCCAAAATATACTTCTTCCTCCACTTTTATAGGCCCCTCCCCTATCCCTTATGATCAAATATATTTTATTCATATTTGAACATTGCGTGTAAAAGTCAGAATAGATTTTTAAATGCCATTAACTATTAAAGTATGTGTTTTAAAGGTTTTTTTTAATTTGATGACATTTTTTTAGAATTCGTCCACCATAAATAATCTGTTATTTACTAAAAGCAAACGGTTTTCAGAATTTGGATAACATACGAAGTAGAGCTGATAGCTTGAAAAAGATAGTAGGAAACAATGCAGAAAAAATATCGAAAACCGATTGGAAGTCATCTGGGCAAGCCTTCGTTGAAAATTTGAAAGATTCCATAGTCTCCAAAACTTATGATGTAAGTTGATTTAAATATTAATAGGTACCTAAAAAAACAAAGAGTAAAAAATGCAATGTAGGCGGGCTTATGTTCCTTATTTACGTTTGCATATAACCTCCTTCGTATACATTTACGACCAATCTTGTGCTATTCTGGAATGTACCCACACTAAAAGATTTACCGCATTGAAAGTACTTCTGTCGCTCTATTAAAATATGGAATGCTCTACCTGCTTGCGTGTTTCCTTCGTCATAAATAGGCATCTTGAGCCGGCATAATGGATGAAACCAACAGTTACAACACAGTTCTAAGTACTGCTTCTAATCATTCTTCGACCTGCATACTGCTTTCCATCAAATAGATGTAAGGCCACATGCCGAGCTCCTATAAGAATAAAAACGTGTAACGTTGATATCGTTTTTCGGTGTTTTAAGAGATCTATCTAATCCCAGTGACGGATTTACCTGAAAGCTGAATAGGCTGGAGCCTAGGGCTGCATATTTTAGACAAAGTTGGGGTGATTTGTGACATGACGGCGGCGAAATTAAAATAGTTGGTACTGGCAGCAAATTCGTAAATCCGCCACTGTCTAATTCTATTACAACCAAGTGGAATAAAAAAACTACAGTGATATGAAGTAGACCTTCCTTTACAAGTGAGACGTTTACAAAGAAAAAACTTATTTTTATTTAAATACACATAAAGTTCTTCTGAACTATGTGCGTGCATACTAATATTATTAAGAGAAAAGATTGATTGTTTGTTTTTTTCTAGATAAACACAAAAATTACTGAAACAAATATCAAAAATATTTCACCTATAGAAAGCTATAGCCCACAATCTGCTTTATCTTACTTTAGGTTTTTTAAAAACTTCACGTAATAAACTCTTACGTACTTAATTTTAACACTATTATATCTATAATCCATAGCAGATTTTTGTCCCAAAATATACTTCTTTCTCCACTTTTATAGGCCCCCCCCCTATCTTTCCCTTATGATCAAATATATTTTGTTCATATTTGAACATTGCGTGTAAAAGTCAGAATAGATTTTTAAATGCCATTAACTATTACAGTATGTGTTTTAAAGGTTTTTTTTTAATTTGATGACATGTTTTTAGAACTCGTCCACCATAAATAATCTGTTATTTACTAAAAGCAAACGGTTTTCAGAATTTGGATAACATACGAAGTAGAGCTGATAGCTTGAAAAAGATAGTAGGAGACTGTTCACGCGTATCTTATGCATTTATATATTTTTTATCCTAAAATCCTTTATCCTTCCTACGGTACCCTAGTTTCCTAAAACCCAATATAACCGCTAGCGCCATCTACCTCATTGAAGAAGGAACTTTCATATGTAGTTCCAACCAAAACCGCAAGATGGCACTTTTTATTGGCTTTATAAAAGAAGAAACCAATATGGCGGAATCAAGTAAATTACCTACGCGGTGAGTCCCTGTTATAATTCTCTTTTCCTAATTTAAATGCATATTCCACATTAAAAACGTAAAAAATCTATTTTATAATTAATACAGTCCACTTTTCGAACATAATTTGGTTCCTACTCGCTGGATTTTACAGTAAAAGTAAGTTTATTTTATTTTGTACATAATGCAAAGAGTATTATAACATTTCAATTATAAAGCTATTTATCCGCACTCATCGTTTATTTTGTTTGCATAAATTACTTGTTGTCATATTAATAAGTGAAATTAATAGCATTCGTCATATTATTTTCGCACCGCACGTGGTACCTGCTACCAACGTTTATTTGTTATTTTGTTTTTTTTTTGTTTTTCGCACATAAATATAAACATTTATGTAAGTTAAAAGTGTAAATAGTGTTATTTACAACGCACCGCGCCCACCCGGGTATAGTCTTTACTATAAGTTAAGTATTTTTTACATATTTCGTTTTACTTATAAGGTTAGGTAATTATTAATAATATTCTTATAAAATGTCTGAACGGAAGGACATTGACCCTGAAAAGCATATATTATTGCTTGAAGGAAAATTAGGTTCTTATTTTGCCCATGTACAAAGAATCTATGAATGCATTCCTAAACGCGTAGATAAAATAAAAGTTGAGTTATTTTTGTCTCAAGCTCAACAAATTACTGTTCTAAGATCAGAATATATGAGCATTATTGATGAATTAAATTATATAAAATTGTCATATATGGAAAATTATAAGCCAGAATTTGAATCAATTTGGTCATTCAATAGCATGTACAATGCTATACTAATTGCAAAGGATAGGTTTTCTTCAGAATTACAATCAAATATATTAAACCCAAAATGTGAACCTCATCGTGAACCTCACGTGAGATTGCCGCAAATTGAGCTTAAACAATTTAACGGAGAGTTGAAAGAGTGGCCTTTGTTTATTCACACATTTAATATGTTAATTCATAATAACAAAAACTTGACCGATTCTGAACGAATTCAATATTTGCTTGCATCACTCACGGGGAAGGCACAAAATATATGTAGTGGGCTCACACCTACCCCCGATAATTATTTACTACTTTATAACTCATTGTGTTCTAAATATGAGGATAACCGTGCTCTTGCTTCTAATTATCTAGATCAGCTGTTAGATTTTAAACCTATTACTAATGCTACTTCAAGCAACTTAGACTATTTTATAGATAAGTTTACGACAGTATACGCCGTATTAGACCAGTTTAATTTAAATAATTTAAAAGAGTTTATTTTTATTCATATAGGTTTAAAAAAGTTAGATAATGAAACTATTAAGGCATTTGAAAGTGAACATCGCAAATCAAGTGATATGCCCACATATAACCAGTTCGTTACTTTTATTCGAGAACAAGTAAAGGTTTTGGAACGAACTTCTAAGTCTGAGCCTAAAATAAATCAAAACAAGAATGTTTCTAAAAATAAAATTACTCATTCATTTGTTTCGACTAAAAATAAATCTATATTAAACAAACCTCTTAATTGCAACTTTTGCAACGTTTATCACGAACATTATTATCAGTGTAATGAATTTAACAAACTTTCGCCAAAAGAAAGATATTATTTTGTTTTTAATAATCACGGTTGTGCAAACTGTTTAAGTTATAAACATGTGACGTCAGTTTGTAAGTCAGCTGTTTCATGTAGAAAGTGTCAACGCAGACATCATACACTTTTACATTGGACTCGGCCCAGTCACGAAGTATTCTGTGCGCCGCCGCCGTTAAGCTCTGAAGAGGTCGGCAGCGCACAACGCTATCGCCAGCATGACTACGCGTCGCCCGTCACGGCCGGGAGCAGCCCGGCGCCTGTGAACACCGCTTCGAAGCCCGCGCAAGCACTCGCCTCGACTTCTACTAATACTCAAGCGACCGTTCCCGCTTGCAGTACATATACAAATGTTATAAACAATAAAGATAATGTTTCTTTATGTTCTTTCAATAATACGTCCAACTCTCCTAATACAGTCATATTAGGTACCGCCCTGGCTTATGTCAAGGATTGCTTTGGGAATTATGTTACTGTACGTTTATTAGTAGATCCCGCATCCCAAAGCAATTATATTACTACCGCATGTTGCAAAAAACTAGGTATTAAAATTAATTCTAGTGTCAACGTATTTATTAAGGGTATTGGTGATAGTCAACAGTCTATTAAGGGTGTTACTACACTGCCGTTAGTTTCACGCTATAATCAGAACTACATTATAGAAATGAAGTCTTTGGTTATAGATAAAGTTACAAATAAAATGCCTACAAGCTATGTAGATATTTCGCGTCTAGATTATTTAAAATCTATTCAACTCGCTGATGAGTTATTTTATAAACCCGCGCCGATTGACATCCTTTTAGGATGTGAATTATTTGATGAAATTTTATTATGTAACCGTTTACGTGGTTCTCGAGGACAGCCATATGCCTTAGAAACTATATTCGGGTATGTGGTGTTTGGTTCTGCCCCTATTTTATCTCACCAATCCGCGTCTACACACACCTTTTGTTCGTTTAATGAGGAGTACGTGGATGCTTTATTAATGAAATTTTGGTCATTAGAAGAGGTTCCTAACAAAGAACATTCTTCTCCTGACAGTTTAGAATGTGACCGTATTTATTCCGCCACGACCAATCGTGACGTCACTGGCCGTTATTCAGTCGCTTTACCCTTTAAGAAAGATCCGCGTTGCCTATGCGAATCACTATCAATCGCTCAGCGAAGATTTTATACTTTAGAACGTAAATTAGAGAGAGATTTCGCACTTCGCCAACAATATGATGATGTCATTAAAAATTATATTGACGAAGGTTATATAAAACGCGTTGAATATTTAAATAATACCGCCCCTTGTTATTTTATTCCGCATCACGCCGTAGTAAGGCTAGACAAGGAGACTACAAAGTTAAGAATGGTTTTAGACGCTAGTGCAAAAACGGTTAACGGACCTTCGCTTAACGAAATTTTACATACTGGTAAAAATCTACAGACTGATTTATTTAAAATACTATTAAATATTAGACTTTTTCCTTATTCTTTATGCGCCGATATTAAGCAAATGTATTTACAAATATTAGTTCATCCTGAGTTCCATAAATTTCAAAGAATTTTTTATCGCTTTTCACCTAAAGAGCCATTACAAATATACGAATTTACTCGTGTATGCTTCGGCCTTAAGAGTAGTCCGTACCACGCTTTGAAAACATTGAGACAACTAGCTATAGATGAGGCGCATGAGTATCCCCTCGCGTCCACCGTGGTAAACGACGCCATATATATGGACGATTTCTGTATTTCGGTTTTAACTGTTTCCGAAGGTATTTCGTTATCGAACCAGTTAATTAAAATGTTAAAATCTGGAGGTTTCGATCTTGTTAAGTTTACGAGTAATTCACGTGAAATACTCGACCACATACCTAAATCGCATTGTTTATCAAAAGATATCGAATTTAGTAAAGACGATAATTTAAAGGTTTTAGGTCTTAAATGGATACCATCTGAAGATGTTTTTGCACTAACTGTCAATGTTGATAGTCGTTTATGTACTAAACGAAATATACTATCTACAATCGCTAGACTTTGGGACGTTATGGGGTTTGTAGCACCAGTAATTCTTGCTGCTAAATTGTTAATCAAAGAATTGTGGCTACTTAAAATAGATTGGGATGACGAACCGCCCCCTAACGTTAAAATTGTTTGGTCAACATTCCAAAATGAACTTAACTTATTAGAAAATTTAAGACTTCCACGTCATATTGGTATCTCTTCCGAGACCGATACGATAAATATTTTAGGGTTTGCCGACGCCAGTGAGCGTGCTTACGGGGCTGTTGTATACCTACATAGAACGGGCAGTAATCAGATGTTCACAACCAATATAATTTGTGCTAAATCTAAAGTCGCCCCAGTCAAAACAATTTCTATTGCTAGACTGGAGCTATGTGCGGTTTTATTGTTGGCCAAGTTAATAAGGGTAGTTGGTAAATCATACTCTTCTTACGTATCCGTAAACAATATTTATGCATTTACAGATTCGAAAATAGTTCTTCATTGGATAAACTCTTCTCCGCATCGTTGGCAGACGTTTGTAGCCAACCGTATTACAAAAACTATTGAGTATTTATCTCCCGCGCATTTTCATCATATTGCTGGCGTACAAAATCCCGCTGATTGTTTATCACGGGGTTTAACGCCTTCACAATTATTATCGCATCCCCTTTGGTTTCATGGACCATCGTGGGCTAATAGTAACCCATCGAAGTGGCCTATTGAAACATTTTGTGTTAACGACTCCATAAAAATCCCGGAATCAAAATCCGTGTCTTTAGTAACTACTAATACTTTGCAACCATTTTTATATACCCTCGCTTTATGTTACTCATCTTGGTCTAAGTTTATTCGTGTTGTAGTTTATTTATTAAGAATGATAGGAAAAATCCCGCGTGCAGATTTTATTTTGCATTCTCATTTTAAAATTGCAGAAAGAGTGGTACTTAAATCTATCCAGGAAGTACATTTCTCTTCTCAATATCACGAGATCATAAAAGGCAAACGACCTGCGTCGAATCTTAGAACTTTATGCCCGTTTATAAAGGATGGTTTAATTCGTGTTGGAGGTCGCTTGACTAACTCAAATATCGCTTATGACCATAAGCATCCGGTTTTATTGCCCTGCAAAGATCACGTTGTTACGTTAATTGTAGATTATTATCATAAAAGGTATTTACATGCCGGCCCTAATTTAATGTTGTCAATGTTAAGACATAGTTTTTGGATTTTGAGCGCTAGAAATTTAGTTAGAAAACGCTTTCATTTGTGTAATACGTGTTTTCGCAACAATCCCGTTTCGCCGCAACCTTTAATGGCTAACTTACCTCATTTTCGAGTGCAGGAAGCCAAAGCCTTTTTTCATTCGGGTGTTGACTACGGCGGTCCTATACCTATTTTACTGAATAGGTATCGAGGAGCGCGTAGTCAAAAATCTTATATTTGTCTTTTTGTATGTATGGTAACTAAGGCTGTTCACATTGAACTTGCGACAGACCTTAGTACAGACGCGTTCATCAATGCTTTTAAACGTTTTATTTCTCGCCGCGGTCCTTGTAAATTTATGTACTCCGACCACGGTACAAATTCTGTAGGTGCGAAAACGAAGTTGAATGAAATCGCTAAATTAACTAAAACTAAGGAATTTAGAGATAAATTTGGTGATGAATTATTACATCACAATATTGAGTGGAAGTTTAACCCACCAAATGCGCCCCATTTTGGGGGAATTTATGAGGCCGGAATTAAAAGCGTTAAAACTAATTTAATTAAGGTTATAGGTACTAGGTTGCTTACTTATGAAGAATTGTCAACTGTTTTAATACAAGTAGAGGCCTTGCTAAATTCTCGTCCGTTGTGTTGTCTAAGCTCGGATCCATCAGATCCTACGGTACTTACGCCTGCCCATTTTTTGAATACAAATCCAATAAAATCGCTTTATATTTCTGATTTTTCTGAAGAAACTTTATCTTTAACAAATAGAAAAGAAATGTTAGATCAAATAATAAAGAATTATTGGCGTCGTTGGTATAGTGAGGTTTTACATACTATGCAAACCCGCCAAAAGTGGAACACACCGCAACTTACTGTTAAAAGGGGCATGATAGTTTTGATTCGAAACGATAATATTTTACCTTTGCATTGGCCATTAGGGATCATTGAAGAGATATACCCGGGTAAAGACGGTGTAAGTCGTGTTGTGTTAGTACGCACGAAAACTGGGAGTTACTTACGACCAGTAGTTAAGGTATGTCCCCTACCTTCTCAATAAATCTATAGGTATATATGGTTGAATTTTATAGTTTGTTATTTTTAAGGTTTTTTTTATTTTTATTTTTTATTACAACTGTAAACTCTATGCATTATTTACAAATTGTTTACCGCTCACTGTTTATGTGAAAGAGAAACTTGTTCTCTTTCATGCCGGGAGGATGTTCACGCGTATCTTATGCATTTATATATTTTTTATCCTAAAATCCTTTATCCTTCCTACGGTACCCTAGTTTCCTAAAACCCAATATAACCGCTAGCGCCATCTACCTCATTGAAGAAGGAACTTTCATATGTAGTTCCAACCAAAACCGCAAGATGGCACTTTTTATTGGCTTTATAAAAGAAGAAACCAATATGGCGGAATCAAGTAAATTACCTACGCGGTGAGTCCCTGTTATAATTCTCTTTTCCTAATTTAAATGCATATTCCACATTAAAAACGTAAAAAATCTATTTTATAATTAATACAGTCCACTTTTCGAACAGAGACAATGCAGAAAAAATATCGAAAACCGATTGGAAGTCACCTGGGCAAGCCTTCGTTGAAAATTTTAAAGACTCCATAGTCTCCAAAACGTATAATGTAAGTTGATTGAAATATTAATAGACCAGGTAATAAAACAAAAAACAAAGAGTAGAAAATGCAATGTAGGCTTATGTTCCTTATTAACGTTCTTTTCGTAGATATTTTCGACCAATCTTGTGCTATTCTGGAATGTACCCGCACTAAAAGATGGTGATACATATGTCGCACTATTGAAATGTGGAATGCTCTACCTGCTTGCGTATTTCCTTCGTCATGTATAGGCATCTTTAGCCGGCATAATGGATGAAAGCAATACGTACAACACTGTTTCTATACTGCTTGTAGGTAATCATTCTTGGACCTGCATACTGCTTTCCATCAAATAGATGAAAGGTCATATGCAGAGCTCCTATAAAAATAAAATAAAAAAAAATATAAATATGTCTCATGGAGGTGTGTCCTATCACCAGTAAGTGAAAATTATGTTTTAGTGAATCTTTAAAGCAATGTATGGGTTCTATTGCGTCTTGTATTTAAAGCATTTTAGCTCTTAACATTTTAGTGATGAAAAAATTTACTTCTTGCCATGGACCACCAACAATCAATTTAAATAAAGCACACATAAAATTGTAAGTTATCTATACAAATATTATAAAGCTGAAGAGTTTGTTTGTTTGTTTGTTTGTTTGAACGCGCTAATCTCAGGAACTACTGGTTAGAATTCTAAAATTAATTTAGTGTTGGATAGCCCATTTATCGAGGAAGGCTATAGGCTATATAACATCACGCTGCGACTAATAAGAGCGGAGTAACTATAAAAAATGTGCAAAAATGAGGGAAAATGATTCCATTTGAGAGCGTACGCTGCGTAAACGGTTAAAGTTACGCAGACGAAGTTGCACGAATTAGCTAGTATAAAAATAAAACAATATATACAAGCAACAGTATATATTGTTTTATTCACATTTTAGTGATAAAAAAATTTACGTCTTGCCATGGACCACCAACAATCAATTTAAATAAAGCACACATAAAATTGTAAGTTATATAAAAATAAAACAATATATACAAGCAACAGTATATATTGTTTTATTCACATTTTAGTGATAAAAAAATTTACGTCTTGCCATGGACCACCAACAATCAATTGAAATAAAGCACACATAAAATTGTAAGTTATATAAAAATAAAACAATATATACAAGCAACAGTATATGTAATATATTAAAAAGTAAATGTTATATATTGTTTTATTTTTACGAAAATTTTACATTACAGAGCTAACTAATATATTAATAGGATTTTTGTGACTGCACTCTTTACTAACTTCTGAATCCTTGGTTCTGTGCTACTCAAAGGCAAACGCATGTCGGCATTGGCATCCAAACGATTTCGGTGCTTATTATACAGTATCAGAAGCCCTGAGAACCTCTGCTCACATAGATGTCGATGAAAACAAAGTTAGGTAACGTATAGCAATTTCTCGACTGTTTGGGAAAGAAATTGCATTTGGCTCCAAAATCTTCGAGATTGATTCCTACTTCAAATGTATCTTTCAAGTTACTGTCGTGCGTGCTGTATTATAATTACTTCTTGAATTTCATCAGTCATCTCAGAAACGTTAACTATAAAAGGATTGCGTATCAGTTTCCGAATACCTTTGTCCTCGATGTCAGGAAAATTGCGATCAAATTCACTTTTTAAGTTTTTCAAATGGAGTATGATGTTATTTATTTTGAATTTCTCATTTAATTTCAGAGCACTGGCCGTCAATAAGTTTATTCAATGTATCAAACGCAGAAAAGTATCCCCTTTCGACCTTGATTATCCATAGCTCGATTTACCGATATATTTTATCTTAATATGCAAATAAATTTCTAGTAGTCGTGCCTTGTAACTTCATATTACCTGGGGCCTTATTCAGAGTTTGCAACCGCTAAAGACGACAAGACGTTGCGTAAACTATAAATATTGAAAAATAAGTTCTATCCTATTAAATATAGAGTTGAAATTCTAATGCCCATAAGATGTTCAAACTTGCGAAGAATTCGTGTATTTCAAGATGGCGGCATTATTATAGCCAACCTAATACAGCCTATATATCCATTGAAATATAACTTATATTTCAATATTTATAGTTTGCGCAACGTCTTGTCATGTTTAACGTTTGAAAAATCAGAATAAGGCCTCTGACCCTTGCAGTTACAGGTTAAATTTATTAAGTTGCGCGAAAAAATCTACTTACCAAATAAGCAAAACGTATTTGAAATTTGGACTCTTGCGTGATTATGGTTTACGGCGATTAGTGTACGGCTTTCAAAACTAGCGACAGCGTGACCGCTGAATGAATCGACATCACACAGGTGTAATGTTTATAAGTAACTTAGAATAGCACATTCTTTTTATGCTTATTTAACTTGTGCTTCTGTGGTAATAGTTAGGTGTGATTAAATGAATGAGATACAGTGATGGTAAATAACTTGTATCCGTCGTTGTGCCGACTATTGTCACTGACTTATCTCACATTTTAAGGATCAGTGGTCCACGGACCACCGTTTAAGAACCACTGAAAAGAATGATGAGTACTTTGGTTTGGTATACCCCTCCAATAGTTGTACCTCTCCAGAGTTATACATAGTTGGATAGGATTTTTAGAGTACAATAATAGTTACTATGGGCGCCTTGGCTAATTCGTTGTCCGTTCGGAGATATAGCGATCTGGACATTGCTGATCTTTGAACATTAAAAAATAGTTTTAAGCAGACAGAACCGGTTTTGCCTTCACTGGGCGACTTCTAGGGGCACTATAATGTACATATTTTTTTTAATTAAAAACTCATTGGTACACACCGGGATTCGAACCAGGTGGGCAATTCTCGCGCTTTCGACATTCATCTCGATTCGAGATTTTTAAGTATTTTTTATTTTTAAGTGTTTTTAAGTCCCAAGGTCTAACCAACTCGGCCACCACGTATATTTATGCATTTTTATAAATTCCTTATCAGGTAAATAAAAAAAAATAAAAAAACTGGCATTGGAGAGCAAAACCTTGTGCCAAACGCGGTCAAAGGCCTTAGAAATATCTAAACCAACTGCCAAGGCCTCCCCACATTTATCCACTGCCTCACCCCAAACATGCGTAATGAACGCGAGAAGGTCACCCGTTGATCTTGCTTGGCGAAAACCATATTGGCGATCATTTAGGATAGAGTGACCTTCAAGGTATCGCATGACCTGTGTATTAATAATGGTTTCTAAAACCTTGCATAGGACTGAGGTGATGGCGATGGGGCGGTAGTTATTGGGGTCGGATCGATTTCCCTTTTTGGGAATTGGTTGCACATTGGCTACTTTCCAAGCTGCAGGGACAACTCCAGAGGAATAAGAAAGGCGGTAAAGTCGAATGAGGGCGGGAGACAACTCAAGATAACAGTTCCTTAATACAACTGCAGGAATACCATCAGGATCACTGGCCTTCCGAATGTCAAGTGAATGGAGGGCCTCGCGCACATCACGTTGCCTAATGCGAATATTAGGCATTGTGAAGCCACAGTCGGTTATAGTAGGTGGAAGCGCGCCTCCATCATTGATTCGGGGTACCCAGCGGAGGGTTTTTAATTCCACCTCGTCGTAGCCGATGGTATGAGTATACACCGAACAAGTGGCTAGCTAGCCACGATGTTTTGAATAGACTCAATAACCCATCTATAAACAGCTTCACAAGTTAGTATAGTAAAACCGGGACCGACATTTTAACGTGCTTTTCCAGGCACTATCGTGGTGTTGTCAAACAAATATATATAATTTTTAAATTAAAAACTCATTGGGTCCCACCGGGATTCGAACCAGGGACCTAAGTGTTTTTAAGTCCAAGGTCTCGCCAACTCGGCCACCACGTAACTTATATAATATTTGCTTGAAACACTCCAAGGTTCGAACCGGTGAATTTAACAAATGCTTTGTTATTACTAAAAGCAAATGGTTTTCAGAATTGGAATAGCATTCGAAGGGGAACTAATAACGTCGGAAGGATCATAGGAGACACTGCTGGAAAAATATATGAAATCCATTGGAAACCTGAACCAGAGTTAGATGGCGATTTAAGAGACTCCATAGTCTCCAGAACGTATGATGTAAGTTCAAATATTAATAGGCAAATATTTTTACAGAACAAGGAAAAGGAATAGAAATGGAATGCATTTATATCAAAACTACATTAATTAATACATTAACAATGTAAGAAATTATTATTATATATTAACTCGTCAGTGGGGAATCCAGGCGGGATGCATTTAAACAACGCATTATACAGGGTGAATTTGAAAGGATATACTTTGGGCTAATATGAGGTTCTGCTCATCAAATCGAACAACTTTTCCCATGGAACCATGTGTCGCAAATGAAAAAAAAAATTAACTTCCCCATACAAATTAGTAATTTTAACATTACTAGTTTGTATGGAGAAGGCAATATTTTTTTTCATTTGCGGCACATGGTTCCATGGGAAAAGTTGTTCGTATTAATCAGTAGAACCTCATATTAGCCCAAAGTACATCCTTTCAAAGTCACCATGTATATTTAATTATAGTCTACCAGAGGCCCTAGTGGGTTTATGGTTCTCACTGCGTTAAATGAGTGCTCTCCACCAATAGGATCGCTTATATTTTTAAGCCTGCCAAAATAAACTAATCTGATTGGCGAAGAGTGCTCACTTATTGTTACGAGAACGTTAAGAAAAACTCTCACTAGGGTTTCTATTATTATATTGGTTACAATCGCTACCTTCTTAAAGGTAGCGATTCCTATTTTTGTTTTTCTAAATTAGTAATGAGCAAAAAAAAAACAGGGGTTTCTACCTCCAACGCCGTCCCCTGCCTATTCCCCGAGCCAAATGTATCTATTTCCAATAATTTCGGGAGAGGTTTGAACCCCAGAAACCCGTGGGCGCGGTGAACGAGATTGGTAATATTCGGGCGCGTTGTGTTTGTTTCTCAGTTATTTTGTTTATTTATTGATCGAAGCGATCGCAATCACGACCCATACGTTTGGTGGTCAGTTAATTTAAATCAATACCCTCAGTTGTCAAAGTTTGCTAGAATTTATCTTTCATCACCTGGCAGTAGCGTTTACTGCGGGCTATTTTCAGAAGCTGATCTGGTATAGGAAGCTAAGCGGAGCCCATCTTACCAACAAATGCGGAAAATGTTATATTCGTTCACCACAATTTGCCACTTGTTAATTTTGAGTACTAAATGGTATATGTCTATCTCTTATGGATAACCCACAATAACTTTTTTTTGTCATTTACTTTTTACGACAAATAATGGCTAATTTTCGAAGCGATTTTAACCAATACAGCATTAATCCTTAACCAATTAAATACCTTGAATACATTCTTCATCTAATATAGATCTATATGGCCCTTTACACCGTATGATTTAAGTGAATATTTTCGAAGATATTACAGATTTAAAAATTGCGGGACGTAGCGTTTGCGGCGCGCGGTACCGGCCGGCCGCCCGGTGCGGCAAGAGCGTGCCTATAAATAGCGTGCGAAGCCGGAGCGGGCCGCTATGTTTTTATGTACAACGTTAGTACACAGTTTTTCTGTAGTGTATTTAGTATCAGCATTGCACCCGTGCGAAGCCGGGGCGGGTCGCTAGTTAATTATAAATAATGAGAAGTAATTTTTTTTTATAAAACAATAAAATTAAAAAAAACAACATGAAAAATAAAATAATTTTAATATTAAAAAAAAAATCTAATATCTGCTTGTGTGGCATAGTGGTCATAATGCTGGCAACATTACCTCGCTGTATAATTAGACTAATTTTCTGTACGAGGATTAAGACATACCTTTGGTCACCAGTGAGTGAGACCAAAAGAATTGTCTAGCACACGGCCCCACGGTCCTAGTGTTTCCATTGCAAAAGGCATAAATGAATAGGAAAGTTTAATAGAACATAACAGTAGACTCGTAATGCAAATTCATCTTTATTGCCGCCGCCCGTTTCGTAACCGCGTCAATTAGCCGGCATAGTTGGATCAATCAATGCTGTTAAACAATAATGTATTGATCGACCCTGTTCAATAAACTGTAGGTATGCTTATCATCAGGTAGATACAAAGTCGAGCACCAATAAAAAAATTTGCTGTTTGTTGTAACTAAATAAATTTATTACAGTAGAAATAATATGATTTTTCTTTACAGTCCAACTAAATGTTATGTGCCGTCCTACCCCCAAAATGGAGTGTTTGTAGTAACAGGAATTCCTGATGCTCAACCTGGACTTCAACGAGAATCACTCTATATGACATTTTCTTGCAATTATAGATATAGACTTACTGGTAATTCTACTGTGTCATGTTATAGTGGTGATTGGTTAGATGCTATACCCCAATGTGAACGTGAGTACTATTAACCATAAGTAATCTTCTGTGACGACTATCACCACCTAGACTAGAACACGCCTCGTGAACGTGAGCACTTACTAATAACTATCTTCTGTGGCGACTATCACCAGCTAGACTAAAATACGCCTCGTGAACGTGAGCACTTACTAATAACTATCTTCTGTGACGACTATCACCAGCTAGACTAGAATACGCCTCGTGAACGTGAGCACTTACTAATAACTATCTTCTGTGACGACTATCACCAGCTAGACCAGAACACGCCTCGTGAACGTAAGCACTAATAACTATCTTCTGTGGCGACTATCACCAGCTAGACTAGAATACGCCTCGTGAACGTGAGCACTTACTAATAACTATCTTCTGTGACGACTATCACCAGCTAGACTAGAATACGCCTCGTGAACGTGAGCACTTACTAATAACTATCTTCTGTGACGACTATCACCAGCTAGACTAGAACACGCCTCGTGAACGTAAGCACTAATAACTATCTTCTGTGGCGACTATCAACAGCTAGACTAGAATACGCCTCGTGAACGTGAGCACTTACTAATAACTATCTTCTGTGACGACTATCCCCAGCTAGACTAGAACATGCCTCGTGAACGTGAGCACTTACTAATAACTATCTTCTGTGGCGACTATCACCAGCTAGACTGGAACACGCCTCGTGAACGTGAGCACTTACTAATAACTATCTTCTGTGACGACTATCACCAGCTAGACTAGAACACGCCTCGTGAACGTCAGCACTAATAACTATCTTCTGTGGCGACTATCACCAGCTAGACTAGAATACGCCTCGTGAACGTGAGCACTTACTAATAACTATCTTCTGTGACGACTATCACCAGCTAGACTAGAATACGCCTCGTGAACGTGAGCACTTACTAATAACTATCTTCTGTGACGACTATCACTTGCTTGTGTGGCATAGTGGTCATAATGCTGGCAACATTACCTCGCTGTATAATTAGACTAATTTTCTGTACGAGGATTAAGACATACCTTTGGTCACCAGTGAGTGAGACCAAAAGAATTGTCTAGCACACGGCCCCACGGTCCTAGTGTTTCCATTGCAAAAGGCATAAATGAATAGGAAAGTTTAATAGAATATAACAGTAGACTCGTAATGCAAATTCATCTTTATTGCCGCCGCCCGTTTCGTAACCGCGTCAATTAGCCGGCATAGTTGGATCAATCAATGCTGTTAAACAATAATGTATTGATCGACCCTGTTCAATAAACTGTAGGTATGCTTATCATCAGGTAGATACAAAGCCGAGCACCAATAAAAAAAATAGCTGTTTGTTGTAACTAAATAAATTTATTACAGTAGAAATAATATGATTTTTCTTTACAGTCCAACTAAATGTTATGTGCCTAACTACCCACAAAATGGAGTGTTTGTAGTAACAGGAATTCCTGATGCTCAACCTGGACTTCAACGAGAATCACTCTATATGACATTTTCTTGCAATTATAGATATAGACTTACTGGTAATTCTACTGTGTCATGTTATAGTGGTGATTAGTTAGATGCTATACCCCAATGTGAACGTGAGTACTATTAACCATAAGTAATCTTCTGTGACGACTATCACCAGCTAGACTAGAACACGCCTCGTGAACGTGAGCACTTACTAATAACTATCTTCTGTAACTACTATCACCAGCTAGACTAGAACACGCCTCGTGAACGTAAGCACTAATAACTATCTTCTGTGGCGACTATCACCAGCTAGACTAGAATACGCCTCGTGAACGTGAGCACTTACTAATAACTATCTTCTGTGACGACTATCACCAGCTAGACTAGAATACGCCTCGTGAACGTGAGCACTTACTAATAACTATCTTCTGTGACGACTATCACCAGCTAGACTAGAACACGCCTCGTGAACGTAAGCACTAATAACTATCTTCTGTGGCGACTATCACCAGTTAGACTATAATACGCCTCGTGAACGTGAGCACTTACTAATAATTATCTTCTGTGACGACTATCACCAGCTAGACTAGAACACGCCTCGTGAACGTGAGCACTTACTAATAACTATCTTCTGTGACGACTATCACCAGCTAGACTAGAACACGCCTCGTGAACGTGAGCACTTACTGATAACTATCTTCTGTGACGACTATCACCAGCTAGACTAGAACACGCCTCGTGAACGTCAGCACTAATAACTATCTTCTGTGGCGACTATCACCAGCTAGACTAGAATACGCCTCGTGAACGTGAGCACTTACTAATAACTATCTTCTGTGACGACTATCACCAGCTAGACTAGAATACGCCTCGTGAACGTGAGCACTTACTAATAACTATCTTCTGTGACGACTATCACTTGCTTGTGTGGCATAGTGGTCATAATGCTGGCAACATTACCTCGCTGTATAATTAGACTAATTTTCTGTACGAGGATTAAGACATACCTTTGGTCACCAGTGAGTGAGACCAAAAGAATTGTCTAGCACACGGCCCCACGGTCCTAGTGTTTCCATTGCAAAAGGCATAAATGAATAGGAAAGTTTAATAGAATATAACAGTAGACTCGTAATGCAAATTCATCTTTATTGCCGCCGCCCGTTTCGTAACCGCGTCAATTAGCCGGCATAGTTGGATCAATCAATGCTGTTAAACAATAATGTATTGATCGACCCTGTTCAATAAACTGTAGGTATGCTTATCATCAGGTAGATACAAAGCCGAGCACCAATAAAAAAAATAGCTGTTTGTTGTAACTAAATAAATTTATTACAGTAGAAATAATATGATTTTTCTTTACAGTCCAACTAAATGTTATGTGCCTAACTACCCACAAAATGGAGTGTTTGTAGTAACAGGAATTCCTGATGCTCAACCTGGACTTCAACGAGAATCACTCTATATGACATTTTCTTGCAATTATAGATATAGACTTACTGGTAATTCTACTGTGTCATGTTATAGTGGTGATTAGTTAGATGCTATACCCCAATGTGAACGTGAGTACTATTAACCATAAGTAATCTTCTGTGACGACTATCACCAGCTAGACTAGAACACGCCTCGTGAACGTGAGCACTTACTAATAACTATCTTCTGTAACTACTATCACCAGCTAGACTAGAACACGCCTCGTGAACGTAAGCACTAATAACTATCTTCTGTGGCGACTATCACCAGCTAGACTAGAATACGCCTCGTGAACGTGAGCACTTACTAATAACTATCTTCTGTGACGACTATCACCAGCTAGACTAGAATACGCCTCGTGAACGTGAGCACTTACTAATAACTATCTTCTGTGACGACTATCACCAGCTAGACTAGAACACGCCTCGTGAACGTAAGCACTAATAACTATCTTCTGTGGCGACTATCACCAGTTAGACTATAATACGCCTCGTGAACGTGAGCACTTACTAATTATTATCTTCTGTGACGACTATCACCAGCTAGACTAGAACACGCCTCGTGAACGTGAGCACTTACTAATAACTATCTTCTGTGACGACTATAACCAGCTAGACTAGAACACGCCTCGTGAACGTGAGCACTTACTGATAACTATCTTCTGTGACGACTATCACCAGCTAGACTAGAACACGCCTCGTGAACGTAAGCACTAATAACTATCTTCTGTGGCGACTATCACCAGATAGACTAGAATACGCCTCGTGAACGTGAGCACTTACTAATAACTATCTTCTGTGACGACTATCACCAGCTAGACTAGAACACGCCTCGTGAACGTGAGCACTTACTAATAACTATCTTCTGTGACGACTTTCACCAGCTAGACTAGAACACGCCTCGTGAACGTAAGCACTAATAACTATCTTCTGTGGCGACTATCACCAGCTAGACTAGAATACGCCTCGTGAACGTGAGCACTTACTAATAACTATCTTCTGTGACGACTATCACCAGCTAGACTAGAATACGCCTCGTGAACGTGAGCACTTACTAATAACTATCTTCTGTGACGACTATTACCAGCTAGACTAGAACACGCCTCGTGAACGTAAGCACTTACTAATAACTATCTTCTGTGACGACTATCACCAGCTAGACTAGAATACGCCTCGTGAACGTGAGCACTTACTAATAACTATCTTCTGTGACGACTATCACCAGCTAGACTAGAACACGCCTCGTGAACGTAAGCACTAATAACTATCTTCTGTGGCGACTATCACCAGCTAGACTAGAATACGCCTCGTGAACGTGAGCACTTACTAATAACTATCTTCTGTGACGACTATCACCAGCTAGACTAGAACATGCCTCGTGAACGTGAGCACTTACTAATAACTATCTTCTGTGGCGACTATCACCAGCTAGACTGGAACACGCCTCGTGAACGTGAGCACTTACTAATAACTATCTTCTGTGACGACTATCACCAGCTAGACTAGAACACGCCTCGTGAACGTAAGCACTAATAACTATCTTCTGTGGCGACTATCACCAGCTAGACTAGAATACGCCTCGTGAACGTGAGCACTTACTAATAATTATCTTCTGTGACGACTATCACCAGCTAAATAAAGATATTTTTATCAATGCAATAAAACTTCATGCTGTGTTCTTTTTAATTTAATTTTTTATTGCATCTGGAGACAAATTCCTTGGATTAATTTAAGAATATATCTTAATACCCTGGCTAACTTGTGACACATGTTCTTGTCTCCCATCGATGTGGCCCAGCGAAGTTTCTTTATGAGCGGGAGGCGCAAAACCAGTGATGTTTATGCGCCTCTTTTTCAGTTTAAAAGCATCTTAATAGGTATATGCATTATGAGGATTCCGGTGGAGGGTGCTCCACATCGGTAAACCAGATACAGATCGTAAAATGACAAAGAACTGTTCTTGGGCCTTACCAGAAAGCCACAACGACAAACCGATCGACGCGTCGTTAGATAAAAATGTATAGGAAATATTGTCTATGGTTAGAACTCGATCGCCGGTATTTCATGTGACTCCCTTACGTTTTACACATTCACTATAAAATTTTTCAGTGTTCTGCGAGCTTCGAGAGCATGCAAGCGTGGAGTATTACTGTAAAATCCCAGACTCAAATGATACTAAGATCTGTGACCGATACATAAAGAACTATGACGTGGTCATCCCAGAATGTCGGGTCCCTAACTACTACACCACATCTGCTTTGCCCAATATGAAGTGTATTAATGGAGATTGGAATTATCTTCCTAAATGTAAACCTGGTTAGAAATTATTAATATATTAATGTTTTAGATGGGAGAAAGGTCTCTATAATTTCGCTAGGCTGACCGACCGGTCTCTTTGCTACCGCCCATACAGATGCAAAAACCGTCAAGTAACCTAGTCATATTTCGGTTTTAATCTGTGGGTTCACCGGTTTTCAGGAGACTACTACATCGATTAATTATTGAGGTGGTAGTCTCCTTTCAGGGTGCGGTTAATGCAATTCCTCATTGTCGACCCCTATTTCGTAATCGCATCCATTAGCCGGCATAGTGGGAGCGATCAATATTGCTTAAGAACAATTATTAATTCACCCCATTCATGGACTTTGTAGGTCTGCTCACCACCTGCCCCTTGACACAATACATTTTTTAACAAAATTCAATTTTTAAAACTCTCCATACACTTGGTATTAATTAGTCAATTGTTTGTGTACCGGGCTATTAAAAAAGATTTTATTTCGGGAGATAAAGATAGCACCTAGAACCATGTCGCGTATTTTAAAAGATGACTTAGGACTTGTAGCCTATAAGAGATGCACTGGTAATTTCTTAACTGATAATCTAATAACTAAGAATAGGATTGTAAAATCGAAACAACTACTGGAGCGGTACGCAAAGGGAGGTGACAGAAAATTTACAAATGAGCAACATTTTAACAAACAAAATGACCGCATTTATGCTCAAAGCTCTAAGGAAGCTTTCAAATTAGTCGACAGAGTGTAACGTGGGTACTATTCGACTTCAGTGATGGTTTGGTGGGGTGTTAACTATAAAGGAGTGACTGAGCCATATTTTTTGTGAAAAAGGTATCAAAACATCGGCAGAAGTGTATCATATTATATTGATACCATTCTTGAGAAGGTAGTTAAGCCCCTTAACAACACCAAAATCAATAACCAAGTATGCTCCTTCCAGCGCCGGGTCATAAAGCTCGGTCCACGCAGTCTTGGTTGGAAGCGAACGTTTCGGACTTCATCAGAGCTGAAGGCTGGCCGTCATCTAGTCCCGATCTTAATCCCCTAGATTATGATTTATAGTCAGTTTTAGAAAGTACTGCTTGCTCTAAACGCCATGATAATTTGGGGTCCCTAAAACAATCCATACGATTGGCAGTGAAGAATTTTTCCATGGAAAGAATGCGCGCTACTATTGATAACTGGCCTCAACGTTTAATGGACTGTATTGCAGCCATTGGAGACCACTTTGAATAAGCTTTTTATATTTTTAATAATTTATATTTATGTATTAAACTAACACACTGTAAAAGCAATAAATGTTATTTGTTTAATATAAATATTTATGGCAAGACTAGGTATACTTAAATATGAGTCATTCAATTGGGATTTTTAATAAGATTTATCGGTTTCAGTGTGCGGTTTAGTAACACCACAGGGTAAACTATTGGCGATTGGAGGTCGCGCGGCAAAACAAGGGGAACTGCCGTGGCATGTTGGGATATATCGGAAGACTGCTAATTCGTATTTGCAGATTTGTGGAGGCTCCATTGTGACTACTACGCTTGTTATATCGGGTAAGTGTTCATGTAAACGGCCTCAGGGTACCAGCGCATGGATTTTATTTTATTCCCTCATCGCCGATTGTCTCTAATATATCTGATACTTACCTAAAATAAACTTTAAATCATAAAAAGAAAATGCGCATGTAAGTAATGATAGAGTTTAGAGATAATAGTTACAAAGAATAATGGCCACCCCCATACTATAGTTTTAGCTGAGGGCAAATTGTTGCGTCTAATAATAAAAAAAATACCTATGCTATTAACCGTCAACGAGCTTATTCGTAAATTATTTTTTTTACTTTTGAACTTTTGTAGTTTTAATTCACCTTTGAACTTTTGTAGTTTATGTTTATTATTTTATTATTTCGGCGTTGAAATAGTTCTACCCAAAAATCTTTTCGTAGTAATATGAAAATGTGAGATTTGATCAATCAAATCTCACATTTTGCCATCATTTTGCTACCTTACTTGTGAAGGACTACTTTTCAGCACCTTTCAGCAGTCTTATTACTTTTTTTTTTACCACGGAAGTCTTGCGTATAGGTACATATGAGTTGCATAGGTACGTACATGATGTGGACAGGAAGTCAGATACCTTCCTATTTCCCTGCTTGCCTGCGATGCGTGAAACACAGAAGCACAGAAGAAATACAAGTGAGGGCTAAAAATAAAACTTATAAAATTTCAATGAGACACGAATAATAGTGTTATGAATGGAACTAAACAGGTTCTTACATAATGTGTGCAGGAAGCCAGATAACTACCCACTTTTTTATGAAGTGGGAAAAATTGGAACGTGGTAATTTTAATAAGTTATTATGTAAAAATTAAAAAAATCCACTTTAATTTTTTCATATGCTGGAAAAATGGGAACGTGCGATTTTTGAAAAAGTGATTATGTAAAAATTTAACTTTACGAAAGAGTGTCATTTTTTCCCCACTTATTCATAAAGTGGGAAAAATGGGGACCTGGAAAAAAAGTGTAAAAGTCTAAAACTTTTTTTATTTTTTTTGTAAAGCTACAACTCTTAAAACAAATCCGTGTCACTATTAATTTTCACTTGTCTATTACGAGGACCATAACGTCGTGCCCGCAACTTCGTGCACGTATCAAGTATTCTCCTTTCGTACAACGCGTTGAGGTCGAATAACATGTCAGCCACGGTGCGAATTTTGCCATGTGGTCTTTCTATGTTTACCACAACGCAGAGTAGCCGTTTTTATAAGAGCCATAACACAAATTCGCGATGTGGATGTTTAACAGTGACCACAACGCGTTTTACGCTCAATGAACACTTCTTCAAAGTCTTTTAATCCATATCCATCATGAAGATAAAGATAGGGAGCCCTTGGGCCTTAAATCGTATTTTCAGTCGTAAGAACAGATGGCCGCCAACATACAAATAAAAAAAAAAGTGTGAACAAAAAATTATATGCGATCACTGAGCGTTGATTGGTTGAAGTGAGAACAGAATATAGTGGCAACGAATGCGTTTGACATTTCATTTTATTGGCCATTTAGGGCGGTTCCATTTATTAAAAATACAAAAAAAAAAAAAAAAATAGTTTCGTGATATCTATTAGTTGTTTCTTTCGCTTTCACATAATATTTGCTTAGCAAATTCCAGATGGATTCATCTCATTGATCGTAAGTCTCGTAAAGATTTCACTTCCAATGAGCACAATGGTAGAACCACCACGTTGTATTTGAAATAATTACCTACATAAAATTTGTTACGTAGAAATATTAGAAAGAAAATTGTAAATTTTAAGGAAGGAGAAAATATTGTGATGAGAACCGAAAATGATTCTGTATGGCGAAAAGGTAAAATAGTTAAAAGATCATCTATGCCTAGGTCTTATTGGGTAAAAAGGGAAGGCTATAATAATTTGTTACGTAGAACAACAGCTCAACTTAAAAAGTCTTATTCTGAGTCTAATTCTAAAGATTTTGAAACTCCTTGTGACTTTATTGTGATGAGTGACTATCTTTTAAACAATGAAAATGTTAAAAAGGACAATGTGATGGATAGGGTTAACTTAAATAAAGATGAAAGTGGATTGTGTAATTCTTCTGAGAAATCTCCACAAAAAACTAGGAGTGGTAGAATTGTTAAAACCCCTAGAAGACTTAATCTTTAAGGGGGAGGTGTTTTAATGTATTTATACTCTGTGGCATGTTAAATGACATGCATAATGCTTGTAGTCTGTGGAGATGCCCTGCTGTAATGGCGTCTACCTTATAGTTCTCTTTTCTTCAATAAATAAAAGTTTCATTAATAATAAATAGTTTTATTAAAACACCTACTTCCTTGTTCCAGCCGCCCATTGCTTCTGGAGCGACGCAGATAAGTATCTCCCGGAAAGTATGTTTGCTGTCGCGGCCGGCATACTTTACAGACCTTGGAATAATTCTAGACATGCACACGCTCAGAGAAGCAATGTAAGTTCATTCTTACTCATTATGCTCGCAGGTAAAAAAATTGTGAGTGGATAATAATAATAGTCTATTTTTTATTCTTCAATCCAGTTATAATTTGTTATATTATACGTAGTAGGTAAATTTTTTTTTATAGTTGAAAAAATAGTTTTTCGGCGTCTTGAAGGGACGTTTCTCCGAAACTGCCCATTAGTATCCAATGGGTTTTTTTCCAACGATTGGTGGTGTCAATAAGTATGCTCACCAATTTTGATTGGAGACCAACAACGAAAAAGATTTTGGGTTTCTCTACAATGAGATTTTCCTATATTCAAGGCAATCAATGGCACGTTAAATGTATGTAGAGGCGTCAAGTGATAATCTGGGCTTTGGAGTGGAGGGGGTCATTGAGGGGAAAATTGCATTTTTTTTGGATGCACTGATTGCAAGAGCTTTTGTAAGGATTACTTCATCAATTATCATTATTTTCATTACATTTTGTTGCTTCAAAATATGCCCGAGCTGACATATCATATTTAGCATGATCTATCATCACGGGTGCCTTACAGCGCCCGAGACCGCCTAGACAGCCTCAGGGTACCCAGCGGAGGGGTTTCAACAAATCCTGAGTAACTCTCGGTATAATCTGATTGCATCTATCAACAAAAGGGGGTTAGGTTGGAAGAAAAAGGAATGTAATAAAGATGTTATTAAAACCTTTCCTTAAGGGCGATGAAGGGCGAAGAGCATGCTACAGAGACGCGATGACCCTGGAAGTACAGAATGAATGGCTTACTAATTATGGGGGATGTTTGTATTCCTCCGGCCCTGAAATGGGGCACACTCATGTACGATTGGTCTCCGGTACTTATTAAGTTCTATCTTAATGCCTTTCAAATGTCCCTACCTGACTAGAGTAATCTGGTAAAATGGGGGAAGGTGATAGATAAGACATGTACATTGTGCGGTGTTTCTATAGGGACTGCCAGACATATACTTGCTGGGTGCAAGACTCTACTTGGGAAAAGCCATTATTCGCACCGACATGATAAAGTTCTAGAAATTATTCGTGAAGCTGTAATATATAATTTAAGTCTCAGTGAAATGAAAGACTAACTACCTTTGTAAAGGAAAAGAAAACTCAAAGTAAACCTTTCTCAATCCTGGACAAAGCACAGGACTGGAAAATAATCATGGGTACATTAAAAAATCATTACAAAATTGCAGACGAACTAGCAGTTTTAGCCTATAGACCAGACACACTGGTGTACACTCGGTGCTTAAAGAAAATAATACTTATAGAACTCACCATTCCGTGGGGAACAAACATTCATAAGGACCACAACATCGAACAAATATTTTGATCTCACAAATGAAATTACTAAAAACGGATTTAAAACTCAACTGTATGCATTGGTGCATGAGGAAATCCAGCAAAGTCTTTGTATCATCTATTGAAGGACCTTGGCCTTTGGAGATCAGCCGTCCGAACTTTTATGGAGCGTGTTTTCAAGATGGCGCTAACAGAATCATATAGTATTTGGTTGAGTAGGAATGTAGTGAGTACTGAACACAGTGCAGGTGAGAGTTCAAAAGGCCTTTAATTAAACCTACTTCACGGTCTCAAATCCGGGAACGCTGCAGTTCATTCCCCTGCCTTCCAACCACGCGACGGACCCGGCACCTACACGGTGACTTAATGGGTAGCTAAGAACATTGTCTCTCTATATATATATATATGTTAATAACAATATTATGTAATAATAATTGTCGTAAGCCGGAAACCAGGCCTTTTAAGTTAAAGCTTTTAATTAATAAAATATACTTAGTTATTTATTAGGTAAGATATATGTTAATACATTTTGCAACCTTCACATTAAACAACCTCCATTCTTTTAGGTGGAAAAAATATTGATACCAAAACGATTTCGTGGAGGAGAAACTAACTTTCAAGATGACATAGCGCTGGTATTCTTGGAGACTCCGTTCGTGTATAAGACCTTCGTAAGACCTATCTGCGTGGACTTCGAAACTCATTTGAACAACAAACAACTGTTTCCTGGAAGCGTTGGAAAGGTAAATTCATTTTGAAACACCGAAATGCTATCTTGAGTCGGTCATGGTTAAAATCACAATTTAGAAGAATTTAGCAGCTTATTTCAACTTTTGATAACTTGTCTATGGGCGACCACTGCTGAAATGATTTTAACCATGCAGGAAGCCGACCGGGCAATATTATTTTTAATACAATTTATTGTAGTAATATCAATCGTTTAATATAATATAACTTTTTTTAAATACAAAAAAATATACATAAAATGTGAGGTTAAAATAATATGTAGGATAAATTACACATAATTACAGATAATACCCAAAATGAAATCTTGGACCCGCCCCTATTAGGAATCAAATCATCGTTGATAGTTGAAAACAGCATGAAAATCGGTTTATAAGTTTTTGAGATCATCGCGAACATAAATACAGACGCGTAGACGCGGCGATGACTTTGTTTTATAACATATACTTACTAGTATACTATTATTTCTTCTATGGTAGGTAATAGCGAAATAATATTGTTTATTCTGGAAATTTCCAAAAGTCTTTATGGATTTTTTTTAGAACTAACGGGTCAATTGCTAATGCTAGATATATTATATCTCGGTCCACCGTTAGGTTTTGGATCAGAAGATATGGAGACGAGGTACAATTAATAGATAATATAAGTAGAAATTGCGACGTCGACGAAGTTTTAGTTTAATTATCTTTATCAACTTAATCATGTTTATTATTTAAGATCGTCTATTTCAGGTAGCGGGTTGGGGATTAACCTCAGAGGACGGTAGAGCATCACCGGTCCTCAAGGTTGTAAATCTGGCTTACGTGGGCGTGGTGGACTGTCTCAGAGACTCTCCCAGCGACTTCCGGGAGTACATCACTAGCGACAAGTTCTGGCCGGATATAAAAACGGTACGGTACCTATTTTACTTAGATAATTAAAGACTGGGGCCGTGCTTCAGAAAATCTTTTAAAACTATTTTATGTAATTGCAAGAAGGATTGTCGTAAATTGTGGCTGTAAAATAGTAGTATTATTTTGATCACCAATATGTACTAATTGTAAAGGCCAGTCTTGCTCCAACGTGAAGTCAAATACAACAGATAAGATTTTTTATGGTATCAATTAGGAGACAACTGATATAACTTAGACATCGTTCTTCTTAAAGCAATCTATAGAAACGCAGTAAGAATTGAATGAAAAAAGTGAAAATGATGACATTCTTGTTGAAGTAGCATTGGCCGCAGTATTTATTGTTGGTATCTGATGTTGTTAGCAAGGAACGTAAGGAAATAATTTAACGTTATTTTTTTAACGTATGGTTATCCAATAAATCTTACATCAATGGAGTTTAAAGTTTTTTAACACTCTCCAGTCGTGGGAAAAATCAGGAAATCTGGGAAGCTTTATGAGGCATGCCCGTGCTGAGAAGAGCATCCTGCTGAGACGATTGTTAGATCTGGACTTGGAGTATAAAGGATAACATACGAGGGAACTCAGTATCGTCTGTGAAGATGAGTCATTATTAAATTTCCTATTTTTCTCTTATTTTAATCTGCGATTTTACTATAGGTTGTATTCAGAGCGGCGCCTCCAGACACTAAAATAAACTTGCGTTACGAGACATTGATTGATGAGCAGATTTTGACATTTTATGTTATTGATAGGATTATATATACCGTAATGCAGTCCAATTACTTAATTTAAAAACTTTATGTATTGTTATTTTTAGGCACAGCCCTTTGCAGGGGCGATAGCGGCGGCGGACTAGTGTATGCAGAGTTAGAGGAGAATGGGTTCCACCGCCACTACCTTCGTGGTATAGCGTCGACTGCGCCTAAGAATGATCACGAATGCAACTCTAACGTCTACACCACATTTACTGAGATTGTTAGACACGCGCCATTTATTAGCAGCCATTATCACTAAGTTGCTCGTGTGTTCCTGGTATGCTATCTATACATAGTGAAAGTGTATCTATATAAATAAAAAAATATAGCTAAATGTGTTGCTAAACTCAAAACTCGAAAATGGCTGGATCAATTCTCTTTATTGTATTAGGATAAGCAGTTAATTTATATTTGTGTAATTATTATATATAAATTTGTGCCAATAGCGTAATTAAAGGTGTATACGGGCTTCTGGGTATTAGCCTAGTATAGTATGTAAAAAAAAATATTGCATTATATAGCTTTTGTTGATACCCGTTTGTACCTTGTGTAAATTAATAAATAAATAAATTTGTCTATTTTATTGTTTAAATATAGAACATGTAAGAGATATGTACTAAACTAACTGGCTTACTTACTCATCATCGCCCATGTGAAACTACTGTAGCTAGGAACATACAATTTGGGCAGTAGCTTCCTTTTGTATTGTAGGAGGCTATAGGAGACCACTAAAAGGGATTTTCTTAAATTCTAACCCCAAGTAGGCCTGTTCCACTGCGCGCTTTATGCATGAAGCTACAGGTACCCGGCCGCTCCGATGGATCGCTATTATTTTAGAGGGATGCCGCTGCCGCGCACCGGGCGATGGATGGCGATGGATATGCCCACCATCTGTGAACACGAGGTGAGAGATCAGTCTTTGTCTTAGATGCCTTCAAAGAATTGCAATCGGTATAAACCGTGAAGTGTTGCCCGTATAGATAGTGGCGGAAGTTTTCAATCGCGCGTACCACTGCTAAAGTCTCTAACTCGTAAGAATGGTATCTAGATTCAGTATCAGTCGTACGGCGACTAAAATAGGCGACTTCATGTGGACCGCTATTATATTTTTGGATGAGAATAGCGCCATATCCATTGGAACTGGCGTCGGTATGGAGTTCGATTGGGATGTCCGGGTTGAAAATTGTAAGAACTGGCTCGGAAGTTAGTATTTGAATTATCTTCTTATGTGCATTGTCGTGATCTTGTGACTATTTAATCGGTCCTTTTAGTTTTGTGAGAGGGTATAAGGGTCCGGCGAGGGTGACAAAACTGGGTATATAACGCCTAAAGTAGGACGCGAGTCCCAAAAATTGCCTAACATGGGTGGCAGTAGCTGGCGTTGGAGCGTCAATAAGAGCTTGTACTTTCCTAGGATTTGGTCTTACTTCGCCATTGGATATTACGTGGCCTAAATAACTTATTTCGTTCTTCATAAAACTACATTTCTTAATATTGAACGAGAAACCTGCGCTGGACAGCGCTGCCAGAACGGTATCCAGACGTTCCAGCCCGTCTGCAACATTGGACGAAAAGCAAAGTACGTCGTCTATGTAGGCGGATACTACTGTGTCCTTAAGGGACTTTAGAGCTTTATTAATACATCTTTGATAGACTGAGGCAGCGTTTCGCAATCCAAACGGCATCGTTAGGTATTCGTATTGTCCATCTGGCGTTACGAAGGCAGTCTTCTCAACTGAATTAGGCTCTACCATGATCTGGTGATAACCTGAGGCCATGTCTAGGGAAGAAAAGAAATAAGCTCCATTTAAACGGTCTATTTGCTCGTCTATTCTAGGAAGAGGATAGTGTTCTGGCTTGGTATTTGCGTTTAATTCCCTGAAGTCTACACACATCCTATCGGTACCGTCCTTTTTCTTTACCAACAGTATAGGACTAGCAAAAGGCGACGAGCTTTCACGTATAATACCTGAGTCCAGAAGGGTTTGAACTTTGTCGCGGACTACTTCTTTTTCAGAAGGAGATAGCCTATAAGGACGCCTCTGTACTATCTTATGTGAATCGACAAGTTCTATTCGCATTTCTCCAGTCATGACCCTACGGGTAGGTAGCCCATCAATAAAATATTTACTGTATTTACGTAATACCGATATTAAAGTATCTTTTTCGTTACCGTTAAGGTCAGTGTCGATAGTGCTAAAATCGAATACGTTGGTAGTAATGCAAGTATTAATTTTACTTCGCTCTGAAAACGGTTGTGATTGGTCGATGGATATGCGGCGGCGTTGATCACTAAGAAAGACAAGATGGCGGATATGGCCAGTCAGTTGTAAGAGAGATCGGACGCTCGCAACCACATGTTCGGTGGAACATCATTAAATAGTGATTTAGTATTTAGGGATCAGATATATCAGAATTGAATTGTTATTTTTGTAATATAGTGTCATTGTGAAGTGTGATATTTGTGTGTTTGATTGTAAAGCCTCCTCGCCCGTTAACCCGCACCCGTAAAAGGAATTAATGGAGTCTAATAGCCACAGTGGGCCTCCTGAATCGGCTTTCGAGCCTTTATCAGAAGTGGGATGTGAAGGGCTAACTGTATCTGAGGAGAAAAATCAAACAAATGAGGTTACAGCCGGATTGTTAAGTGGAATGGAGGCAATTCTATCGCGATTAATCGCCGCTACCACAGCGTCTTCCACGAAGTATAATAATATGACCCAACTAATCAAATACGATCCTGATGACGCTGAAGCGGATATCGAAGGTTGGTGCCGGATGACTGAAATTATTGTAACTAGCCGCAAGCTAGAAGGGGCAGACCTTCTGGTGGCACTATCACAAGCCTTAAGTGGTCGTGCCGCCACGTGTCTTACCAAATTGAACATGGCGGAACTTACATGGGCTCGCATTAAAGACTCTCTTGTAGCTCGATTTGGAAAGCCGAAGCTCATGCAGGACTATTTCGATGATGTAATAGAATTTCAATTTGATAGCAAGGAAACTGCACCGGAAGCAGGTATGCGTCTTTGGAGCACAATTAAGCGAATTCCAAAAGTTGAAATGAGTGAAGAAGTTATTACTGGCTTCGTAGTTTCTGTCTTGAGCCAACGTGATCTACTCATTCGGCGTGAACTGAATTCGTACAACGTAACAACAAGAGCACAGTTATACCGGGTCCTCGGTGGAGTTAAACGACGACATGACGACAATACTATTTCTCACGAGGGCGACAGTAAGAGGCTCCGTACTATTGAGCCACGGTTTTCTGGTACCTGTCATTATTGTGGAAGTAGAGGCCATAAACTAGAAGAATGCCGCAAGCGCCGTGACAATTTTACCATATCCAGACCCAAGCGACCGGAAGTAGAGAAGACTGTTACTTGTTTTTCGTGCGGGAAAGTTGGGCACCTGAGTACTACCTGCCCCCTGAAGAACCACGGTGCGGAGCCGTCCAGGAAAGAAGTTCACATTTGCGAGTGCATTCACCCTCGAGGCTCGCTGTCGACATCAGCTGGTGAGACCTTTCCATTTCTTTTTGACAGTGGTTCCGATTGTTCCTTGGTGAAAGAAAATTTGACCGACAAACTTTCGGGCACTGTGCGCAATAATGTAGTGTATTTGGCAGGCATAGGGGGTGACAATATAGAATGCACTACCCAAATTTTATGTCCGGTTAAAATTCAAAATATTTCCATGTCTATTTTATTTCATGTAGTGACTGATAATGTTATTTCCGAGGCAATCATAGTAGGCCGCGATATTTTAAATTTAGGGATCCAGGTACGCATTAATAGTGATTCAGTAATTTTTTTCAGAGCGAAGTAAAATTAATACTTGCATTACTACCAACGTATTCGATTTTAGCACTATCGACACCGACCTTAACGGTAACGAAAAAGATACTTTAATATCGGTATTACGTAAATACAGTAAATATTTTATTGACGGGCTACCTACCCGTAGGGTCATGACTGGAGAAATGCGATTAGAACTTGTCGATTCACATAAGATAGTACAGAGGCGTCCTTATAGGCTATCTCCTTCTGAAAAAGAAGTAGTCCGCGACAAAGTTCAAACCCTTCTGGACTCAGGTATTATACGTGAAAGCTCGTCGCCTTTTGCTAGTCCTATACTGTTGGTAAAGAAAAAGGACGGTACCGATAGGATGTGTGTAGACTTCAGGGAATTAAACGCAAATACCAAGCCAGAACTAGTGTTCTGGCTTGGTATTTGCGTTTAATCTCCTAGAATAGACGAGCAAAAAGACCGTTTAAATGGAGCTTATTTCTTTTCTTCCCTAGACATGGCCTCAGGTTATCACCAGATCATGGTAGAGCCTAATTCAGTTGAGAAGACTGCCTTCGTAACGCCAGATGGACAATACGAATACCTAACGATGCCGTTTGGATTGCGAAACGCTGCCTCAGTCTATCAAAGATGTATTAATAAAGCTCTAAAGTCCCTTAAGGACACAGTAGTATCCGCCTACATGGACGACGTACTTTGCTTTTCGTCCAATGTTGCAGACGGGCTGGAACGTCTGGATACCGTTCTGGCAGCGCTGTCCAGCGCAGGTTTCTCGTTCAATATTAAGAAATGTAGTTTTATGAAGAACGAAATAAGTTATTTAGGCCACGGCGACTCCACCGACTCCAATGGCGAAGTAAGACCAAATCCTAGGAAAGTACAAGCTCTTATTGACGCTTCAACGCCAGCTACTGCCACCCAAGTTAGGCAATTTTTGGGACTCGCGTCCTACTTTAGGCGTTATATACCCAGTTTTGTCACCCTCGCCGGACCCTCATACCCTCTCACAAAACTAAAAGGACCGATTAAATGGTCACAAAATCACGACAATGCACATAAGAAGATAATTCAAATACTAACTTCCGAGCCAGTTCTTACAATTTTCAACCCGGACATCCCAATCGAACTCCATACCGACGCCAGTTCCAATGGATATGGCGCTATTCTCATCCAAAAATATAATAGCGGTCCACATGTAGTCGCCTATTTTAGTCGCCGTACGACTGATACTGAATCTAGATACCATTCTTACGAGTTAGAGACTTTAGCAGTGGTACGCGCGATTGAAAACTTCCGCCACTATCTATACGGGCAACACTTCACGGTTTATACCGATTGCAATTCTTTGAAGGCATCTAAGACAAAGACTGATCTCTCACCTCGTGTTCACAGATGGTGGGCATACCTTCAAGCCTACGATTTCGATATAGTTTATAAAGAAGGTCGCAATATGAGCCACGCTGATTTTTTATCACGAAATCCTTTACCTTAGTGCCTCGGAGAGCACGTTAAGCTGTCGGTCCCGGTTTCACTATACCAACTTGTGAAACTGTTTATAGATGTGTTATTGAGTCTATTCAAAACATCGCGACGGGCTAGCCACTAGTTCGGTGTAGACTCATACATCTCTCGTAGACTCATCGGCTACGACGAGGTGGGATTAAAAACCCCTCCGCTGGGTACCCTGGGGCCGTCTAGGCGGTCTCGGGCGCCGTAAGGCACCCGTGATGATATATATATATGATATATATATATGATATATATATATGATATATATATATATATATATATATAAATCCTTTACCTACCAATACATCATCCACTGGCAGTGACCCGATACGCCTAACAAATCGTTAAATTATTCATTTTGTTGAACTCCACAATAGCTGGTTAAAAGTAGAACAAAAAAGAGACAACGAAATACAATACCTCATAGCTAAGCACGAAAATAATGAACTCCCCGAAGCAGTAGCGTATACTTACGATGTAAGAGAAGGTATTTTGTACAGAAAGGTAGACCGAAATAAGGTAAGTGCCTGGTTACCAATTGTACCGCGTTCTCTTATCTGGACCCTCATTAATCATGTACATAGCGAAATAAAACATTTGGGGTGCCAAAAGACTCTAGATAAAATTTACGAACAGTATTGGTTTCCCCAAATGGCTAAAAATGTTCGCAAATTTGTAGACTCGTGTATTGTGTGTCGCGCTTCCAAAGGCCCCTCTGGCGCTCAACAAGTTAGATTACATCCCATTCCCAAAGTAGCTGCCCCATGGCATACTATTCATGTTGACCTTACGGGTAAACTGAGCGGAAAAAGCGATAGGAAAGAATACGTGTCTGTTATTATAGACGCCTTTACTAAGTATGTCTTACTAGAATATACTCAAGCTCTTGACGCTGCATGCGCCGTAAAAGCATTGACGAAAGCTGTATCGTTATTCGGAGCACCCAAACGAATTGTGGCCGATCAGGGCAGATGTTATATAAGTTCGGAATTTAAACAATTTTGTGGTAATCATAATATTGATTTGCATCTCATTGCCACCGGTTCTGCAAGAGCCAACGGACAGGTGGAACGAGTCATGCGTACTCTTAAAAGTCTACTTACCATAATAGAAAACGATAGCAATAAAGTATGGCGTGATGAGCTTCCAGATGTCCAATTGGCTCTTAATAGTACTAGGTCCAAAATCACAGGCTTTACGCCTATGGAACTTATGTTCGGCACAAAAGCGCAATCACTTGGTCTATCTAAAATATCTCCCAACAGTGACGATTGCGCCCGTGCTGATTTAACATCCATTCGCAAACAAGCGTCTAAAAATATAGAACTACCGGCGGAAGCTGATAAAGCACGCTTTGACAGAGGTAGGGCCAAAGTCAAAGCATTTCGTCAGGGAGATTACGTTTTTCTTAAGTGTAGTGAGCGTACCCAAACGAAATTAGCTCCCAAATTCAAGGGGCCCTTTGTAGTTATTAAAACACTAGAAAATGATCGGTACGAGTTAAAATCTATTAACAAATCAAATCGTGTGTATAAATACGCACATGAGAATCTCCGAGCGGTGCCTAAAGGTTATGAAGGTTTGGTGGAGGTCGCTAACATCTTAACGGAGGAGGCCGAGACGGCGGTCGAAGGAAATGTAGCTGGTTGTAATCCGGCTGATGACGATAGCGATACGTTATCAATATCGAGCGAAGGCACCTTGACCGCTGACTCAGACACCGTTACTACCTCGGATTCAGGGTGCGAACATATCGTGCACCAGGCTCAGGTACATGAAAGTAAGTTGACATGTTAAAATCTAATTTTCAGATGATTTTTATAAATGGCAATAGTAGAGGCACTCTATTCTCACCGGTACCGCAGAATTGTATTAGAGTGTTAATTTAGCGGCTGGTCGAAAGGGCCTAGTATGCCCGGTCCACGCCATAAGTTGTTTTAAGGGTGGTCGAGAGGGCCCAGTACGCCCGGTCCACGCCATGTATCGGTCATGAGGCTGGTTGAAAGGGCCCAGTACGCCCGATCCACGCCATGTATCTAGCATTTTCATGCCAATGGAATGGGCCAAGTATGCCTCGATTATGCTATGAATCGTTGATTGAGAAGGCTGTTCGAAGGGGCCTAGTTCGCCCAGTCCACGCCATGTGAATTAATTGTTTGTTACAGGACGTCAGGAATGGACGAGCGTCTGCTCTTTTAAGTACTTTACTAACACCTTGGTTATCTTCCGCAGGTAGAGCAGACAGCGATATGTAACCGCACGAGGCCGTGCGATAGTCAGGGTTGGCCGTGACGGCGCCTCGACTTATTCATATGGCAACACCGCGAAGACAATAGAATTTCATTATTTTAATTTTGTAACACTATTGACGTAACACCGGATATTGGTATGGCGGCTACTGATTGATTGATTGTGATTGGTCGATGGATATGCGGCGGCGTTGATCACTAAGAAAGACAAGATGGCGGATATGGCCAGTCAGTTGTAAGAGAGATCGGACGCTCGCAACCACGTGTTCGGTGGAACATCATTAAATAGTGATTTAGTATTTAGGGATCAGATATATCAGAATAGAATTGTTATTTTTGTAATATAGTGTCATTGTGAAGTGTGATATTTGTGTGTTTGATTGTAAAGCCTCCTCGCCCGTTAACCCGCACCCGTAAAAGGAATTAATGGAGTCTAATAGCCACAGTGGGCCTCCTGAATCGGCTTTCGAGCCTTTACATAAAAATAACCCTCAGAGCATAGGAGGAGCCGCCACTGGCACGCCAACTTATATTTGACGGTCTGTATACAAGATTGCAGATTTTGGGTACTTCGCTATCTTTGCTTATATAATTTAAATTTATAATTATTATAAGTAATATTAATTCTATTATAAGAATTGGAAGAGGTCAAGCGTATGAAGGAATTAAATATATATATATATATATATATATATATATATATATATATAACGTAAGTAGTAGATAGTAGTAGTAGATATAAATACTTTATTATTTATAAATATGACCTTAATCATAAAAACTTATCGAGTTCTTGAACAACACTTTAGTTATAGAAGATTTTGTCTCTTTTACGCAATATACATTTTTGTTGCTAATAAAAAGAGACAAAACCTTCTATAACTAAAGTGTTCTTCAAGGACTCAATAAGTATTTATGAATACCGGTGAAAGAATACAACAATGTGAACATCAAACTTAAATTAATGCAACGCCTTATAGTTTACCTAAATATATGTTTTTTTATTATTGTAGTGTCCGACGAAACTCATTTTTACGGCCGAAACTGGTTTTACGACCGAAACCGAAACCGAGTTTCGGCAACAGTCTCAGTTTGGGCACAGAAGAAATAATAGTACAAGTACAGAAGCTCCACTCCGAAAGATCAATTAAATAAATAGCGACTCTTGCACCGACATAATAAAGCTCAATTGAGATTGCACAGCGCCAATGCCTACATTTATATTCACCTAAGGTTGCCTCTCTTTCTATTGCGTCATTTTTAACTTCTCTGACGACGTTAGGGTTGTCTTCCTTTAAACAAAACCTAGGTTACCTAACCATCAATAACAATAACAATCAGCAGACACCCTAAAATAATTTTTACTAAGTACTAAGTAGGTACTTAGTACGTAGATTATAAAACAATTTTATTTTAGGATGTCTGCTGCATAGGTATTCTAACCTAAGGAGATACGGAAGCCATAAGGCACACTACATTGTCTATGAAACTAAATTTTGCTTTTCGGTGTATAGGCACAAAATAAATAATAATAGGTACAAGTAGTATAGGTAGATTATGAGGAATGATATAGCAAACCATGGATTCACCGTGCGGGTGCCGGGTCCATCGCGTGGTTGATAGGCAGGGGAATGAACTGCAGCGTTCCCGGACTTGAGACCGCGAAATAGGTTTAAAGGCCTTTTGAACTCTCACCTGCACTGTGTTCGCTACCCTCTCTACTCAACCAAATATTATATGATCCTGTTAGCGCCATCCTGGAAACACGCTCCATAAAAGTTCCGACGGCTGTTCTCGGAAGGCCAAGATCCTTCAATAGACGGTGCAAAGACTTTGCTGGAATTCCTCTTGCACCAACTTCCACTGCATAAAATTGAGTTTTAAATCCGTTTCTAGTAATTTCGTTTGTGAGATCAAAATATTTGTTCGACTTGATGTTGTGGTCCTTAGGTATGTTTGTTTCACACGGAACGGTGAGTTCTATAAGTATTACTTTCTTCAAGCACCGAGAGTACACCAGTATGTCTGGTCTATAGGCTAAAACTGCTAGTTCGTCTGGAATCTTGTAATGTATTTTAAATGTATCCATGAATATTTTCCAGTCTTGTTCTTTGTCCAGGATTGAGAAAGGTTTACTACTTTGAGTTTTCTTGAGTTGTCCCTCCTTTACAAAAGTAGTCAGTCTTTCATTTGTTGTTAATCCTTTTCTGGCTCTAGCAATACTGAGACTTACGGCTTCACGAATAATTTCTAGAACTTTATCATGTCGGTGCGAATAATGACCTTTTTCAAGTAGAGTTTTGCACCCAGCAAGTATATGTCTGGCAGTCCCTACAGCAACACCGCACAATGTACATGTCTTATCTGATGCCTTCCCCCATCTTACCTGATTACTCTGGTCAGGTAGGGACCTTTTGCTGATCTGGGCACCGCTCATAAATGATTTATGAAACTGAAGTCTTGACTCCATCTCAGAGGCCAATGAGTCTTTTGGGAGAGATGCAATCAGATTATCCCGAGAGTTACTCAGGATTTCTTGCTTGGTTACACGTAGATGTTTGTACAACTCAGATGGTTTTTTAAAATTCAACCCAAATTGTTGCTGTCCCCTGAACAGCATAGAGGAGTTAGCGCCCTGTGCTAATCCAAGCCAAGACTTAAGTTTTCTTATGACAGTTGCATCCAGATTTACCAGAAGAGTTTTGTTGAAGTCGTATACAAGAAAAGGCCATGTTAGACGAGATGTTAGGTAGTTGTCATAAATCCAAGTTTTCTTGACATTACTAATTGGCTGTTGATCTACCTTGTTGATGTCATTAATAAAGCGTTCGACAACCACATCTAAGGATGGTGTTCTTCCTTTAAAATCGATCCTTCTGCCCAGAAATTTGAAAGGCATGGCTTCCTCTACTGGGGCTATTTTCTGCCCTGCTATGAATAGTTCTGGGTCGTATGACGTAAACCTAGTATTTCGTCTGCCCAGACACAGACAGAAGCATTTTGATGGTTTTGTTCTCATGCCGTTCGACCATACACAGAATTCGTCTACCAGAGTAAGCAAATTCTGGCATTGTTTTGGATTGCGTGTTAGCACTGCTAGGTCGTCTGCAAATGCTAAGATGGACTCCGAATATACATTATTTAACTTAAATCTATATCCCCACTTCTTTAACTAGTTTTAAGTTTGTCAATTAAGATGTTAATAATAATATTGAAAGCTATTGGTGAGAGGCAACAGCCTTGAAATAGCCCAACATTATATTTAAGAGGATCTGTGAACCCATCTTTATTTGTAATGACTAATCTTAAGTTCTTATAATAATTAGCAATTATATCCATGATCACTGTTGGGAAGTTATACCATTTTAGGGCAACTTGTAGCAATTTATGCTGGACCGATCCAAAAGCATTTTCCAAATCAATCCAGCAGACACTCAATTGACGCTCGTGCTCCCTGGCATCCTTCAAACATTGCGAAAGTAAGGTGTTGTGTTCCAAACAACCAGAAATTCCCGGAAGAAATCCTTTCTGGTGCTGGGATAAAAAGTACTTGTTTGTGATCATAAACCTCGACATTCTTGCTTGAAGTATAGAAAAAAAGATTTTGGACATAGTGTTTAATATCTAACAAAGTACGCAAATACGAGAGACTTAGATACCTAACTATAACAAAGGACAACATTTGATACATAGAAAAGGTGGCGAGTAATGAAAATACGCATTTTTATAAACGGACTACTAGACACACGTATTGATATTTTTTTAGTGTACCTGCCTAATAATAACCGTGGTAGGTGTATTTATTTACCTTTTGAGTTCCTTTGGAAGTATGAAAAACGTAAGGTCCGGATCCTTGTTACTATTATTTAAGCAACCGAATGTGGCACAATCAGCTTTAGACCTCATTTTAGTTAATATTATATATCGCGACGAGGCGCGTTAGTATCATACAAACGTGCGACTCGGCCGGTGCGCGGCAGCCCACTGCGGCAGCCCTCAAAAATATAACCCATCCGTGGGTACGGCCGGGTACTTGTAGCTTCATACCTAAAGCGCGGAGTGGAGGTTTGGGCCGAAATTACCTTACAAGGATTATGTTTTGAGGGAAGAAAAGAGATAAAGAAAAACGTTTCTTTTAATTTTTTTATTGGAGCACGGCATGTGACTTTCTATCTACCTGGTGGTGAGCAGACCTACAAAGTCCATGAATGGGGTCAATCAATAATTGTTCTTAAACAACTTTGATTGCTCCCACTATGCCGGCTAAATGATGCGATTACGAAATGGGCGGCGAATTGCATTACGAGTATATTTTTATATACTCGCTGCCTTATCGTCAATTAAACCAACAATTTCGTAACCGCACCATGAAAGGAGACTACCACCTCGACAAGAAATCGATGCAGTAATCTCTTGAAAATTATCATCATATTATTATAATCAGTCAGTCTTAATTTTTTTTTCTTTAAATCACATAGCTATGCAGTCTTTGATGTGTAGGCGTGTAGTGAGTAGTGAGAGAGGTGAAGTGTGTGTGATACTACTGGCATGGGTTTGTCATTTATTTATAATATGTTAAGAGATCATAAAACTGTTTTATTTTAGGTTGTCTGCATTACCTATGCAGACAACCTAAGATACGTAAGCCATACGGTATACGTTAGTTGTTATTGTTATACATACAGCGATACAGCGCGATTTACATTTTAATATAAATAAAAAATATGTACGTATCATACGTACATATACGCATAATATTTCTAGTAATAGTTAGTGCATGGTACTGCACCTCCTAACCTATCAAAACTAAACCTGATCTTGTAAACAAAACTTGTAAATACCTAGCTATACTGCAATAATTATAATTAAATATCTAACAAAGTACGTAAATACGAGAGACATAAATAAGGATAACAAGGAAAGGTGGCGAATAGTGAAAATTCGCATTCTTATACATAGATTACTATACACACATTTTGTTTTTTTAAATATTTTTTTAGTGTACCTGCCCAATAACCTATAGGTGTGGATTTATTTACCTTTTGAGGTCCTTTAGAAGTTTGAAAACCGTGAGGTCCGGATCCTTGTTACTATCATTTAAGCAGCCGAATCCGATACAATAAGTTTTAGACTTCATTTCGAGGCGCGTGAGTGAGTTTTAAAGAAATGTGCGATTCGCCCGGTGCGCGGCAGCGGCATCCCTCTAAAATAATAGCGATCCATCGGAGCGGCCGGGTACCTGTAGCTTCATGCATAAAGCGCGCAGTGGAACAGGCCTACTTGGGGTTAGAATTTAAGAAAATCCCTTTTAGTGGTCTCCTATAGCCTCCTACAATACAAAAGGAAGCTACTGCCCAAATTGTATGTTCCTAGCTACAGTAGTTTCAGATGGGCGATGATGAGTAAGTAAGCCAGTTAGTTTAGTACATATCTCTTACATATTCTATATTTAAACAATAAAATAGCCAAATTTATTTATTTATTTATTTACACAAGGTACAGGGGTATCAACAAAAGCTATATAATGCAATATTATTTTTTTTACATACTGTACTAGGCTAATAACCAGAAGCCCGTATACACCATGAATTACGCTATTGGCACAGATTTATATAATATAATAATTACACAAATATAAATTAACTGCTTATCCTAATACAATAAAGAGAATTGATCCAGCCATTTTCGAGTTTTGAGTTTAACAACACATTTAGCTATATTTTTTTATTTATATAGATACAGAGGCCGAGCACGCGCGTTATTCGGTTTGATACATATCGATCGATAAGACATATATCTACAAAGCTAACACGTGCGACCACGATATATACCGAATAGACTAATTTGACGCATTGCACAAAACGGTAGCACGCAGCTTATTAACATCAAAACTAAACTGTCAGATTGTAGACAAAAGTCGATATATATACCATTTTTATCACGTTTCTTTTAGTTGCTGATAAGTGTCGAAATTACTTTTGCTTTGATATTTTTATTGATTTAATAGCGAAAAACAGAACCAAAATTGTTTCATTTTCGTTAGAAAAACTGTTATACTTAAGTGACTATAAATGTGCGTGTTATACAAAAGTTGCTAGAACAACTGGAACCTCAAAAAACAATGATTTTGAAAAAAAACCTGGATGCCCAAACTAAGAAATAGAATATGAAAATAAGATTACCTATAAAAAAAATAGTATTTAAGTTTCTAGAGTTATGCTATTTAGAAAAAATAATTTAATTAATATTAAAATTTTTGTTTTATTTTATTATCGTGTATTTTTTTTTATTTAATTTTATGTATTTATTATTATGAAGTGGCAGTAGGTTAGTCTTAATATTTTCGAATAAAACCTAGAGAGGACGATCACTAACAGAGTGAAACCCTTTGAACTTCGATAACCCCCGAAGTTCAAAGGTTTTCAAGTTCAGATAGGACTTGAATGCGGAATGTATTGATTGTGTAATGTAATTTAATTATTCAGCAGGCGACTAATTCAGGCTGATAATTAAAATAAATCATTCACACGTCGCCGTATTGCTTAAAATTCAAAACATCCATTAAATAAAATATTTGATTTATATCATTGAAGTATATTATTATAGGGAAGTACCTTAAGGCTTAATCGCCTTACCAGCCATAAGAACAAAAGATAGCCGCCCGCAATACAAACCAAAATAAAAAGTGACACAAATGCGATCATAACCAATCAATGCTCATGAAAATATGTCTGACAATTCGTTTGAATAGCGTTTTTAGGTTTTATACCACTTTCGTATCTATGCGTACTTTCCATTACATTTTTTTAATATCTATCCAATGCCTTAATAAATTAAAAAACTCACCAAAAAACAAAATATTTTTTTAGGCCAAGGTAACGAGTTTTCTTCGGCTTTATTTATATTTTGTTAAATATATGTATTTTTAAATCTTTTTAGTTTAAAATATTTATTTCTGTAACGATTATTAATAATAATATTAAATAAATGCATCGTATAAGGTAATAATAATTTATTTATTACATAAATGTTTTTAAAATGTCAACGAAAACACACTTGTTTTAACTAGTAGACAAAGCTCGAGAAATTTATCGATGTCGGTTTGCGTGCTCACCAATTCGATATATTTTTCGAGAGCAGACGGTATAAGTCGAGTCGGTATATATCTTATCGTTGTCCGCGTGCTAAGCCCCACACTTTCACTATATATAGATAGCATACCAGGAACACACGAGCAACTTAGTGATAATGGCTGCTAATAAATGGCGCGTGTCTAACAATCTCAGTAAATGTGGTGTAGACGTTAGAGTTGCATTCGTGATCATTCTTAGGCGCAGTCGACGCTATACCACGAAGGTAGTGGCGGTGGAACCCATTCTCCTCTAACTCTGCATATACTAGTCCGCCGCCGCTATCGCCCCTGCAAAGGGCTGTGCCTAAAAATAACAATACATAAAGTTTTTTAATTAAGTAATTGGACTGCATTACGGTATATATAATCCTATCAATAACATAAAATGTCAAAATCTGCTCATCAATCAATGTCTCGTAACGCAAGTTTATTTTAGTGTCTGGAGGCGCCGCTCTGAATACAACCTATAGTAAAATCGCAGATTAAAATAAGAGAAAAATAGGAAATTTAAAAATGACTCATCTTCACAGACGATACTGAGTTCCCTCGTATGTTATCCTTTATACTCCAAGTCCAGATTTAACAATCGTCTCAGCAGGATGCTCTTCTCAGCACGGGCATGCCTCATAAAGCTTCCCAGTTTTACTCACGACTGGAGAGTGTTAAAAAACTTTAAACTCCATTGATGTAAGAATGATTGGATAACCATACGTTAAATAAATAACGTTAAATTATTTCCTTACGTTCCTTGCTAACAACATTAGATACCGACAATAAATACTGCGGCAAATGCTACTTCAACAAGAATGTCATCATTTTCACTTTTTTCATTCAATTCTTACTGCGTTTCTATAGATTGCTTTAAGAAGAACGATGTCTAAGTCATATCAGTTGTCTCCTAATTGATACCATAAACAATGTCATCTGTTGAATTTGACTTCACGTTGGAGCAGGACTGGCCTTTACAATTAGTACATATTGGTGATCAAAATAATACTACTATTTTACAGCCACAATTTACGACAATCCTTCTTGCAATTACAAAAAATAGTTTTAAAAGATTTTTTGAAGCACGGCCCCAGTCTTTAATTATCTAAGTAAGATAGTTTAGGTACCGTACCGTTTTTATATCCGGCGCAGAACTTGTCGCTAGTGATGTACTCCCGGAAGTCGCTGGGAGAGTCTCTGAGACAGTCCACCACGTCCACGTAAGCCAGATTTACAACCTTGAGGACCGGTGATGCTCCTCCGTCCTCTGAGGTTAATCCCCAACCCGCTACCTGAAATAGACGATCTTAAATAATAAACATGATTGAGTTGATAGAGATAACTAAACTAAAACTTCGTCGACGTCGCAATTTCTACTTATATTATCTATTAATTGTACCTCGTCTCCATATCTTCTGATCCAAAACCTTACGGTGGACCGAGATATAATATATCTAGCATTAGCAATTGACCCGTTAGTTTTAAAAAAAATCCATAAAGACTTTTGGAAATTACCAGAATAAACAATATTATTTCGCTATTACCTACCATAGAAGAAATAATAGTATACTAGTAAGTACATGTTATAAAACAAAGTCACCGCCGCGTCTACGCGTCTGTATTTATGTTCGCGATGATCTCAAAAACTTATGAACCGATTTTCATGCTGTTTTCAACTATCAACAATGATTTGATTCCTAATAGGGGCGGGTCCAAGATTTCATTTTGGGTATTATCTGTAATTATGTGTAATTTATCCTACATATTATTTTAACCTCATATTTTATGTATATTTTTTTGTATTTTAAAAAAAGTTATTGTAGCCGACAGACCGACACTACTGATGATTTATAAAATTTTATTTATATTTTTTAATTTGGACTTCAATGAAAATAAAACAAAAAAAAAAAAGACTGAATAAAACCGTAATAATATTTTGTGCTTTTACTGATTACATTAATTACTAGCTGTATTTCGTTCAATACAGTATTTGGCGCCCAACGTGGGGCCAAACATTTCCACGGTAATAATGGATATACGAAAAAGTCAAAGATTAGCTAAAAAATCTGGCCGTGCGATCGAACACGAAACACAACCCGGGCCCGGGACTAGCATGAACAGGGACAATGTTTGTGTAACGGGTGATGAAAATGAACGTTGTGACGAGGTAAACGTGCCAGATTATTGCTCACATAAGGTAATTACACCAACCAGAAAATATATTAAGTGGAGAGCAATCGATCAGATCTTTGCGTAGTTCATCCTCACATACTAGTGTAGCTACCCGACGTCGATTGCTTGAGGCTAAAGCTGCGAAACAAAGGGCAGAATTGGAGGCAGCACGCATAGATAGAGAACTGAATTTTGAAGTAGCTCGAGTTAATAAAGAGCGTCAATTAAAGGAGAGGCGTGTTGCTGCAGAACGTGCATTGATTGAAGCTCGACTTGAAGAGGAGATGGCACATCTTAATAATGAAGATGACGAAGTGTATTCTCAAGTCAGTGTTGCACGTTGGCTGGATCAATCTGCACCTGCTGAAACAAACACAATGAGAAATGATCCACCACAAAGATACCAACACGAACAGAATTATCGATTGACGTCAGATCAAAACTTAACCCAAGTTCATACGTCAGATCAAAACTTTGCTATTAATCAGTTAACAAAAGCTATAACTGATGCCATCAACCAATCATCTAGTCCTAAACCTACTGGGGACAAGTTACTAGGGAGATTATCTACAAGAGATCTACCCTTTTTTACTGGCGACCCCTTTGAATGGTTAAGATTTAAAAATGCTTATAAAACAACTTCTACTATCGGTCAATATACACAAGAAGAAAACGTTGCAAGATTACAAAGGTATTTGCGAGGGGAAGCTTGGGATGCTGTTGCTGCACAATTGATAAGTGCCATATCAGCTGAACAGGTAATGAAAACCCTAGAAATACGATTCGGGCGACCAGATTTAATCCTTAATAAATTGATTAGTGATATAAAAAGAATACCTAAACTTAGTGGAACCCGATCTGACTTAATTATACTAGCTACTAAGGTTTCTAATTGTGTTGTAGTTATTAAAAATATAAATCACATTGGTCATCTGCATAATCCAGATCTTGTGTCTGAAATAATAAACAAACTTACAGAACCCTTAATATACCGATGGATGGATTATATTACTGAACAGGCTGATAATGAACCACGACTACCATTACTTGCAAAATTTTTAATGAGAGAATCAGAACGCGCTTGTAAAGCTGGAATAATTGAGTTACCTCAGAAATTTACTAAGCCTGTCTCCATGACTAAACGACCGGTTTATATGATTACTGGAGAAAATATAGATACATCTGAAAGTATTAAGTCAGACGAGGGACAGATAAATGTCAACGTAATTTCTAATGGGGTGACTAATAATCATAAACAAAAATGTTTATATTGCAGTTTAGATAGTCATATGATATATAAATGTCCTACTTTTCTTGCTTTACGTGTAAATAAGAGATGGGATTGGATTTGTGACGAAAGATTATGTTTTAAATGCATAAATGCTAAACATCAACGAGAGCGTTGTACATTAAAGGAGAAATGCTCCTTATGTAAAGGAAAACATCACTCTCTATTACATCGTGATGACTGGACTAGCAGACGAGATAATAATGAAAGCGAGACTACTGCAAATGTATGGAATATTAATAAGAAGCAAGTATTTTTGAAAGTATTACCTATTAGAATTGAAGGACCTGATGGTGTTGTAAATACATATGGACTATTGGATGAAGGATCTACTATTACGATGATGGAGAAATCTATTGCAGATCAAATCGGCGCCGTCGGACCTGTGTCTAACTTGGAAGTTCAAGGTGCTGTTGGATGTGGAAACTCGATGGCCAGCAACGTTGTTTCGATAAGTATTCAAACGAAAGAAGGTACGTATAAACTTGATAAAGTTAGGACAGTAGAAGAGCTTAAATTACCATTACATTGTATTAATAACGATATCTTAACTAAATATATGCATCTTAAGGATTTAAATATTGAAGAAATAAATGGACGTCCTAAAATTCTGATTGGCCAAGATAATTGGAATTTAATAATAACCAGAGAGGTAAGAGAAGGTAAAAAAAATGAACCTGTCGCTTCTAAAACTTTATTAGGGTGGGTGCTGCATGGTTTTACTTCTTCACTGACTAAGGGTATCTCAGATTATACATTTCATACACATAGTGAACCATTAGATAAATTACATGATTTAGTAAAGGGATTTTTTAGCTTAGAAAATATTGGTATAGAACAACGTAGGAATATATCAGCACAAGACAAAAGGGCTACAGAGATTTTAGAAAAAACTAGTAAAAAGATTAGTGACAGATGGGAAACAGGATTATTATGGCGTAATAATGAAATTAATTTACCTAAGAATAGAATGAACGCTGAACACAGGTTAAGACTATTAGAACGAAAAATGGATTCAGATCCTGCTAAAGAATACGAGGAGAAAATGCATAGTTTTTTCCTAAATAATTATGCTTGCAAAGTAAAAGAACCACTTCAAGGAGATAGAATATGGTATCTACCACATTTTGGTGTAAGAGATGTAAATAAACCTACAAAATTAAGATTAGTATTCGATGCAAAAGCTAAAACAAAAGGTATATCTTTAAATTCTGAACTATTAACTGGACCTAATTTACTAAATTCATTGTTGGGAGTTTTATTGCGTTTTAGGCAAAGACTTGTTGCTGTATCTGGAGATATAAAAGAAATGTTTTTACAAATAAAAATCAGAGAAGAAGATAGACAGTCTCAAAATTTTCTTTGGCGTGGAAGTGATAGAACAAACCCATTTAAAACCTACCAAATGACATCAATGATGTTCGGAGCTACATCATCTCCAACTACAGCTACTTATATATTACGACGAAACGCAGAAGAATTTTCATCCACTCATCCCCGTGCTGTTTTAGCAATTAAACGAAAACATTATGTAGATGATTATCTAGATAGTGCTGATACAGAAGATGAGATGTGACAAATTATTAAAGATGTAACTATGATACATAAGACAGGTGGATTTCATATTCATGGATGGGCTTCAAATAGATCAGGGATATTATTATTATAATTAAACGACGACACTAACAATAATGTAGTAAGTTTATTGAAATGCGAAGACGAAACAGAACGAACTTTGGGACTACATTGGAAAACGGTTCAAGACAATCTCGGTTTTGATCTCAGCTTTAAGAAAATTGATAAAGAAGTAGTTAATGGAATACGCAGTCCAACTAAAAGAGAAGTTTTAAAAGTTGTAATGTCAGTCTTTGATCCTCTTGGCTTACCAGTTTTGATTCAAGGTAAAGTTTTATTACAAGAAATATGGCGAAGTGGAATACAATGGGATGAACAACTTAATAATAAAAATAGACGAATTTGGATAAAATGGTTAAAGGATTTGAAATTGTGCCAAAACTTTTCAGTACCAAGGTTCTACGGATTCCAAGAAAAAGATAATTTACACTTACATGTATTTGTTGACGCTTCCGAACAGGCATATGCTGCTGCTGCATACTTACAGCGAGAAACTAAAGTAGCTTTCATTGCAGCAAAGTGTAGAGTTGCACCATTAAAAGTGACAACTGTTCCACGACTAGAACTACAAGCTGCTGTGATGGAGAGCCGATTAGGTGAAACGGTGAAAAATGAAATTGAATTTACTATACAGAAAATATATTTCTGGACAGATTCTAAAACTGTTTGGCACTGGATACAAGGAAATTTACGACAAAATGATGCCTATATTTCACACCGGTTAGCAAATATCGATGAATTAACGAGTAATGATGAATGGAAATGGATTCCAGGAAATATAAACGTAGCTGATGAAGCGACTAGAAATGATAAGCGAGTAGATTTTAATAAATTAAAATGGATTAACGGACCAGATTTTCTCAAGCTATCCTACGAATTTTGGCCAGTACCTAATCCAGATAAGTTAGTTGAAATAAATTATGTATCGGATAATGTATTAGTCATAAATGAGTATCATAAATTTATTGATGTCGAAAAATTAATTTGCGACGATTAGTTAGAATAGTTGGAATAGTACTATTATTTATTAATAAATGTAAACGCACGAATAATAATTTAGATAATAATTATTTAACCCTTGCTGAAAAAATAATTTTACGACAACATCAATTAGAAGCATTTCCCGATGAAATTAAATCAATACAATTAAAACAAATTATAAAGACTTCTAGTAAATTAGTCCCTTTCCGACCTCTACTTGATGATTTTGGATTAATGGTTGTTGACAGTAGAATTAAAGCAGTTAAAAATTTACCGTTCGAGACAATAAATCCTATTATACTAGATGGACAAAGCCATGTTGCTAAACTGATAATTGAATGGAAACATAAACAAATAGGACACCAGAATTTTGAAATGTTGCTTAATGAATTAAAACAAAAATACCATATTTTACGATTACGAACTGTAGCACGTTCGATAATAAAACGATGTGTGATATACCGAGCTCGACGTGCAAATTGTGAACAACCTATAATGGCTGCATTGCCACCTGCACGATTAGAACATCACTGTAGACCTTTCACTTTTTGTGGCATTGATATTTTCGGCCCCATATTGATAACTGTTGGAAGACGACACGAGAAGAGGTGGATGTTATTGTTTACGTGTCTTAGTATTAGAGCTGTACATGTAGAAGTCGTTTCTTCGCTAACAACTGATTCTACATTATTAGCTATAAGAAGAATGGGAACACGAAGAGGATATCCAAAACAAATTTTCTCTGATAATGGTACGAATTTTCGTTGTGCCGATAAGATTTTACGTGCATCTATTAATGAAATATTTCAAGATCAACGATTACATAACGATATTACTGAGAAGGGAATCGAATGGCGATTTAACCCACCAGCAGCGCCGCATATGGGTGGCGTGTGGGAAAGACTAGTTCGTTCTATAAAAACATCATTATTTGCTATATTACATTGCAGATATCCTATAGAGGAAGTTCTTTTGACATTATTAGCCAAAGCAGAAAATATTGATAATAGCCGCCCTTTGACACACGTTTCTTTAGATCCTACTGAGGAGGAGGCATTAACACCAAATCATTTTTTATTGGGGAGTTCTAATTTATCTCCTAGCACCGGATATTTTGACGATGATGATTTATTTTTAAGAAATCAATGGCGTCTATCACAAAGATTAACTGATAAGTTTTGGTCTCGATGGGTTCAGGAGTATTTACCTTCTTTACATTTAAGCCAAAAATGGACTCGGGACAGATCTTCTAACTTACAAGTTGAGGATTTAGTAATCATAGCAGATCATACTGCACCCAGGAACACATGGATACGTGGCAAAATAATTGCTACTGTACCTGGCAAAGATGGACGTGTACGTATTGTTGATGTTAATACAATTGGAGGAGTACTTCGACGTCCAGTAAACAAGACTGTAGTGCTACTACGAGCGAATGAATTATTAGGGTGATAGTCGGCTGCCACCGTAGTGAACAGAGGAGGAGCTTGTAGCCGACAGACCGACACTACTGATGATTTATAATATTTTATTTATATTATTTAATTTGGACTTCAATGAAAATAAAACAAAAAAAAAAAAAGACTGAATAAAACCGTAATAATATTTTGTGCTTTTACTGATTACATTAATTACTAGCTGTATTTCGTTCAATACAGTTATATTATATTAAACGATTGATATTACTACAATAAATTGTATTAAAAATAATATTGCCCGGTCGGCTTCCTGCATGGTTAAAATCATTTCAGCAGTGGTCGCCCATAGACAAGTTATCAAAAGTTGAAATAAGCTGCTAAATTCTTCTAAATTGTGATTTTAACCATGACCGACTCAAGATAGCATTTCGGTGTTTCAAAATGAATTTACCTTTCCAACGCTTCCAGGAAACAGTTGTTTGTTGTTCAAATGAGTTTCGAAGTCCACGCAGATAGGTCTTACGAAGGTCTTATACACGAACGGAGTCTCCAAGAATACTAGCGCGATGTCATCTTGAAAGTTAGTTTCTGCTCCACGAAATCGTTTTGGTGTCAATATTTCTTTCACCTAAAAGAAAACTTGAATTTTATATTTTCATGTGGAGGTTTCGGCTTTTTTCATGTGGAGGTTTCGGTCGTCACACTTTTCTTGCCAAGGGCCACATAGGACAATGTGGGTATTACTGTCGGGCCGCATACTAAGGGTATTGTCCACTTATACTACCTAAATGTACCCAAGTATTTTCACCAAATTACTGTCGGGCTGCACACTTAGGGTGTTGTCCACTTAAACTACCTATTCAGTTCGGTTTTTTTTTTGTAGCACGGCGCATCTTACTTTGTATCTACCTGATGGTAAACAGATTTACAAGATCCATGAATGGGGTCGATCATTACATTGTTGTTTAACAGCATTGATTATCATTACCTATTATATATTAAGTATATTTGCCGGCTAATTAATTCAGTAACGAATCAGTCATCGTTAGACGAATTTCTATTACGAGTATTTAAAATAGCCTTAATTGCTTTATAAAAAATATTTACCATCAGGTAGATCAAAAAATCTTTTTAAAGTAAATTCTTTCCTAATAAATTATCAAAAATACTTATTTTTAAACGCATTTATTGTACTTGCCGTGTAAATTCTATTTTATTTTTATCTATCGGCTGAAATCACGACCTAGAAGTGTATTATTATATTATTAAAATAAGATTTGTTGAGTTTTTATTATATTTATTTTTTGAGATTTCTTTCTTTCACAATAGTGAGATGGCGCGTTATCGTCGTGGAAGATCCATTACTTTTCTTTCGACAAATCTGGGGCCTTACCAAAGACCAATCGATAATCGAATCGAAATACCCATCGAATGCCAAATGTATGGGATTTGACGTTTCTCATCTATCAGGCTCTACCCATAGAGTAAAATTCCTATACATTTTTATCGATTGATGCGGCGATCGTGTTCTATGGTCAGGTGGGCAATTCTCGCGCTTTCGACATTCATCTCGATTCGATATTTTTGAACGTAAAATAATTTTGACAAATTATGTAATTTTTCGTTATCATATCGAATCAAGATAAATTCCGAAAGCGCGAGTATTGCCCACCTGGCCTCCGGTGTTTTGCGACAAATTTTCTCCCTCAAACGCCTCATAACGCTGTGACCGTCATCTTCACTTTTAATCGACTTTGACAATGCATTTTTCGGTCTCGGCACAGTTGGACAGCCCAGCCTAGTTGATTGGTTCACGTGTATAACTCGTGAACCCATGTATTTTCACCTAACCTTTTACAAAACGTTTTATAAATGTGGGGTTGGAATTTAATTTCTTTTATCAAGTCTCTTTAGTCTCGAAATGCTGGTTTAAGTCTGAGATCTGCTGAAAGTTCGTTTCTACAATGCGCAAACCCATGGTAGAGCCTCAGTTAAAAACTTTGATGGACGACCATATTGAAGCAAACAATCTACCACCACATCGCGACCGGTTTTTAGGGCCCTGTCTGTATCACTCATATGCATGTGTTTTTGATAAATTCGATTTACCGTAGGAATTATGTCAAAATTTCAGTGCTTCTGCACAAAAAATCCAATGCACAATTTAAGACAAATCATTCGAAATTTTTATTTATTGTAATAAGGCTGAAAATGCACCTAACGACAAAAATAATTTCGACATGCAAGTATTTTTAATGAATGAATCTCAGTACTTTCTTGACAGAATGTATAGTTTTTATTGCGCGTTTTGAAATATAAATTATGTATTGACAAACCATCAATGATAAGTAGCAAAATGTAACAAAAATATTACCCAAACCGACCATGGTCTTTATTGATTCCCTTATTATCTCGGTGGCTATTTGGCGCTACTGCATCGATTTCTTGTTGAGGTGGTAGTCTCCTTTTTATAGAGTAAGCGTGTATCTCTTCAAAACAATTTGTTTGCAAAATCTGTTATAATATGTGGTTGACTATTTAAATTATTTGCTTTGTCGCGGGCCGCACAAATATCGACGGCGGGCCGCAGTTTGACGACCACGGGATAGGTAATACCTTTAATTCAAGAAATCGCATTGGTATACAGTTGCTTGGTAAAAAAAAATTACCCACCCCCTTGCGCACTTGGACCACAGCTCATGTTCACTTGGAGTCAATTCGGCCGAAACGAGGGGACTCTGTCTACAAGGCACAGATTAACGTGCCATTGCTTTAACTACTAGTTTTAATATACTTATTATTAATGTTTAACATGTACATAGTTATGTTAGAGCCTCATGAAGAATATAAATATATACTGAATGACTAATGCCCATGCCTTAGCACAACAGCGTCGATAACTCATTAATCGACAAAATCGATACATATCGATTATATGAATGAATGTTCATTCATAAACTTCATTTTATCGACTGTCAAACTATATCAATGTGGTTATGCTAAGCCCCAATGTATACTGTTTCCTTCATACGAAGCCGTGCCTATGATGGGGAAGAATTTCCTATAAGTATTTATAAAGTTAAAATAAACAGAATGTAGGATATTGGTCTAAATAAAACCCTTAGTCGGTCTAAAAAGGCTTTATTTTAATATTCTAATAAGAATTTGTCGTCTGTTTGGTGTCGTTGTCAAAAACCTAGAACCCTGTCAAAGTAACTGTCACTATGTCACAGTCTCGTCATATCGTCGTCTAAAGCTATAAGTCAATAATACGGTCAATAATTCATAACATTCCCACCTTCAGTATTGCTAGTCAATACTTAGTCTAGTCAGTCTAGTCCAATCCATCTTGAGCCACCACCATCAATGTCAACTCATGTCACACACCAGTAAGTGATCATATCGACCTGTCAGTCTTGTCATTCTTACTCTGTCATCACCCTGCACTTGAACGGTCAGTCTTTGTTTCTAGCGCTAGTCAAATCAAAATATTAATCGCTGTCATTATTATGAACTAAGTACCTATAGAAATTACTTAAAGTCCAAAAATGAACTGCTGTTATAAGATATATCTAAGATAGTAGTCTGTAGTTTTCACACTGTCACTGACACTGTATCTACAGGTCAGGTGAGTATCTATTGGTCAGGTAATTATCTATAGGTCAGGTAAGTATCTATAGGTCAGGTCAGTATCTTCAGGTCAGGCTTCAGGTTAGGTAAGTATCTACAGGTCAGGTAAGTCCTACTTTATATTTAAAATTACGAGGTAAGTGTCTAGGTCTATGTCTATATATCCGTGTCGCGTCGTATGTCGTGTTACTGTGATCTGCGTGGTTTGGGTAAGTCAGCGTCCATCTCCACTGATTAGGTAAAGTATTCGTTAAAGTCCTTATACGCATTAAGCTATGATGTCTAGGTCTTGTCTGCGAGGTCGTGTAAACATCAGAAGACTATATGATTTGTTGGTAAGTCAATAGTCTGTATGTCTCTTCTGTTACTAGCCAGTGTTGTCATAACTTTAAAATGTCTGGCATTTTCCTGAGACCTAGAAGAGTATATCTGTGGTTCTATTAATACAGAGTCTTCTGTCTTATGGCTCTGCTTAGTCGTATCTGTCAGATCAACTGGGTAGAGATGCAGCACGTTCTTCTCGTCACATGCAGGTGGGCTGGAAATAACACCATGCAGTACGTACCCAAGTCTCGTTCTCGAAATCATTGGCGTGTCGTCTAGCCCCTTTATGATTTGTCGAGTAACTATTAGGTCAATATTGTCTTGTCCAATCAAAATGTCAACTTTATTTACAGCAAGGTCAGTCATGGTCAAATATTTACAAATAAAAGGAAATCTGTTCACAATTTTCTTATGACTAAAATAGTTCATTGGTAAATTTAGATTATTAACAGTCCGAACATTGCACATCTTATATACTACACTTTCACTTGTAGTACCACGAATTTTAAACGATACTGCCTTCGAAGTGGAATCGACGGACGTCATTCCGCGGACACCACGGATTCGCAAAAACGCGGCGTCTCCGTCCAGGCCAGCGCGAACTGCTAGCGACGCGTCGATCAAGCTAACAGCAGCTCCCTCGTCCAGCAGTGCAGACGTCTCGTAGTCACCGTTGGGTCCGGTTATAATAACTCTAATTACTTTTAGAAGTACAGAACTGCCATCACTGCAATGATTCATAACAGCAGCAGTCTGTCCAGTCGTCGTCAAATATTCAGGTGTCGACGTATTTACAATGGTTGTCTCAATCGCATCGTCTTTTGGTCTTGGTTCGGCGTGCAATATTTTATGGTGTACACGTTGACAATTATTTATATTACATTTAATTTTATATTTACATGTCTGCAGCTGATGCCGTGTCGACAGACAGGAGAAACACATCTTTGTTTCTGTCACATACTTCCATCTGTCATTCATGGAAAGTTGCAGAAATGTCGGACAATCTTTGATGTCGTGGTCTTCTTTACATAAACGACATGAACTGTACTTACTTGTTGTCATTATGCGATGATGTCTATCGTTAGTTTTATAATTATTATTAGGTACATGTGCACTCGCCGTTATAGGTATAAAATCAGCTGTTGCTGTAGCGATGTCGATAAGCCAGTCAGAAACGTCTTGCAAATTGTTTGTCTTGTTATTTCTTTGTTTTTCTATTCCCCAAAGATATTTCATAGACGACGGTAATTTAAATAACACTTCTCGAACTAATATTGGATTGTTTATATGGTTAATTTCGTTTAATGTAGTCATAATTGCAACAATATTTTGCACTTCAGTCGCGTACATCAACAACTGTCTCATGTCGTCGTGACGGATGTCGCGCATGCTTCTTAACTTTGCTAGCATTGTGTCAATAATGAAGTCTGGTCTACCGAAACGTAATTTTAATGTGTTGATGATTTTTTCCAGGTTTAATGCGCTCATGAGTAATGCATGTACTGTGCTTCTGGCTTCTCCCCGGAGACAATTTGAAAGTCTGACAATGTTCTCGTCATCTGAATAGCCACATAGTCGTGTCGTGTTTGTGTATTGGTTATAAAACATTGGCCATTCTTCTGGGTTTCCGGAGAAAATAGGGAGGTCTTTCACACTGGATTGTCGAGCCATGAATTGTTCAATGTTAATTTTTGCAGCAGTGGGCGCGGTGGTTTGAAAGTCGGTCGATGTTTTAAGTAGATGTTGATTTGGAGTCCTAGGTGAAATTTTATGGCCGTGGTATGTCGGAAATCTGGAAGTTGAGTTTGATCGAGAAGATGTGCGGCTTTTTGACTTTTCGTACTCCATTTGGATTTCTAATCTTTGTCGTTCTAGCTGTTTTTGGATTTCAAGAGCGGCTCTTTCAGATTTAAGTTCTATTTCAGCGATGTTTGTTGCAGTCTGAATTTGTAGGTCTAAAAGTCTTTGTCTACGTACAGTGGAAGTGCAGCTGGACGCAACACTTCTTCGGGTCGATGGAATGGATCTTGTTGGTGAGATATCTCTGGCGTGAACGGTGTCGTCGTCATAAGCCTCGTCCATGCGCGCGGTGACGGTTCCAGCATCATTTGTCGTGTCGTAATGCGTACCGGAATTCATCGTCGTCTTCGTCTGGCTTCGTGTCACTACCATTAAAAACACCACAGATTTTCACGGCAACACTCTCCACAGCACTGTTTCGCTTAGTTCGAAGGACCACTTGTAGGATATTGGTCTAAATAAAACCCTTAGTCGGTCTAAAAAGGCTTTATTTTAATATTCTAATAAGAATTTGTCGTCTGTTTGGTGTCGTTGTCAAAAACCTAGAACCCTGTCAAAGTAACTGTCACTATGTCACAGTCTCGTCATATCGTCGTCTAAAGCTATAAGTCAATAATACGGTCAATAATTCATAACACAGAATATACTTAAAAATAAACTAAATAAACAAAATTATAATATAATTAAAAATATAGGTATATTGCATTTTTATCTTTAAAAATATAATATAAGATTATCCTAATAAGGAATTTATAAAAAATGCATAAATATAAAGTACTGAAAAAAGTAAAAATAAAAAAACAGACTCATCTGCTATCTAGTATTAGAAACTAGGACTTCTAACTTTACTCGTATAGAGTTAATAGAAGAAAGCTAATAGAGGGCGTCTGTGTATATAAGTAGATAACAAAGCATTTACAAAATTCGTGAGGGGTGACTGGAACCTGGTTGGTTCAGTGGTTGAGCGACTTGCCGCGATAGCGAGGTTCATGTGTTCGAGTCCCACCCACAAGGAATTTTTTCGTTGTATTTTTATCTTTAAAAATTTAATATAATATAATTTAAAAAAAATAATACCTCTAAAAAAATTACAGATTCCAAGCCGTTGTGTTGCGAGGATTTACCGAGAATGCTGGCGTTTTTTCTAAACTTAAATGGAGAGTTTAAAATAAATATATCTACTAACAAAATTATAACTGGTTTGAAGAATAAAAAATAGACTATTATTATTATCCACTCACTATTTTTTAACCTGCGAGCATAATGAGTAAGAATGAACTTACATCGCTTCTCTGAGCGTGTGCACGTCTAGAATTATTCCAAGGTCTGTAAAGTATGCCGGCCGCGACAGCAAACATACTTTCCGGGAGATACTTATCTGCGTCGCTCCAGAAGCAATGGGCGGCTGGAACAAGGAAGTAGGTAGGTAATTATTTCAAATACAACGTGGTGGTTCTACCATTGTGCTCATTGGGAGTGAAATCTTTACGAGATGTCTTACGATCAATGAGATGAATCCATCTGGAATTTGCTAAGCTAATATTATGTGAAAGCGAAAGAAGAAAGAGAACTAATAGATATCACGAAACTAATATAATAATTTTTTTTGTATTTTTAATATATGGCACAGCCCTAAATGGCCAATAAAATGAAATGTCAAATGCATTCGTTGCCACTATATTCTGTTCTCACTTCAACCAATCAACGCTCAGTGATCGCTTATAATTTTTTGTTCAAACTTTTTTTGTTATTTGTATGTTGGCGGCCATCTTCTGTTCTTACGACTGGAAAGACGATTTAAGGCCCAAGGGCTCCCTATCTTTATCTTCATGGTGGTGGGGGTAAGATCGTGTCTTGCGTGAAATTATTTGATTATTTTGGAAAAGTAGTAATTATGGAATATTTTTATTATGGGAAAGTGGTCATTAAGGGGGAAAAAATGGGTTATGGAAACGTGGGTATTGTGGAAATGTAGTCATTATGTAAAAATTATAAATATTTGAAATTTTTTATTATAAGTAAATAATCATACGGTCATAATAAAGTGTAAATTTTAAAGTTTTACATAATGACCACTTTTTTAAATTTCCAGGTACTACCCATTTTTCCCACTTTATGAATAAGTGGGGAAAAAATGACACTCTTTCATAAAGTTAAATTTTTACATAATGATCACGCTTTCAAAAATCGCACGTTCCCATTTTTCCATCATTATAAAAAAATTAAAGTGGAAATTTTTAATTTTTACATAATTTATTTATTTATTTATTTAATAGAAAAATTGTACATTACAGAATTATCTAACTAATACAATTCTTTAAATTATAATGGCTCCAAGTACCTCAGAACAACTCTTTTGGTCTTCGTCTCAGATGAAGCAAATATATCAAACTCATTACAGTTCTGCACGATTTTATTCAGAAAACTGATTGCGCGGGGAATTGGTGCACTTTGTAAGAGATTTGTGCGAGCCCTCACCTCAGCAAACAGTGTATGGCCGCGCGCGCGCAGGTACCTATCTGGTACAAACAGCGATAATTGTTGTAATATAGTAGGTATGCAACTTTTTCCCCTTAATATATCTAAAATATACAATACTAAAGCCCTATTACGACGAACTGCTAACGAATTGAAATTGAGCATACCCAATAGAAATAAAGTAGGATACATAAACGGATAGTTCCCATAAGTCTTCTTATACAAACATCTTAAGAACATTTTCTGCACCTTTTCTACCATAAGGGTGTATGTACATTCACTCGGATTCCATAAAATGGAGTTGAACTCCAATATGCTCCGGACATATGAGTTGTACAACACTACCAGGGTTCCAGGATCAGAAAAGTCTCGTGTTTGCCGCATTACCCATCCTAAGTTCCTTCTAGCTCTTGCACACATTTTGATTATATGAGTGTGGAATGTTAGATCACTGCTGAACAGAACTCCGAGATCCCGGACCGTATCCACAATGCGCGTAAGCTGGGCTCCATCAAGCATATAAGAGTAACCGATACGACTTTGGGATCGAGAAAAAGTCATAATTGAACATTTATCTATATTCAGATCAAGACAGTTCCCGATACTCCATTGGTGTATCTGATTTATACACTGCTGGAACCGCTCACAATCCTGCTGCGTTTGTACGGATGTTGCCAGCTTCACATCATCGGCAAAAAGAAGGACAAGACATTCCTTGGGTATCATCTGCACAATATCATTAATGAAAATAAGGAACTCCAAGGGTCCCAAGTTGCTGCCTTGACTTATACCAGATCTGGTGTAGAACGGTGCAGACCTAGAGTTTCCATACTGGACATACTGCTTGCGGTTGGAAAAATAGTTAGCGAAGAGTTTAAGCAACTGTGGCGTAAAGCCTGCCGAAGCCATCTTTCTTAACAATATATCATTGTCCACTCTGTCAAATGCCTTCCGGAAGTCAAAATAAGCCACATCTACCTGCCTACGTGCATCCACCTCTGCAGTAGCGTAGTCCAAGAAGGTCAATAAGTTAGATGTTGTAGATCTTCCCGGCAGGAATCCATGCTGAGCATCCGTAAACCATGGGCGTAGTTGTAAAATAATATCACCATACAGAATACTTTCAAACAACTTTCCGAATGGTGACTGAATAGCTATAGGTCTATAGTTGCCAACACAAGACCTTTCCCCAGATTTATATACAGGAATTACCCTAGAAATTTTCCAGTGAGATGGATATACACCAACTCTCAATATAAGATTGAATATGTGCATCAAGGGAGTAATTAGAACCATGCGACAATCACGTAGCATGAAAGGTGGAATACCATCAGGTCCACATGCAAATTTAGGCTTAAGAGACTTGAAGGCTTTTAGAAGCTTTTCATACGAGACAGTGTCTACAGCGATACAGCTCACCCCATTATACCCCTGGTCCTCTGCCAATATCCTATCTACATCCAGATCTGGCTGCCAGTCTAAGTAAACACTTTTGAAGTGATTTGCGAAATCCATTACTATTTGGGAGTCAGAGACCGAGAAGTCACTTTCATGCAAAGTTTTCCGCTTATCTTTTATATATGACCAAAATATATTACTATCTTTTTTAATAGATTTTTCCATTTTACACGTATAATTTTTAAATGCACATTTTATTTTTACTTTAACTAATTTTCTTAACTCCGAAAACTTATTATAATATATATCAAGATTATGTAATTTATACAATTTAAAATAATAATATTTAGATTTAATGTCTCTAATAATATCTGCATCGTACCATACTGGGTATCGATACATATGGTTATTGCCTGGCATCCTTTTTATAGGAACACTTAATTGTAAACATGTGTTAATTTTATCGTATAAAAAAGATACTGCTAATTCACAATCCTCAATATTAAATAAATCTGACCAGTCAATATTTAATATCTGATCGTAGAGCAAAGGCAGGTTCGCTTTTCTGAAATTCCATTCGCATATAGGGCCCTGTTTATCATCTTTAACTATAGGTGTACGCTGTGCGCGCGCTACCATAACTTCTATCCATAAAGAAGGGTGGTAACCAGTTTTGCAAGAAATTCCCTCAGTAGTCGCTCTCACCATAATTGAGCTCGGTACCAAATTACTTAATACCAGGTCCAAGAATCGATCCATTTTATTAGGGATGATATTATATTGAGAAAGGTCACAGTATGACATGAAATACTCGAAGCCATTATTAACATCATCAGAAGCAGAATACAAGTTAAAATCTCCCAAGACAATAATTTTACATTTATAAATATTTAAAACATTTTCTATATATTCAAAGAAAGCAAAATAATAAGATTCACTCACTCGCGGCGGCAGATAAACAACACAACAAATTACTTTAGTCCCTTGGTAGGTAAGTAATGTAGATACGCATTCTATATTTTGAAAGTCCTTCATTTCTATATTGACATGCAGATGGCGCATTTTAATAAATCGGCGCACCGCTAACAGTACTCCGCCGCCTCTTCTGCCATCGATACGATCGCGACGCAGTACGTTGTAGTCGGGTGGGATCACTTCGCTATCGAAAACAGAGTCGTCGAACCATGTTTCAGTCAAAGCTATAACGTCAGCTTTTAAACATCTAATTGAAAATTCAGCTTCCCGAATTTTTAATTTTATACCCCCAACATTTTGATAAAAAATATTAATAATCTCTCCCTTAATAACATTGGGCTTACATTTCGGCTGATTAGCGAAAATTCTGCCATTTGGACATTCGAGCTCCAGTTGGCCAAGTGTTAACATCCAAAAAATACTCTTCAAAATCTTCAGGGACTCCAACTTTAAAGGAGGAATATCTGGTACTCTTTATATTTAATTTCAAAACTTCATACCCATCATAAGCTTTCTTTCTACACAAAAAGTCAAATATATATTATATATTTGACCTTATATAGGGTATAATAACCACTTATTAAAATTTCCACGTTCCAATTTTTCCCACTTCATAAAAAAGTGGGTAGTTATCTGGCTTCCTGCACACATTATGTAAGAACCTGATTAGTTCCATTCATAATACTATTATTCGTGTCTCATTGAAATTTAATAAGTTTAATTTTTAGCCCTCACTTGTTTTTCTTCTGTGCCCCCACGCATCGCAGGCAAGCGGAGAACTAGGAAGGTATCTGACTTCCTGTCCGCATCATGTACGTACCTATGCAACGCGTATGTACCTATACGCAAGACTTCCGTGGTAAAAAAAATGTAATAAGACTGCTGAAAGGTGCTGAAAAGTAGTCCTTCACAAGTAAGGTAGAAAAATGATGGCAAAATGTGAGATTTGATTGATCAAATCTCACATTTTCATATTACTACGAAAAGATTTTTGTTTAGAACTATTTCAACGCCGAAATAATAAAATAATAATCATAAACTACAAAAGTTCAAAGGTAAAAAAAATATTTTGCGAATAAGCTCGTTGACGGTTATTAGCATAGGTATTTTTTTATTATTAGACGGAACAATTTGCCCTCAGCTAAAACTATAGTATGGGGGTGGCCATTATTCTTTGTAACTATTATCTCTAAACTCTATCATTACTTACATACGCACTTTCTTTTAACGATTTAAAGTTTATTTTAGGTAAGTATCAGATATATTAGAGACAATCGGCGATGAGGGAATAAAATAAAATCCATGCGCTGGTACCCTGAGGCCGTTTACATGAACACTTACCCGATATAACAAGCGTAGTAGTCACAATGGAGCCTCCACAGATCTGCAAATACGGATTAACGTTCTTCCGATATATCCCAACATGCCACGGCAGTTCCCCTTGTTTTGCCGCGCGACCTCCAATCGCCAATAGTTTACCCTGTGGTGTTACTAAACCGCACACTGAAACAGATAAATCTTATTAAAAATCCCAATTGAATGACTCATATTTAAGTATACCTAGTCTTGCCATAAATATTTCTATTAAACAAATAACATTTATTGCTTTTACAGTGTGTTAGTTTAATACATAAATATAAATTATTAAAAATATAAAAAGCTTATTCAAAGTGGTCTCCAATGGCTGCAATACAGTCCATTAAACGTTGAGGCCAGTTATCAATAGTAGCACGCACTCTTTCCATGCGAAAATTCTTCACTGCCAATCGTATGGATTGTTTTAGGGACTCCAAATTATCATGGCGTTTAGAGCAAGCAGTACTTTCTAAAACTGACTATAAATCATAATCCAGGGGATTAAGATCGGGACTAGATGACGGCCAGCCTTCAGCTCTGATGAAGTCCGAAACGTTCGCTTCCAACCAAGACTGCGTGGACCGAGCTTTATGACCCTGCGCTGGAAGGACCATACTTGGTTATTGAATTTGGTGTTGTTAAGGGGCTTAACTACCTTCTCAAGAATGGTATCAATTTAATATGATACACTTGTGCCGATGTTTTGATACCTTTTTCACAAAAATATGGCTCAGTCACTCCTTTATAGTTAACACCCCACCAAACCATCACTGAAGTCGAATAGTGCCCACGTTGCACTCTGTCGACTAATTTGAAAGCTTCCTTAGAGCTTTGAGCATAAATGCGGTCATTTTGTTTGTTAAAATGTTGCTCATTTGTAAATTTTCTGTCACCTCCCTTTGCGTACCGCTCCAGTAGTTGTTTCGATTTTACAATCCTATTCTTAGTTATTAGATTGTCAGTTAAGAAATTACCAGTGCATCTCTTATAGGCTACAAGTCCTAAGTCATCTTTTAAAATACGCGACATGGTTCTAGGTGCTATCTTTATCTCCCGAAATAAAATCTTTTACACACACAACCGGTACACAAACAATTGACTAATTAATACCAAGTGTATGGAGAGTTTTAAAAATTGAATTTTGTTAAAAAATGTATTGTGTCAAGGGGCAGGTGGTGAGCAGAGGCAAAGTCCATGAATGGGGTGAATTAATAATTGTTCTTAAGCAATATTGATCGCTCCCACTATGCCGGCTAATTGATGTGATTACGAAATAGGGGTCGACAATGCGGAATTGCATTAACCGCACCCTGAAAGGAGACTTCCACCTCGATAATAAATCGATGCAGTAGTCTCCTGAAAACCGGTGAACCCACAGATTAAAACCGAAATATGACTAGGTTACTTGACGGTTTTTGCATCTGTATGGGCGGTAGCAAAGAGACCGGTCGGTCAGCCTAGCGAAATTATAGAGACCTTTCTCCCATCTAAAACATTAATAATTTCTTACCAGGTTTACATTTAGGAAGATAATTCCAATCTCCATTAATACACTTCATATTGGGCAAGGCAGATGTGGTGTAGTAGTTAGGGACCCGACATTCTGGGATGACCACGTCATAGTTCTTTATGTATCGGTCACAGATCTTAGTATCATTTGAGTCTGGGATTTTACAGTAATACTCCACGCTTGCATGCTCTCGAAGCTCGCAGAATACTGAAAAATATTATAGTGAGTGTGTAAAACGTAAGGGAGTCACATGAAATACCGATCGACGCGTCGCGTCAATCGATCAAAAGCCAAAATAAAATGTATGTGATTTAACGTTTCTCGGCGATCGAGTTCTACCCATAGACAATATTTCCTATACATTTTTACTATCGACGCGTCGATCGGTTTGTCGTTGTGGCTTTCTGGTAAGGCCCAAGGACAGTTCTTTGTCATTTTACGATCTGTATCTGGTTTACCGATGTGGAGCACCCTCCACCGGAATCCACATAATGCATATACCTACTAAGATGCTTTTAAACTGAAAGAGGCGCAATAACATCACTGGTTTTGCGCCTCCCGCTCATAAAGAAACTTCGATGGGCCACATCGATGGGAGACAAGAACATGTGTCACAAGTTAGCCAGGGTATTAAGATATATTCTCAAATTAATCCAAGGAATTTGTCTCCAGATGCAATAAAAAATTAAATTAAAAAGAACACAGCATGAAGTTGTATTGCATTGATAAAAATATCTTTATTTATGCTAAAAAGGTTTTTAGAGTGAAAGACTTTCGTTGACCTAAGAACAGTCGCCACAGAAGATAGTTATTAGTAAGTGCTCACGTTCACGAGGCGTGTTCTAGTCTAGCTGGTGATAGTCGTCACAGAAGATTACTTATGGTTAATAGTACTCACGTTCACATTGGGGTATAGCATCTAACCAATCACCACTATAACATGACACAGTAGAATTACCAGTAAGTCTATATCTATAATTGCAAGAAAATGTCATATAGAGTGATTCTCGTTGAAGTCCAGGTTGAGCATCAGGAATTCCTGTTACTACAAACACTCCATTTTGTGGGTAGTTGGGCACATAACATTTAGTTGGACTGTAAAGAAAAATCATATTATTTCTACTGTAATAAATTTATTTAGTTACAACAAACAGCTTATTTTTTTATTGGTGCTCGGCTTTGTATCTACCTGATGATAAGCATACCTACAGTTTATTGAACAGGGTCGATCAATACATTATTGTTTAACAGCATTGATTGATCCAACTATGTCGGCTAATTGACGCGGTTACGAAACGGGCGGCGGCAATAAAGATGAATTTGCATTACGAGTCTACTGTTATGTTCTATTAAACTTTCCTATTTATTTATGCCTTTTGCAATGGAAACACTAGGACCGTGGGGCCGTGTGCTAGACAATTATTTTGGTCTCACTCACTGGTGACCAAAGGTATGTCTTAATCCTCGTACAGAAAATTAGTCTAATTATACAGCGAGGTAATGTTGCCAGCATTATGACCACTATGCCACACAAGCAGATTTTTTTTTTTTTTTAAATATTAAAATTATTTTATTTTTCATGTTGTTTTTTTTTAATTTTATTGTTTTATAAAAAAAAATTACTTCTCATTATTTATAATTAACTAGCTAACCCGGTGAACTTCGTATCACCTACAAAGGTGATGGTTTTCAGCAAACTCCCAACTACGACAAGCTTGCGATTAATTTAAGGTTCGCAAACGCCAGTCGTACGGGAAATTGAAGTCGTTTATATACTAACATAAAAAAATACAGATGACAGATATAAGTTTCACTAAAATTATGGTTGTTCGGTCGAAAGATCTTTGCCTTCCCACACTGGTGCAAATTCCGAAAATGCATTACTCAGTTAGAAAAAGCTTTTTCGAAGGTTACCTTGAGCTTTTTAATGTTTTTTTATATATTTACAGGTCTGAGCTTTACCGGAGACGGACTTAATACCATCACCCTAAATGTAATTAAAATTGAAGTGAATATAACTATAGAAATTAGTTTAAAAACTTACTCTTTTGGAGTCCCATCTTCCTTTGATGTCTACAAAAATACAATTTAAACTGTTAGTATATATTTCAGTCTCAAATTTATTTATACGTACATAAAAGAGAAAGAGAGTAGAAATGCAATCAAACCACAATTCGTCGCTATTATTTTTCTAATAATTACACATTTATTTATTAGTTAAACAGTGTGAATTCATACTTGATTAAGCGCACAACGCTAAGCCTGGTTAGATTAAAAATTGACAGACAACTTTGAAATTTTTACATTGAGACATTTTGGTTAAAGTTTAGCTTATCGTTCTACGGCGTAATATGCCTAAATGTATGTAAAAACTCAATGTATATATTAGAGATGAAACGGATATTAGGTAACTATGCGGTATTTGGTATTGTTTTCACTATCCGGCCGGAATCTGGATAGTAATTCAATATCCTGCCGGATTCCGGATAGCAAAATTGAAAAATATATTTTTTTTTACATAGGCAAATCATACAATATAATATGTAATAGACACCGTTTATTTTTATAATTGCACGTAAAAAAATATTGTTTTATTATAATTTAGTACTCAAAATTAACAAGTGGCAAATTGTGGTGAACGAATATAACATTTTCCGCATTTGTTGGTAAGATCGGCTCCGCTTAGCTTCGTATACCAGATCAGCTTCTGAAAATAGCCCGCAGTAAACGCTACTGCCAGGTGATGAAAGATAAATTCTAGCAAACTTTGACAACTGAGGGTATTGATTTAAATTAACTGACCACCAAACGTATGGGTCGTGATTGCGATCGCTTCGATCAATAAATAAAATAAAAAAACTGAGAAACAAACACATCGCGCCCGAATATTACCAATCTCGTTCACCGCGCCCACGGGTTTAATTATTGGAAATAGATACATTTGGCTCGGGGAATAGGCAGGGGACGGCGTTGGAGGTAGAAACCCCTGTTTTTTTTTTGCTCATTACTAATTTAGAAAAACAAAAATAGGAATCGCTACCTTTAAGAAGGTAGCGATTGTAACCAATATAATAATAGAAACCCTAGTGAGAGTTTTTCTTAACGTTCTCGTAACAGTAAGTGAGCACTCTTCGCCAATCAGATTAGTTTATTTTGGCAGGCTTAAAAATATAAGCGATCCTATTGGTGGAGAGCACTCATTTAACGCAGTGAGAACCATAAACCCACTAGGGCCTCTGGTAGACTATAATTAAGTATGGTGACTTTGAAAGGATGTACTTTGGGCTAATATGAGGTTCTGCTCATCAAATCGAACAACTTTTCCCATGGAACCATGTGTCGCAAATGAAAAAAAATATTGCCTTCTCCATACAAACTAGTAATGTTAAAATGACTAATTTGTATGGGGAAGTTATTTTTTTTTTCATTTGCGACACATGGTTCCATGGGAAAAGTTGTTCGATTTGATGAGCAGAACCTCATATTAGCCCAAAGTATATCCTTTCAAATTCACCCTGTATAATGCGTTGTTTAAATGCATCCCGCCTGGATTCCCCACTGACGAGTTAATATATAATAATAATTTCTTACATTGTTAATGTATTAATTAATGTAGTTTTGATATAAATGCATTCCATTTCTATTCCTTTTCCTTGTTCTGTAAAAATATTTGCCTATTAATATTTGAACTTACATTATATGTTCTGGAGACTATGGAGTCTCTTAAATCGCCATCTAACTCTGGTTCAGGTTTCCAATGGATTTCATATATTTTTCCAGCAGTGTCTCCTATGATCCTTCCGACGTTATTAGTTCCCCTTCGAATGCTATTCCAATTCTGAAAACCGTTTGCTTTTAGTAATAACAAAGCATTTGTTAAATTTACCGGTTCGAACCTTGGAGTGTTTCAAGCAAATATTATATAATGGTGGCCGAGTTGGCGAGACCTTGGACTTAAAAACACTTAGGTCCCTGGTTCGAATCCCGGTGGGTCCCAATGAGTTTTTAATTTAAAATTATATATATTTGTTTGACAACACCACTATAGTGCCTGGAAAAGCACGTTAAAATGTCGGTCCCGGTTTTACTATACTAACTTGTGAAGCTGTTTATAGATGGGTTATTGAGTCTATTCAAAACATCGTGGCTAGCTAGCCACTTGTTCGGTGTATACTCATACCATCGACTACGACGAGGTGGAATTAAAAACCCTCCGCTGGGTACCCCGAATCAATGATGGAGGCGCGCTTCCACCTACTATAACCGACTGTGGCTTCACAATGCCTAATATTCGTATTAGGCAACGTGATGTGCGCGAGGCCCTCCATTCACTTGACATTCGGAAGGCCAGTGGTCCTGATGGTATTCCTGCAGTTGTATTAAGGAACTGTTATCTTGAGTTGTCTCCCGCCCTCATTCGACTTTACCGCCTTTCTTATTCCTCTGGAGTTGACCCTGCAGCTTGGAAAGTAGCCAATGTGCAACCAATTCCCAAAAAGGGAAATCGATCCGACCCCAATAACTACCGCCCCATCGCCATCACCTCAGTCCTGTGCAAGGTTTTAGAAACCATTATTAATACACAGGTCATGCGATACCTTGAAGGTCACTCTATCCTGAATGATCGCCAATATGGTTTCCGCCAAGCAAGATCAACGAGTGACCTTCTCGCGTTCATTACGCATGTTTGGGGTGAGGCAGTGGATAAATGTGGGGAGGCCTTGGCAGTTGGTTTAGATATTTCTAAGGCCTTTGACCGCGTTTGGCACAAGGTTTTGCTCTCCAATGCCAGTTTTTTATATTTTTTTATTTACCTGATAAGGAATTTATAAAAATGCATAAATATACGTGGTGGCCGAGTTGGTTAGACCTTGGGACTTAAAAACGTTAAAGTGGGCAATTCTCGCGCTTTCTACATTCATCTCGATTCAAGATTTTTAAACGAAAAATTACTAATGCCATTTTTCGTTCAAAAGTATCGAACATTTATTTATTAATATTTATTATTTATATCGTTTAAATAAATAATAAATATTAATAAATAAATAAAAAATATATAAATATTGAACGAAAAATTACATATTTAGTCATTTTTCGTTTAAAAATCTCGAATCGAGATGAATGTCGAAAGCGCGAGAATTGCCCACCTGGTTCGAATTCCGGTGTGTACCAATGAGTTTTTAATTAAAAAAAATATGTACATTATAGTGCCCCTAGAAGTCGCCCAGTGAAGGCAAAACCGGTTCTGTCTGCTTAAAACTATTTTTTAATGTTCAAAGATCAGCAATGTCCAGATCGCTATATCTCCGAACGGACAACGAATTAGCCAAGGCGCCCATAGTAGCTATTATTGTACTCTAAAAATCCTATCCAACTATGTATAACTCTGGAGGGGTACAACTATTGGAGGGGTATACCAAACCAAAGTGCTCATCATTCTTTTCAGTGGTTCTTAACCGGTGGTCCGCGGACCACTGATGGTCCTTGGAAGCACCCGAATTGGTCCGCGAAGCCATCCTTAAAATGTGAGATAAGTCAGTGACAATAGTCGGCACAACGACGGATACAAGTTATTTACCATCACTGTATCTCATTCATTTGATCACACCTAACTATTACCACAGAAGCACAAGTTAAATAAGCATAAAAAGAATAGCACAAGTTACTTATAAACCTTACACCTGTGTGATGCATCCAGTGACGTATACTAGTACTCGATTCATTCAGCGATCACGCTGTCGCTAGATTTGAAAGCCGTACACTAATCGCCGTAAACCATAATCACGCAAGAGTCCAAATTTCAAATACGTTTTGCTTATTTGGTAAGTAGATTTTTTCGCGCAACTTAATAAATTTAACCTGTAACTGCAAGAGTCAGGTAATATGAAGTTACAAGTCACGACTACGAGAAATTTATTTGCATATGAAGATAAAATCAGGACGTTTATCGCTAAATCGAGCTATGGATAATCAAGGTCGAAAGGGGATACTTTTCTGCGTTTGATACATTGAATAAACTTATTGACGGCCAGTGCTCTGAAATTAAATGAGAAATGCAAAACAAACAACATCATACTATGCATAATCTTCCACTCTCTCAAAGGTTAGCTGGTAGAAAATGCCTAAGGCATTAAGTTCGCCTATGTACAATTTTATTTTGTAATTTTGTGCAATAAAGTATTTTAAATAAATAAATAAATAAATACTCCATTTGAAAAACTTAAAAAGTGAATTCAATCGCAATTTTCCTGACATCGAGGACAAAGGTATTCGGAAACTGATACGCAATCCTTTTATAGTTAACGTTTCTGAGATGACTGATAAAATTCAAGAAGAAGTAATTATAATACAGCACGCACGACAGAAACTTGAAAGATACATTTGAAGTAGGAATCAATCTCGAAGATTTTGGAGCCAAATGCAATTTCTTTCCCAAACAGTCGAGAAATTGCTATACGTTACCTAACTTTGTTTTCATCGACATCTATGTGAGCAGAGGTTCTTAGGGCTTCTGATACTGTATAATAAGCACCGAAATCGGTTGGATGCCAATGCCGACATGCGTTTGCCTTTGAGTAGCACAGAACCAAGGATTCAGAAGTTAGTAAAGAGTGCAGTCACAAAAATCCCATTAATATATTAGTTAGCTCTGTAATGTAAAATTTTCTGTCACAAACAGAGGAGGTCTCATTGTATCTATTAATAGCCCGGTACACAAACATTTGACTAATACCAAGTGTAATGTAATCACAGCGTTTCGGTTCTCTTTATCACCCCACTTCATTTTAATATCGCAAAATATTGTACAATGTATTGGCTCCAAAATGAGAAAACACAATGAACAATCGTATAAATATGACAGATTCCAAATTCATTGTATTTTTTTTATAATTTTTATTGTAACAGTATTTATGGCCAGACTATGTATATAAAATTGATTGCTATTGGAGGGTTATACCAGCCCCCATACATTTTTGCTTATCATCCTTTATTTGAGTGGATGTAGAAACTATTCTATGTGAACAAGTTTTTAAAAGTGACTTGTTGACATTTGTAATACCTACCTACTGTTTTAAATTTGTTAAAACTATGTAAAAATATTTTTTTATTTCAATTAATGATTATTAAAATCCAATAAACCCTCTCTTTTCGAAACCCAAATAGGTATAAATGCTATTTTATTAGTTTAACTTCTGGGTTTAAATCGTTCAAGCATAAGGCATTTTGTTCAACTACTGGTTTTTTATACTATTTTAAACTTTTTATTGTGAAGCGTAACTTATAAAATAGTTTTGTTAACCTAAAGCAGCAGTCGCAGATAAATGAAAGTATTAATCAAATATTATACATCAAAATTGCGTATACATTAAATGTTTTAAAACTCATAATCCAAAACATAGATAAACATAGCAACATAGAACATAGCTTTTACTATGTCTACTAAAAGCAACGATACCTGATATAAGGTATCAGGTATATTCAATTTAGTTATTTATGGCCTATTATGTACATTTTAAACTCTGTAAATTGTATTCCAGGGTTGGGATAATGTGAGATACAAAGTGAAAGATGCTGGACATAAACTACAGGAGCACGTGGAGAAAGTAAAGTACTTCGAATATGATGATAAAATAGATAAGGCTAAGGGAGTATAGGGTTTTCTAGCCCTTTATATCACTTTTCGGTGTTTAAGAGATCTATCTAATCCCAGTGACGGACCTGCAGGCTAAATAGGCTCGAGCCTAGGGCTGCATATTTTAGACAAAGTTGGGGCGATCTGTGGCATGACGGCGGCAAAATTGAAATAGTTGGTACTGGCAGCAAATTTGTAAATTCGCACTGTCTAATTCTATTACAACCAAGTAGAATAAAAAAACTACAGTGATATGAAGTAGACCTCCCGTTACAAGTAACCCATTTAAAAAGAAAAAACTTATTGTTACTTAAATACACATAATGTTTTTCGGAACTTTATAACCAAATGCTGCTATAGATTACCCTATAACCTTTTGCGATGTTCCTGTTCATAGTCTGTATTTTATTTTGGTATTGTAAATAAATTATCGTTTTGTCATAAAGTTCAGAAGAACTTTATGTGCATACTAATATTATTATTATTGCCCCAACTTTGTCTAAAATATGCAGCCCTAGGGACCAGCCTATTTAGCCTGCAGGTAAATCCGTCACTGGGATTAGATAGATCTCTTAAAACACCGAAAAATGATATAAAGGGCCAGAAAACCCTATACTCCCTTAGCCTTATCTATTTTATCATGATATTCGAAGTTCTTTACTTTCTCCACGTGCTCCTGTAGTTTATGTCCAGCATCTTTCACTGTGTATCTCACATTATCCCAACCCTGGAATACAATTTACAGAGTTTAAAATGTAGATAATAGGCCATAAATAACTAAATTGAATATACCTGATACCTTATATCAGGTATCGTTGCTTTTAGTAGACATAGTAAAAGCTATGTTCTATGTTGCTATGTTTATCTATGTTTTGAATGATGAGTTTTAAAACATTTAATATATACGCAATTTTGATGTATAATATTTGATTAATACTTTCATTTATCTGCGACTGCTGCTTTAGGTTAACAAAACTATTTTATAAGTTACGCTTCACAATAAAAAGTTTAAAATAGTATAAAAACTCCAGTAGTTGAACAAAATGCCTTATGCTTGAACGATTCAAACCCAGAAGTTAAACTAATAAAATAGCATTTATACCTATTTGGGTTTCGAAAAGAGAGGGTTTATTGGATTTTAATAATTTTAATTGAAATAAAAAAAAAATTTTACATAGTTTTAACAAATTTAAAACTGTAGGTAGGTATTACAAATGTCAACAAGTCACTTTTAAAAACTTGTTCATATAGAATAGTTTCTACATCCACTCAAATAAAGGATGATACGCAAAAATGTATGAGGCTGGTATAACCCTCCAATAGCAACCAATTTTATATACATAGTCCACTTCGAATAAGCTTTTTATATTAACACACTGTAATAGTAATAAATATCATTTGCAATAGATTTGACATTCAAAAAATTTCTTTGTTACAATATTTATGGCAAAACTAGGTTACTTGTACTATTATTTCTTCTGTGACTAGGTATAAAATATTTCTTATTTTAATATTGAGTTTTCTTTTTATTATAATTAATTATATTATTCAGTAAGGTTACGAATGTTGTGAGAGGCGCTTAAACTGCATTGGTATAGAAAAAAATCTTTGATAGTCGAAGTAATATAACTCTGAACAATGGAAAATATGTGTCCTTGTATATAGTAATTTATTCGACCACCTTTTTCGTACAAACACTACGTGGACGGCCAGATCTTTTTCTGTCACAAACAGAGGAAGTCTCATTGTATCTATTAATAGCCCGGTACACAAACATTTGACTAATACCAAGTGTAATGCAATCACAGCGTTTCGGTTCTCTTTATCACCCCACTCCATTTTAATATCGCAAAATATTGTACAATGTATTGGCGCCAAAATGAGAAAACACAATGAACAATCGTATAAATATGACAGATTCCAAATTCATTGTATTTTTTTTATTTGTGTAACAGTATTTATGGCCAGAGGCTTTACCATGGGTTTGCGCATTGTAGAAACATTTACGTATACGTTACGTTTCTACAATGCGCAAACCCATGGAAGAGCCTCAGACTATGTATATACGTAACGTACGCAACCTCACCCCTTCCGCCTTCCCCAGCTCCTAGAAGTCGCCCAGTGAAGGCAAAACCGATTCTGTCAGCCTAAAACTATTTTTTATTTTTCAAAGATCAGCCATGTTCAGATCGCTATATCTCCGAACGGACAACGAATTAGCCAAGGCGCCCATAACAACTATTATTATACAATTCTATCCAACTATGTATTACTATTGGAGGGGTATACCAAACCGAAGTGCCCATCATTCTTTAAATACAAGACGCAACAAAACCCATACATCGCTTTAAAGATTCACTAAAACATTTTCACTTGCTGATGCTAGAACACACCTCCATGAGACATATTTATATTTTTTTTTTTATTATAGGATAGATATTTTTAGCATATGACCTTATATCTATTTGATGGAAAACAGTATGCAGGTCCAAGAAAGATACCTACAAGCAGTATTTAGAACAGTATTGTAAGTGTTAGTTTCATTCATTATGCCGGCTGAAGATGCCTATTCATGACGAAGGAAATACGCAAGCAGGTAGAGCATTCCACATTTCAATATTGCGACATATGTATCACCATCTTTTAGTGCGGGTACATTCCGTAATAGCACAAGATTGGCCAAAAATATCTACGAAAAGAACGTTAATAAGGAACATAAGCCTACATTGCATTTTCTACTCTTTGTTTTTTGTTTATAGGTACCTGGTCTATTAATATTTCAATCAACTTACATCATTCGTTTTGGAGACTATGGAGTCCTTCAAATTTTCAACGAAGGCTTGCCCAGATGGCTTCCAATGGGTTTTCGATATTTTTTTTGCATTGTCTTCTACTATCTTGGTTGTTATAGAATTAGACAGTGACAATTTTGCTGCCAGTACCAACTATTTCAATTTCGCCGCCGTCATGTCACAGATCGTCCCAAATTTTGTCTAAAATATGCAGCCCTAGGGTCCAGCCTATTCAGCCTGCAGATAAATCCGTCACTGGGATTAGATAGATCTCTTAAAACACCGAAACATTATATAATGGGCCAGAAAACCCTATACTCCCTTAGCCTTATCTATTTTATCATGATATTCGACGTCCTTTACTTTCTCCACGTGCTCCTGTAGTTTATGTCCAGCATCTTTCACTTTGTATCTCACATTATTCCAACCCTGGAATACAATTTACAGAGTTTAAAACGTAGATAATACGTAACGAGCTTAATCGCCTCTTTCGGTGACAAGAGTGCTGGCCCCTTACCAAAGAGCCAATCGATAATCGAATTGAAAGCCAAATGTATGGGATTTGACGTTTCTCGTCGAGGATCAATCCATAGAGAAAAAATTCTATACATTTTATCGATCGATGCGGCTATTCGATTGGCGATCGTGTTCTTTGGCTCATACCCCTGGCTCCTCAGACGAATCGTTGCCTGGCTCATTCCTCGTCAAAGAATCAGCATTGCGATACAGCGAGGGAATGCACCCATTGTTCTTGCCACCATTCCACACGGACAAGATTTATATGGTTTATTTTAAGGAGTTTTCTATGAAATCGTATTTTTTTTTAAATAAATAATTATTTAATTGGTATACGTAACATAAATATTAGGTCGCCAAAAAGTTTCTTCGTATTTTAAATAAAAATTCAATACATTTTTTTTTATTTATTGACAAATTATAATATAAATGTGCTATTTTGTTTGATAACTTGTTGGTAATGAATGATCCTGGTAATGTATTATTTTTAGGACTTTTAGAACAACTTGCACATATTGCTTTGATCACAAACTATCGAGCACGGTTGAAATATGGGAATCAGTCCGGGCGGGACATTTAAAATTACGCTCAAAATACGGGCAACACTAGACCACACTCTTTCTGTTGATCAATTGCGAACAGTTTTTCTCAATTTCTTGCTTGAGTCTCATCACCTGTTGGCAGTAGAGATTCCGTAGTAGATATTACTATATAATCTGCGGTAGAGATCCGAATCGATCGTATTCATGGCGGTGTGGCGGTAAAAGCTTATAATGTACGATGCCCTTCTAACCCCAGTATACCACAGCATCACCTTATTTCGTGTTAATCATTCATTCATTTTGATAGACAGAAAAACAATTGAAAATAACGGGAAATTGTTTTTTTTATTTTTTATTCTCTAAAATGTCACCTTTACAATGGTATTAAAACCACCTAGATACAATCACTACAACAAAGAGATTTTATCACAACTCACATATCACAATCATACATGAAAAATACGAAAATGCTTTTCCCCTGACCTTATTTATTATAATATCTTCTACCTTAAAAAAAATTATTATACATAGTCTGGCCATAAATACTGTTACAATTAAAAATTAAAAAAATATTACATTTGAATTTGGAATCTGTAATTTTTGTACGATTGTTCATTGCGTTTTCTCATTTTGGCGCCAATACATTGTGCGATATTAAAATGGAGTGAAAGCAAAAGATTTTATCTACCTAGAACCATGTTGCGCATTTTAAAAGATGACTTAGGACTTGCAGCCTATAAGAGACGCACTGGTCATTTTTTAACTGATAATTTAAACTACTGAAGCGTTACGCAAAGGGAGATCACAGAAAATTGTTGTTTACGGATGAGATTTTTTTTACAATTGAGCAACATTTTAACAAACAAAATGGCCGTATTTAGGCTCAAAGCTCTAAGGAAGCTTTTCAATTAGTCGACAGAGTGCAACGTGGGCATTATCCGACTTCAGTGATGGTTTGGTGGGGTGTTAGCTATGAAGGAGTGACTGAGCCATATTTTTGTAAAAAAGGTATCAAAACATCGGCACAAGTGTATCAAGATACCATTCTTAAGAAGGTAGTTAAGCCCCTTAACAACACCATGTTCAATAACCAAGTATGGTCCTTCCAGCAACACTCGGCGCCGGATCATAAAGCTCACGATCACGCTGGATTAAGATTTATGGTCAGTTTTAAAGAGTACGGTTTGCTCTAAACGCCATGATAATTTGGAATCCCTAAAACAATCCATACGATTGGCAGTGAAGAATGAGAGTGCGTGCTTCTATTAACTGGCTTCAACGTTTAAAGGACGGTATTGCAGCCAATGGAGACCACTTCGAATTAGCTTTTTATATTTTTAATTGTTTTATATTTATGTATTAAACTAAACACACTGTAAAAGTAATAAATGATATTTTCAATATTTTTTTTTTCTTTGTTACAATATTTATGGCAAAACTAGGTAATAGGAGTTGTGAATAAGAAGGAGGGCGGATATATATAGGACTGATAGTAGCCGCAGTGTTCCCGATGGTATTATGTATATAAACCGATAACATTAAACTAATATGCTTTTTAAGCACGAATGACGTCACAGAATGGCGGCTAGTGATGTACCGTTTTTTACTGCGGTAGTAGCAGATAAAGTTTAAACCCTTTTATTTTTGTGTTACCCTTTAAAAAATGTTTAATATTTGTCTTTAGGGTTTAATATAGTACTCTATCAAATAATTAAATATAAAAAAAAACATGCATATTCCCTATTGTAGGGATAATTTCTTTCTCTTATTGAGGGTCGTGGGGAAGGCTCAATTATTACTACTTATTACCTTTTTGACTTGTTCAACGTTAACTTTTTTAGCAGCCTCTAAAACTGTTTCAGATGTTTGTTTAAAAAAATCTCTAAAACTAAATGGCGCATGAAACGAGAAAAATAATTAGTATGTAGGTAAGTATAGAAAAAAAATCATTTCTTAAAAGCCGGGTCACTCACATGCGCGTATTTAAACTCCCCCCGAAACGTAAAGGAGGGTACGCGCGGAATTAATGGTGATGCTTTTTTTTTAATGGTCAGTAAGGATAAATACTCATCTAAAATAATATAAAACAAAAACAGAAAATTAAGCGAAGCTTGAACCCCCCCCGAAACTAAATCCTGGGCGTAGGGAGCGACAATAATGTCAAATAACAATGCATAGTAATTTGAATCAAAAATCTGTAGGTACTATGTAACAAACTGTACTAAGAGATCTATTATTGTAATCCCTCTTGTGGAAATAACTAATATATAATAATAAAAAATTGCCTTCTCCATGCAAACTAGTAATGTTAAAATAACATAGCAAAAGTTGTTCCATATGATCAGTACAACCTCAAGTACAACCTTTCAAATTCTGTATTTATTATTATTAATCATGACCTTTGTAGGGCTGCTCACCATCAGGTAGATGCAAAGTCACATGTCGTGCTCGAATAAAAAGCTACTTGTTCAGAAGCAAGTAGCGTTTGGTTAGTCTAAGACAATATTGCTTGCCGTTCTTATAATAAATACATTCATTCATAACAAATAAAACTATCATCGATGACTTTGTTTACGAGTGGTAGGGGACACTCTTATTGATATCATTGGTACTACGATATTTTAGTCACTTAATGCAATTAAATACGAACTATAAAAAACAAAATGATATGCCAAATCGCGAAGTCCGCGTTCTCCATACAAAATAAGTTTTCGCACTCGCCCAGTCAATTACTGTTTATCGCAGAATTAAAATAATATTTTTGTTGGCTAATGTAATTATTAATCTTTGTGTGCTACCCAACACAGATATTATTTTTATTTGTTACGAAATAAAAAAAAAGTTTTTTAATATTATATTAGAAAAATATTTTATCACAACAGAAAGATTTTTGCGTACAATTTTTTTTTTCATTTATTATTCACCAATACTTATAACTACAAATTTACAATAATTATGTTACACACCAACGGAAACCTTTAAGGTTTATATGTGTTTATATTACGAACATGCAAAAAAACTTCGACTTACAGCAATATTAGAAGTATGTTTGTATGAGCGTCAAGTCGACTACAGGTGGGCAATTCTCATAACAACAAAAATCATAACAATTATGACTGTCATGTCGGTGCGATTTTAAAATGTCAGCGGACTAATGCTAAATTGCACCAAATATATTACATATTATCTAAATTGCATAAATAAATAAATTGCCTATAGATAGCTTATTTTGGTGGGGCCTGTTGGGCGATTCTCGCGCTTTCGACGTTCATCTCGATTCGAGATTTTTAAACGAAAAATGACTAAATATGACATTTTTCGTTTAATATTTATTTATTATTAATTAATTCATATTTATTATTTATTTCGTTTAATTTTCGATATTTTTTAACGAAAAATGGCATATTTAGTCATTTTTTGTTTAAAAATCTCGAATCGAGATGAATGTCGAAAGCGCGAGAATCGCCCACCAGGCCCCACCAAATTAAGCTATCTATAGGCAATTTATTTATTTATGCAATTTAGATAATATGTAATATATTTGGTGCAATTTAGCATTAGTCCGCTGACATTTAAAAATCGCACCGACATGACAGTCATAATTGTTATGATTTTTGTCATCTAAAAATTAATATAAGGCGAAGGGATAGAACCATGGTTCCATAATTAATAGCGCATGTAATAGGACTTACCCGTTTCAATCTAATATTATTTGTAGTAAAACAACACGTGCTTTGTAAATCTGTAAAATAAAATTACGATTTTTTACACCTATATTGACGGTTTTAAAAATGTATGTAAAATATAGCGGAACATTTTACGTGCCTATTATTTATAAGAATAAATTTCCATTCAAATTTAATATCTCTGCATACCTCAAAATAAAAATTCCTAAATACACTATAAAAGAAAACCAACAATTAACTATAATACATTGGATATTCGACATTCTAAAGCATCAACGAATAAAACGCTACAATAACATTACCAAGCATAATCAAAAATTGCAGATATTGATGTAGGTATGTACTTAATATTATTTTTACCACTTTTTTTAAGACCCATTTGGAATAATTCGATTTACGTTGGTGTTATATTATTGATTTATACGTGGTGGCCGAGTTGGTTAGACCTTGGACTTAACAACGCTTAGGTCCCTGGTTCGAATCCCAGTGTGTACCAATGAGTTTTTAATTAAAAAAAATATGTACATTTGTTTGACAACACCACTATAGTGCCTCGGAGAGCACGTTAAGTAGTCGGTCACGGTTTCACTATACTAACTTTTGAAACTGTTTATAGATGGGTTATAGAGTCTATCCAAAACATCGCGACGAGATAGCCACTTGTTCGGTGTAGACTCATACCATCGGCTACGACTAGGTGGGATTAAAACCCCTCCGCTGAGTACCCTGGGGCCGTCTAGGCGGTCTCGGGCGCCGTAAGGCACCCGTGAAGATATAATATATATATATATATATATATATATTATTCATTATTAGAAGAAACAAAATACATGAACGCCTTAAGCTAAGACCAATCCAGTATAATCCATATCCTTAGTGATTCTTATTACAAAAATAAGTTTAAAAACATACATATCATCACGGGTGCCTTACGGCGCCCGAGACCGCCTAGACGGCCCCAGGGTACCCAGCGGAGATGTTTTAATCCCACCTCGTCGTAGCCGATGGTATGAGTTTACACCGAACAAGTGGCTAGCTCGTCGCGATGTTTTTGAATAGACTCAATAACCCATCTATAAACAGTTTCACAAGTTGGTATAGCGAAACCGGGACCGACAGCTTAACGTGCTCTCCGAGGCACTATAGTGGTGTTGTCAAACAAATGTACATAAATTTTTATTAATTAAAAACTCATTGGTACACACCGGGATTCGAACCAGGGACCTAAGTGTTTTTAAGTCCAAGGTCTAACCAACTCGGCCACCACGTATATAAAATACGTACGTATATATATAAGTTTAAAAAGCGCGGATAATAAGGCCCACATGCAGCGCATAATAAGGCCCGGTTTTAGTTAAAAAGTAATTTGGCTTAAAATTGATAAGTGTATACATTTAAATGCGTTCAATAAAATATTTAATATGGTTTTTCCTAAAGATAAAAAAAGCTAAAGAACCCGGCCTTTAATAGACTATCTAGTACAACTCTTTTGTTTATGATATTATATTAATTACGGTGTATGCATTTTTATTTTTTATTTTAAATATTTTTTTAAATGTATCTTTAAAGTTTGAAAGTGCAACACTTTCCGGCACTTTATGAAATATTTATTTTTTAATAAAAAAGCGAATCGGCTTAAAGCGATTTAAAATAAGGTGGCCTTTATTCCCCTCTGGTACCTTAGTGTGTATGTTTTAGCTCCTAAAGGTGGAATTTTACCTAAAATTTTTATAAATCTTTTAAGAAAGTATTAATGTATCCGATCACTGATAAATCTACGTGTAGGTACTTTTTTTTTCTATCGATGATTTTTCTCCGAATAATGAATCAACACATAGTTAAATCATCCTGCCCCAAAACCGTTATTATTTCCTCAAATACCAAACGTATCCGAATCAAATTTACTGCCATCTGAAGTTTTTCAAGTGGCTCGGTTGGCAGTATAGACGGTCTTAGCTCACAGATTTAAAAAAGGCCTAATGTATTTGCTGATTACGCGACAATTTTTTAATAGTGTTATGGAATTAAAACACAAACAAAACCATTATTAAAGAGTGACCAAAAACAATCAAGGATTTCTTGAAAAAGTACCCATAGCACTAGCTGCGTTTTCGCGTTGGGTAGCTATGGATACCTTTTGTCCTAAAATAAATAAATTAATATTAGTCATAAAGTAAATACTATGTGTACCATTAATATTATACCTACCTAGGTATAAATACTTGGATCAAATAAGTATTGCAAGTTGCAAGATTGACCTTTTTTATTATTAAGGTTAATAAATAATGATAATATGAGGTAGGAATCCGTAAGATTAATAGAGCTCACATTATGAAATATTGCAAAAACTTAAAAATACGTTTACTATAATTTTTGTGATGCATAAAATGTCAAGGGCGGCATTACGCCAAAGGAAAAGAAAAGTTAACCGATCTTTATTGTAGGTACTTGAATATAGTTCTTACTTCGTACGTAAATGAACGAAATAGATAATCGATATATCTTCGTTTAGTTCAGCATAAATTTTAATTTAAGTTTCAATAAAACTGGCGGTTATATGTTTTATTATATCAGGCGGACCATTTTTTATATATTTTTTAATTTATTTAACGGCTCTGGATACAAGTCCTTTTGAGCCCATAATTGTATTACAAAATTAATAGTTAGATATTTTGTAAAGATTTCTTAATGAAGTTATATAAAGGAAAATAAAAATTATAGTTTTCTAAAAGTTTACAAATATCTTCAGTATTCACATCACTATTTTCACTTAATTCTGCTGCAAGCACTAATCTGTCAAACGAAAACGCCGGACATTTTGTAAACACGCTGGGCCGTGTTCGGAAACGTAACACTTTAACACTGGGTAGTGTCACAGAGTGCGATAAAAATATTGAAAAATGCTTAGAGAAGAAGAGATGCATATAGTGTAGTGACATTACCCAGTGTTAAAGGCCCGAACGGTTAGTTTCCGAACACGGCCCTGGGGCATGTTCGGAAACTAACACTAATGGGTAATGTCACATGGGCATCTCTTCTTCTCTAAGCATTTTTCAATATTTTTATCGCACTCTGTGACACTACCCAGTGTTAAAGTGTTACGTTTCCGAACACGGCTCAGGCAGACCATTATAGGCGGTGTTGCCAGTATGGTTTTACAAAAAGGTATGGTAGGATTTAAAAAAAATTGGTTTTCACTTGAAGGTACGGTTATTCAAAAATTAAGGTAATGGTTTCGCGAAACCTAAAGTGGCATTTAGCGTAAAGTTGGTTATAGTTTTTGTATTTTCAAAATCGTTGATGCCCTTTTGTAAGCAAAACAAAGAGAAAAGTGACGATATTATTCAAATAACCAAAATTATCACCATCCCGATCACCACGCGGCTAGTAGGTGGCTGTTCTTAAACACCTAAATTATAAAATTACCAAAAAGAACGAGAAAAAGTAGTTGAAAAAAAAGGAGTTTGCTACATTTTACGCATAACTTTAAAATATATATATCTTTCATTTGGATTAACAACAAATGAAAGACTGACTACTTTTGTAAAGGAGGGACAACTCAAGAAAACTCAAAGTAAACCTTTCTCAATCCTGGACAAAGCACAAGACTGGAAAAAATTTATGGATACATTTAAAATACATTACAAGATTCCAGACGAACTAGCAGTTTCAGCCTATAGACCAGACATACTGGTGTACTCTCGGTGCTTGAAGAAAGTAATACTTATAGAACTCACCGTTCCGTGGGAAACAAACATACCTAAGGACCACAACATCAAGTCGAACAAATATTTTGATCTCACAAACGAAATTACTAGAAACGGATTTAAAACTCAACTTTATGCAGTGGAAGTTGGTGCAAGAGGAATTCCAGCAAAGTCTTTGCACCGTCTATTGAAGGATCTTGGCCTTCCGAGAACAGCCGTCGGAACTTTTATGGAGCGTGTTTCCAGGATGGCGCTAACAGGATCATATAATATTTGGTTGAGTAGAGAGGGTAGTGAACACAGTGCAGGTGAGAGTTCAAAAGGCCTTTAAACCTACTTCGCGGTCTCAAGTCCGGGAACGCTGAAGTTCATTCCCCTGCCTTTCAACCACGCGATGGACCCGGCACCCGCACGGTGAATCCATGGTTTGCTAAGAACATTGTCTCATAGGTAACGTATGTAATTCTGCATAATGGAACTTACTTGCAAAATATGAAAATAGTAGGTACGTAAAAGGTACGGTCGTAGCTGAGGTACGACTAAAGTACGGACGAGTGACATATAGTACGTGTTTCGTCTTTGCCTCTTTACAATGGTCATGGTGGTTGGCGCTTCCTACCTACTGCGTTATACGGAACGCTCGAACTTATACTCGCCGCCTCCGCTAGAGGGCGCGAGCAGTCTAGAAAAACTGTAATGGACGAATAAACGCAAAAACTTGTTGTGCTAAATAAATACTAATTAAAATAGTTTTCACCGTGTGAAAAATAATAAATATATGTGTAAAATGTGTAAAAAGTGATGTTATATGTTCCTACGCAAGCAGTTAATTGGTGAGTGCTGATTTATTGACTATTTGAGGCAAAGACATATGTTATTCTATAGGGTCCTTCGAAAATTCTTTAAAATATTTTTTTGAACCAGTAAAACTTAAATATCTGTGGCAAAACGTCACATTTTCTGGCCTTCGAGTCGGATTTTCCTAATTTTCTAATAATAAATCTATTTTTTCTCAATTTCACGTAATTTATAACCCAACTTTGTAGTTAGCGCGTGGCACTTGGGCGAGTCTATTAATTTTTCTTACTACTTTGTTATTTTAAAAATATATTCACAATGTCGAAAACTAATGATAAATCGCATGTATCTTTCGAAACATTAACTTTAAGGAAAGAATACATGTTCGGGAAATTACAACGTCTTTATAATTTATCAAAAACGTTAACTGAAGATAACATCGATTTAATTCAGAATTTTATGGTACAGAGTTCAGAGTTAGATACATTAAGGGAACAATTTGAAAAACTTGTTATTGAAATTATTTCAATTGAATCTCAGCTAACACCTACTGTAAAACCATCATATCAGGCATTGGAAAGTTTTGACGAATTATATTATCGATGTAAGGTAGTAGCAATAAAATATGGTGACATAGTCCGAGAGCCCACCGTAAAAATGAACACGTCCAATTGTGATAATGTTGTTCGGCCATCATTACCTAAAATAAAAGTTTTTGAATTTAATGGTGAAATCGAAAATTGGACTACGTTTTACGATACATTTTTGTCATTAGTGCATAATCGTGACTTCAACGATATAGATAAATTTCATTATCTTTTGTCCTGTGTCAAGGGACCGGCACTTAATATAGTTAAAAACTTACCGATCACGGGGTCGAACTATCGTCTGGTATGGCAAAGTTTATTGGATAAATATCATGACCCGAGAGCTTTGATCGGTAGGTATTTGGATAAGATGCTTAATTTTGTACCTTTGACAAGGGATACGTCTACAAATCTTACTTTATTTATCGAGACATTCGATCATTCTCTACGAGCAATTAAGGCATTAGATATAAAAAATTTAGACGATTATTTATTCTGTCATATTGCGTTACGTGGACTCGATAGTCATACACGTAAACTATTCGAGGAGGGTCGCAATCAAGGCGAATTACCTTCTTTTAGTGAACTTGTAAAATTTGTTAATAACCAAGTCAAAGTTTTAGAGCATGTTTTTCCTAACGTCAGCTCCTGTTCTATATCGTCAAGTTATAATAACAAAATGCAAACACGCGTAACTACTAATAAAATCGTGTCTTCCAAAGTATCTAAAGCGGTTTTAACTACAAATAATAATAAAATTGCTTCAAATAATATTAAGAATATTACTAATAAATATGTTTGTTCTCATTGTAAAAATAGTCATTTAATATATCGCTGCGAGGAGTTTCGTAAACTGCCCGTAAACAAGCGAATTGACCGTGTCAATACATTAAATTTGTGCCTCAATTGTCTAAAAGATAATCACACTCAAAATGACTGCAAAAGCGACATGACTTGTGGTGTTTGTATGTTACCGCACCACTATCTGTTGCATCAGGAGGTGGCAGGCTCGGCGTCTGCTACCGCGTCGGTTCCCCAGCAGGCTCTCGTCAGTTCTCACTCCGTGAGTGAGAGTGACCCTCACACATCATTACACTCCGTGAGTGAACAATATGGTGTAGTGCTGGGCACGGCGCGCGTTCACGTCACTGTCGATGACTTTGCCGGGGACCACCGGGACTGCCGTGCAGTCCTGGACTCTGGAGCTCAGAGTTCCTTTATCACCCTCGATTGTGCCCAACGTTTGGGACTTCGCCGATCTAAGTGCCCGTTCACTGTGTGTGGGCTCGGCGGCGAGGTGGTGAAAACTCATGGTATGGTCACCTGTACTATCAAACCGCGATTTTCGGACGTTCCCTCTTTCACGGTGGACATGGTGGTCGTTCCACAGGTATCATCTGATATGCCTAATGTTGATATTCCGAAAAATATAATCAACGAATATAATAAATTTAATCTAGCTGATAAATATTTTTATAAACGTTCTCGAATAGATATTCTGTTAGGCAACGATATCGTGCCGGACTTAATAAATGCTAAACCGATTTTGATAAAAAGCGATATACCTAGCGTTCTCGATACAGCTTTGGGTTTCGTAGTTAGTGGGAAATTATATTCAAAAATAAATAGTAATTCAAATATACTATGTAGTCTGTCGAATCTGGCCGGCGAAGAACAGTCGCTGGATATAACTTTGCGCCAATTTTGGGAGATCGAAGAGCTACCATGTAGCCTGCCGTCGAGCCCCGCTGATCAGCTGGCTGAGGATATTTTCACTAATCATCATTATCGTGATAAAAGTGGTTCTTACGTAGTACCACTGCCGTTTGTGTCCGAGCCACCGCCGCTAGGGGAGTCGCGTGTCGCTGCTGTGCGCCGCTTGCGACACACCGAGCGTCGTCTAGCTCGCGAACCAATCATGAAGCGCGCTTATCAAGACTTCATGGACGAATATGAGTCCCTCGGTCACATGGAGTTATACAGTGGTACCAGCGCTAAGTATTTGATTCCTCATCACGCTATACGTCGACCCAGTAGTACTAGTACGCCCTTGCGAGTAGTATTCGACGCCTCTGCAAAGACATCGACAAACGTTTCACTTAACGATATTTTGTTAACCGGACCTAAACTTTATAATGATATCGTTGCAATTATTTTAAATTTTCGGCTTTATGAATATTGCTTCTCGAGCGACATTTGTAAAATGTATCGCGCTATTTGGATAAGACCTAGCGATCGTATGTACCAGCACATATTATATAGGCGTAAAGATGATGAACCGATTGCGGAGTACGAATTAAAAACGGTCACATATGGACTTAGCTGTTCGCCCTTTTTAGCGATTCGCACACTCCTGCAGTTAGCCGCCGACGAAGGCGACCGTTTCCCTTCGGCGGCAAACGTTATTCGTGAAGGTATCTATATGGATGATGCACTGTGGTCCTGTGAAACATTTTCTCAGGCCTGTTCGGTAATGGACGAACTTATAAATTTATTAAAATGCGGTGGCTTTATTTTAAAGAAGTGGTCTAGTAATAAAGCTGAGCTGCTCGCGCGAGTTCCGCTTGACCACCGTGAATGTCCAATTACGTTTGTTAAGGACAACAATGACGTCACTATTAAGGTGTTAGGTTTGCAGTGGATACCATCGACTGACGTTTTCTACTTTTCTGTGAATCAATCTGATAAAGTTACAACAAAAAGATCAGTATTAAAATTGTTAGCTGCTATATATGACCCCGTGGGTTTTATCGCGCCGTGTACATTCGTTGCGAAATGTATTATGCAAGACTTGTGGAAACTCGGCCTCGGCTGGGACGACAGGTTGCCTCCGGAGGTATGTGAGCAGTGGCTACAGTATATCTCGAAGCTCCCTCTGCTTCGTCAGATCAGCATCGAGCGTCATGCGTTGCTCCCGGGCCAAAGCGAATGCGAGCTTGTAGGTTTCTGCGACGCGTCCACCCGCGGTTATGCTGCTTGTGTTTATGTTGTTAGTAAAAATAATGACGAGGTTAAGGTTCGATTATTATTTTCAAAGTCTAAAGTCGCGCCGATAAAAGTTGTAACGATTCCCAGACTAGAGTTGATGGCTGCAGTGTTACTTAGTAAAATGATGAAGTATGTCTGTAATACTATGGCGCGAGTTAAAATTAATAGAATTATTGCGTTATCCGACTCGTCTATTGTCCTAGCGTGGATCCATACAGAAGCCTATAAGCTTCAGACGTTTGTTAGTAACCGTGTTACTCAAATTGTAGATGTAATACCGCCGCATCGGTGGTACCACGTAGGTACTGAAAACAATATGGCAGACGTATGTTCCCGTGGAATATGCCCTAGCCAATTTGTTATTATCAGCGACCAGTGGTCAAAGGGTCCCTCATGGATGTATGATAGAACAGCTGACTGGCCTATTTCTAAATATGCTTACGCTAGCGAATCTCAAATCCCTGAGTTAAAATTAAATACAAATCTCGATTCCGTCTATTTTGGAACCCAACGGCTTAAATCGAGACGATGGCAAGCGACCAGACGGGATGACTTTGGTACCTTGGAGTTTGGGACAGTCTCTTGTATGGGATTTTACTTGTTGTGATACATTGGCTCCCTCCCATCTCCAAGGTACCTCAGTGAAAGCAGGGGCTGCGGCGGAACAGGCGCAACTAAGCAAGCGTCGAAAATATCAATCAATTATTAAAGATTATATATTTTCGGCGTTTGCTGTAGAGACGATGGGTCCGTGGGGGTCTGAGGCAAAAGCCTTTTATAAGGAAATTGCCCCCAGGCTCGTCGATGTTTCGGGAAACAATAAAGCTGGCAGCTATTTCATACAAAAATTGAGTATAATAATTCAAAGAGGAAATGCTGCCAGCGTATTGGGTACCATGCCACTAACAGACAGTGATTTGGAAGAATATTTTAATTTATAGGTAAGTATTTTTAATTTTAATTTTGTTTTTAATTATTTTATAGTTAATACTTTAATTGTTCTCTTTTTAGTAAATAATTGTATAGATATTTAAAGTTCCACTTAGTTAAATACAAATAGTTTTAATTTAACCGCATGTAAGTATAAAAATCAAGAAACTAAACTTGAATTTTGTGAAAGATTATTTGCTCAATTTTCGTCTTTTAGCAAGCTGCAAAGAACGATAGCTAGAATTATAATGTTATTTAAAAATTTTAAAACCAAAAATAACTTCAATTTTTCTTTCAATTTAACTTATAACGATTTGAGAGTCGCTCATGATGCACTTATAAAATTAGTGCAAGGTGCCTACTATGCACATGAAATAAATGCCTTGTTAAACGGTGCAACTTATATACCATCGTTAAGGAAACTCTCCCCCTTCGTGGATGCCCGTGGCTTCCTTAGGGTGGGGGGTCGCCTTAGTCAGTCTGATCTGTCGTATGGTGCTAAACACCCGTTACTATTACCTAAAGTTAGTAACTTTACTAAACTTTTAATTTTAAACTATCATAAAATATACCTACATGTAGGGCCGAGAACTTTACATAATATTTTAAATAAAAATTATTGGATAGTGGCTGCTCGCAGCGCCATACGATCGGTGCTATCAAAGTGCATGGTTTGTTTTAAAAACAAACCACCTCTTCTTCAACCTGAGATGGGTGCGTTGCCATCATCAAGATTGTTGCCTAATAAAGTGTTTGAGCACGTAGGTGTAGATATAGGTGGGCCTTTCTATATTAAAGAAAGCCTAAGGAGAAATGCTAAAGTTTCCAAGGCTTATTTATGTTTATTTATTTGTTTCTCCACCAAGTGCGTGCATCTAGAGGTTCTTTCTTCGTTATCTGCGGATTGCTTTTTAGCCACATTAGACAGATTTGTAGCACGTCGGGGCCTGTGCTCGCGGCTGTACTCGGACTGTGGTACCAATTTTGTGGCTGCTAACAAACATCTTACGGAAGTGCAACGATTTATTTCATCTAAATCTATAAACAGTAGCATCCAATATGGCTGTGCAACTCGCAAAATAGACTGGAAGTTTAATCCTCCTACTGCTAGCCACATGGGGGGACTTTGGGAGGCCGGAATAAAATCAGCCAAATATCTGCTTGTACGCTCTGTAGGCGATAAATCCTTAACGTTTGAGGAACTAACTACTATTTTTTGTAAAATAGAATCTATTTTAAACTCTCGGCCATTGAGTCCATTGTCGGACGACCCTAATGAGTTTAATGTTTTAACTCCAGGTCATTTTCTTATAGGAAAAGCTATGAATTCTGTACCCGAATATGAGTTGAACGATGATACTTCAATTAACAGATTGTCACGTTGGCAATATATCCAAAATTGTAGTCAGTTATTTTGGAAAAAATGGAGATGTGAATATTTAAACACTCTGCAACAACGTGCTAAGTGGTTCACCTCCACCCCTAATTTAAATATCGGAGACTTAGTCTTAGTAAAAAACGACCAAGTGCCCTCGTGTAACTGGCCCCTAGCTCGTGTGGAGCAGGTCCATCCTGGTGCCGACGGTATAGTCCGTTCTGTAACACTTCGTACCAACAAGGGTACATTGGTTAGGCCTTCAAATAAACTAAGCCCTCTACCTTATTTAAATTAGATATTCTTTTAATATTTTTTTTAATATTTTTTTTTTATCTCTTATATACTCTTTAATTTTATTTACTTGAAACCATCATGATGCTTTGGGTGGGGGGTGTTTCGTCTTTGCCTCTTTACAATGGTCATGGTGGTTGGCGCTTCCTACCTACTGCGTTATACGGAACGCTCGAACTTATACTCGCCGCCTCCGCTAGAGGGCGCGAGCAGTCTAGAAAAACTGTAATGGACGAATAAACGCAAAAACTTGTTGTGCTAAATAAATACTAATTAAAATAGTTTTCACCGTGTGAAAAATAATAAATATATGTGTAAAATGTGTAAAAAGTGATGTTATATGTTCCTACGCAAGCAGTTAATTGGTGAGTGCTGATTTATTGACTATTTGAGGCAAAGACATATGTTATTCTATAGGGTCCTTCGAAAATTCTTTAAAATATTTTTTTGAACCAGTAAAACTTAAATATCTGTGGCAAAACGTCACAGTACGGAAAACCGTACTTTTTACTACGGTCTGGCAACGCTGTCTATAACATTTTTTTTCGCCGCTGCTATTCTGTATATGCGGCGCGGGCGTTCCAGTTGATTATTATTTTTGTCCAAAACGCCACTAAATGTCGTACGTTGAATGTTTGCCATTATCTCAATATCTTGGTATTGTAATAAAACAAGCAATGTATTACGTTTGGTGGCGTTTTGGGCGAAAATAATAGCCAACTCGAACGCACCCCTAGTGACGGTTTAATCGAGTGAATGCTTCATTTTTCTTTCATTCCATGTTCACACAAAACGTCATGTATTTCTGTTTTTTTATATTTGTCGTACAGATAAAAAAACAGAAATACTTTCATCCGCTCTTTTCACGAAAATGTCATCCAAGGAGGTGGTGCGCTGCGGAATCTATGAGGCATTTCTATGTTATGAATGTGGAATGAAATAAAAATGAAGCATGTATAGCACAGCTAGTATTGGAATAACGGCTTTTGGAATATTCGGTCACTCAATTCCGGAATTGCAATATCAGAAATATATTTTCCGATATTGCAATTCATGTGCCTCAAAAGTACAGAATATTATTTTTCTGATTTCTGCAGTCGGCGTGGAAAGTTTTCGATCATCAATATATATTAAACTTCAAGGATGCCTCACGGCGCCCATGGTACCCATTCACTGATGCAGCGGATCTGTTTATAGATGGGTTTAAATAACCCATAATCGCGACAACCTGACCACTTGTTCGGTTTAGACTCAGAACGCCATCGTTTACGACGAGGTGAAAATAACAACACCCCTTCCAAAACCCAACTATTAATTATAAAAATAATCAATAGTTTCTCCTCATTCCCTTATTTTCTTTAGCTGTACGGAATCCTAAGTGCGTAAACAAAGACCGCTTATTTTAGTACTTATAACAAACACAAACAAAAACGAAAAAATAAATAATAACAAAACTTACAAATAACCAAAACAATAACATTTAAAACACAACACTTCATTTTCACTTTAGATATTTTAATATATCCATACTTTTAACTATATTTACTTGTACAAAAGTTTTATAACTTTCACTACATAAGATAATAACTTAAAATATTATCTTATGAAGACGACGTTCACAAACACGACTTCATAATTAAATGTAAATGTATATTAATAAAAATCGATTGCCGTGCGTCGGTCCCGCAAAAACTTGAAAATGCTTCGACCGAATTGTTTTTTTTTTCGTTTTGATACTGTGATAGTTTAGAAACAAAAACTACACTTAAGACACTTACAACTAAAACTTTTTTATCTTACGGCGGGGAAAGTCGCTCGAATTTTTTTCTGACAATGGTCCGAACTTTATCTTAAAAATGAGCTTTCGGTGGTCTGTGGGAAGCGGGAGTAAAATCATGTAAATACCACTTACGCCGTATGGTAAGAAACGCGCATCTTACATTTTTGGTGGTTAGCACGGTTTATGACAAATAGAAGCCGTCTCAACTCCCGACCCTTAACCCCTCTTTCCACAGACCCTGAAGACTTTCTTCCTCTTTCGGTCCTCCTTCTTACCTCGCAGAGACACCTACACAACGTCTCTCACGTTATGAGAGACTAGAGCAGATTCGCCAACACTTCTGGTCACGCTGGGCCAAGGGGTATATTTCCGAGTTGGAGACCCGAGCAAAGTAGTGGGAACACACCGCAGACCTTCAGCTCAATGCGATGGTTCTCATCAATCATCAATACACCATTATTGCGTTGGCATCTAATACGAGTTGTGTAGGTATACCTAGCAAAGACAGTTACTGCAGGGTAGCAGCATACGCACAGCAGCAGGCATCGTGAGACGAGCCTACACCAAGATCAGTCCCCTCGTCGATAATCTACCAGACGCTTAATTTCTACCTGAGCAGCACGCAGAGATTTCGAAAACTCGTGCTTTAAAGGCCTTGGGTATGTTCAGTAATTTACCTCCTATATAATAATATCATCACAGCGCCTGTATAATCGTCAAAGCAAAGGCTAACTCCTAACTTAATTTTACCAGCAAATATGTTTATACTACCTACGGCTTTGATCATGTTGATCGAAGACCTACGATATATTATTATGTAAAATTTCATAAAGTCATTAAAAAATAGTTTGTCTGTGAAGCAAGTGACTTCTTTTATAAAAATTCTATTTAATTAATCCCGTGATCTACGCATTATAAAAGCCTCAAAATGGGTAGACCTGCGATAACGTGCAACCGCGGCTATAATATGCATAAAGGCTTTTTTCTTCTTAACTTAGTCGGGTTCAATTCAAAGTCGTGTTAATTGCGCAGAGGCGTAGCTTCTAAAGGGCCTGAAGCTCAGGAGGCCCTTGGACCCTGATCACCAAGTAAGTGAAACGTTCTGCATTCTCACGCTAATTTCCCATTTAGGATATGTATATAGAACGGATTGCAATTCAACTATAATCATGGCAGCTCAGTTCAAAGCAATCCGAACTTGTTGGGAATTCTTCTAAATTCTTACTTGATTTATTGGTTTTTTTTTTACTGGAGCACCTATAAAATCCTAAAATGGGTAAATCAATACATTGTTCCCACTATGCCGGCTAAATAACGAGGTTACGGGCGGCGATAAAGTTAATTTGAATTACGAGTATATAATGTGCTCGCTGCTTTATCGTCAAATCAACCGCCCTTTTCGCAACCGCACCCTGAAAGGAGACTGCCACCTTAACAATAAATCGATGCAATAGTCTTCTGAAAACCGGTAAACCCACAGACTCAGGTCAGGTCACTTAACGGTATTTGCAACTGTGTGGGTGGTGGAAACCTAAATATATTATCACTTCTGAGCGGGCATGTGACTATGTACCTAACCATTGCTAAGTAGCACGAACTAGTAATTGCTCGAATTAGGAATTTTATGACAATGTACAAACAAGGAATGGTTCAAATTAGGCATGCAATGATATTTAATATTGTTTTAAATTTTTACACTTTTAAAATATTCTTAATTTTTACTTTTGGTTGTTTTTAATTATCGAGCAAAGCGGCCACCCGTACCAGCCCGGAGGGTTGTTTTTAACAATCGTGGGGCCCTTACTTTTTCTGCACTAGGGCCTTTGTTTAGATTCATAATATGTAGCTTCTCTTCTGTAATGTGTTAACTACAGATGTAATTTACTTGGTAGGTAGGTCTGGGATGCGATTTTTGAATATCAGTGGATGAATAAATAATCACTGAAATGTGACCATATTAACTCTTGTGAATGAGAAGTATTTGTAAGTTGGTACCGCGACACTTAATAAATTGTGATTTCGTGGTCATCGGTGATATTTTACTTACTAGTGATATGGAACTCATTGCTGACATTTAAAAATCGCTCCCCTGTATCTCAATTGCTATGCTTGTCTTTAGGATACAGAAGAAATAAAATTATCTATACATTGGTCATAAGTTATTTGACAGATTTTTAAAAGATATTTATAAGAATTAATACAGATAAGTAATACCATATCGAATTTGATTCACGATCCAGGATTGAGATTCCCTATAGATAGGATTTTTCAAATAGCTACAATAGCTTGAAAGTGCTGCGCATACGACGCCTTATAAAAATATTGATACTGTTTTCTTACCATCAAAACCTTTACAATTTATAACATTTCAAGGTAAAGCTAGAGGATATAAAAAAAACTTAGTAGTGAGTAAACAAGTAGATTATAAACACTTTATTATTACATAGAATAAACATAATTAATTTAAACAGCAAACTTTAAACGGGAGCGTCTAATACAAATTTCTCATACAAAAGGTCGTGACGTTTATTTTTTTCCTATTTTTTTAAGTTTGCTATAGGAAAGAAAATATCAACCCCTGAAATGTATATTAAAGGAATCCACCATGTTCAACAATTCTAAAATGTCATATGTTATATTTTTACGCTTTATTATCTCTTTTTTAATTGCTTTATGGTCCTTCAGAAATGTGTCCTGAGACTTTAGTAATAGTTAAGAATATGCGTGAAAGAGACAAAATCTATTTTAACTAAAGTGTTCTTCAAGGACTCGAGTTATTTATGAATCAGGTCATTATTATTTCAATGTAACAATTATTATGATTTTTTAGGGTTTTGTACGTTTTTAAAAGATTCACTTAAACTGTGTCAGTCTATCTGATAATACAAAAGTTAAAACTTTTAAATAAATGTAGTGTCTTCTCGGTGCTTACGTTATTTTTTAATATTATTGTTATACGAATATTCTAAATTTTAAATTATTTAATAGTTCAAACTGCAATAGATTTATATATCTACCTACGTGGCGACCGAGTTAGTTAGACTTCAGACTTAAAAACACTACAGTTTCTTCACTAACACTTCACTAACCCCGGTGTGTACAATGAGTTTATTATGTACATATATATTTTATATGACATCACCACTAAAAGTGCCTCGGAGAACATGTTAAGCTGTCGGCCCTGCCTCACCATACCAACTTATAAAACTGTATAGATGGGTTTATAGTCTATCTAGATACCGCGACGACGAGCTGAACACTTGTTCGGTGTATAGACTTAGTATTATTAGTCAGAATACCAACGGTTACGACGAGGTAGGAATTAAACCTCCCTATTGGGTTCCCTGACGGCGTCTAGGCGATCTCGTGCGCCTGCGCCGTAAGGCTTTTTTTTATTGGAGCACGGCATGTGACCTGGTGGTGAGCAGACCTACAAAGTCCGTGAATTGGATCGACCAATAATTGTTTGTTTAACGACTTTGCTCGCTCCTACTATGTCGGCTAAATGATGCGATAACGGAATGGACTGTGACAAAGACGAATTGCACTATGAGTATATTTTAATATCCTTGCTGCCTTATCGGCAATTCAACCACCTCGACAATAAATCGGTGAACCCACAGACAAAAACTGAAAAAGCCTCATGAAAAAGCTCACAGTCACACAGGGCGATGGAGCGCGCTATGCTCGGCGTTCCCTTGCGGGATCGTATTCGAAACGATGAGACCCGCAAAAGGACCAAAGTAACCGACATAGCCTCCAGAATCGCCAAACTTAAGTGGCAGTGGGCAGGCCACATAGCTCGCAGATCGGACGGCCGTTGGGGTATTAAGGTTCTCGAGTGGCGACCGCGTGCTGGAGGACGCAGCAGAGGCAGGCCCCCCACAAGATGGACCGACGACCTGAAAAAGGTCGCGGGAAGCCGATGGATACAGGCAGCGCAGAACCGGTCGTTATGGCGATCCTTGGGGGAGGCCTATGTCCAGCAGTGGACGCGCAAAGAAAGGCTGGCATGATGATGATGATGGGCAGTGGTAACGAGACCGGTCGGTCGGCCTATCTTATAGAGACCCTGCCCCCACTTAGAAGGCAAGGCCCCCGTGATGGTACAAAAAAAAGTATAGTGTCTACCTGCATAGTGCCCTTGAAAGGTTGTACTTTATGGTAATAAGAGGCTCTATTGATCAAATCAAACACTTTTTTCGTGGAATCATGTGTTGCAAATGAAAAACATTTTTGGCATTTCCATATAAATTGGTTATAATAATGTTTTTTTTGGATTTGCTATACATACTACCATGGGAAAAGGTTTTTGATTATATAGGTATTAGCCCAAACTACAACCTTTCAAGGTCACCAAGTACATTCTATAAAATACTGACTTCATGTAGTTTTATATCCGGATTATACAGATTTCCGGTATCCTATTTATACCTACGTACAGAAATATGTTTTTTTAATAAGTATAAATAGTGTTGCCATAATAATATGTTAGTCCTGTATATCCCCGTATTCGATCAAAATGCGGTCCCGTTTTCGTGCGTTTCTCTACTATTCCGACAAAATACGGAAATGCACCAGGGATGCATTTAGGGGTGGGATTTTTTAATGTCAGCGATTACTAGGAAGTCACGATTTATCAAAAGTCCTATTTTTGAAAGTCATGTGTGCGGTGCCAAATAATTTCTCATTCACAAGAGCTACTTGCGTTTCGTTAGACGAAGAACATAAAAACTCAACGGTGGTCATGTTTTAGCATAGAAATATATTTATATATGAGAAACAAGAACGGTAATTTGATCTACAACATTATTTTCTTCGAATAACGAAACGCATGTTTAAAATTACAATTTAATAATTCGTGATTTTACTGGTGATGTTTTTCTCACTGATGATGATGATGAATTCATCGCTGACATTCAAAATTCGCATCCCATCATTATATATCGCCCATAATCGCGAGTTAATAAATCACGAATTTTGGGTAACGTTTTTGAATGTGATTATTCATATTATCGTAATTAATATAATTGGTGATTTTTCCATTCATTTGAATTAATAAATAAACAAAATTACATCATTTAAAAACTTTTTAACTCGCGATAACACCCCATTATAGCTACAGTTACTATTTTACTATGTTACATGCATACTCTGGTGTAGTTGAAACATTACATTTAGACAATATACATGGTGACTTTGAAAGGATGTACTTTGGGCTAATATGAGGGTCTACTGATTATTACGAACAACTTTTCCCATGGAACCATGTGTCGCAAATGAAAAAAAAAATGGCTTCCCCATACAAATTGGTAGTTTTAACTTTACTAGTTTGTATGGAGAAGGCAATTTTTTTTTTCATTTGCGACACATGGTTCCATGGGAAAAGTTGTTCGTATTGATCAGTAAAACATCATATTAGGCCAGAGTACACCCATTCAAATTCACCATGTATATAATAATTACATTTATTGTATTTAAATGGGCCTTATCGACTGTTGGAGTCATAATGGAAATTTTGGCAACCCTGGGGATAGAACGTTTCTGCGACAAGTAATTTTTATATAATTTTTACACATTCTATTCTTCTACACATCAACTACTATCAATATTTATTCTTATAAACTCTTCATGTCGTACAACTGAAGTGAATGTAGTTATAGCAAATATATTGCAGTCGAAATCGTTTCGTGGCGCAGTGGACACGACCCCCCTGAGATAGTAACGGTTCTCAGTTCGTTCCCATTCCGGGAAGACTAGTCCGCCTCCGCTATCGCCGTGGCAGAGTGCCGCGGTCCCTGGAAATAAAATCATAGTTATTGTTAAGGGTTCTACAGTCGTGTTGATGCCCATACAAACGTACTTCCAATATTACAACTTAGCTGTTAGTCGAAGCTTAATTATTTATTTGGATGTTGGTAATTATACAGAAACACCGTTTTGTTATGGGTAATACATATTTTTGTATTATAATATTTAAAAAAAAAACTGATTAAAAAAATAAAATAAAAAAAAACACATAAAGATTGATAAATACAGTGACCGACAAAAATATTATTTTAATTCAGTACAAAAGCAGTAAGAGGCGCGTCAGATGAGATTCTTCGATGCTCATGCTGATTCAACTGCAAAGTATTACCTCTCCCCGCGCATGACGGTCTTGTGTATGTAAACCTTCCCCCGACCCTCAATAAGAGAAAAAAAAACGTGCGTATTAATTAGATTATACCTATAATTTAGGCAGCAAAACGACTTTCGGGCTAAAACTGTTTTCTACCCCTAACTTTAATGGATTTGAAAAGAAAAAACCCATTCTATTAAAGATAAAATAAACGATGAATGTACGTTTTCTTTTAATTTTCTGTCTTGATATAATTAATAGGAATTATTTCAATATGAGGGATTTTTTAGCGATTGTTTTCGAACTTCAGTTGATAAAAGTTTATTTTCCTAGACCAAACTTTAAAAAAAAGAAAAACGTATGAACATAGACATCAGTCACATTTATAACTCCCCCAAAAATCAATTAAATTTTTGATAACAGTCAAGAAGACCAAAACATCGTGTCTGAATGGGAAATCTTTCATCAGACGCTCCTCTCAAGACTAGCCTTTATCATGAACAGACGAAGACTTACCATTATTGTAGCCAGCACAGATTTTATCACCAGTAATATACCCTCTGAAAGTGGGTGGCGCTTCAGCATAACACGTCTCTGGGTCTACGTACGGGAGATCAACGACCTTTAGAACCCCTGAACCAAACCTATCAGTCGCCTGTGATAAGCCCCAGCCTGCAACCTATTTTAACACAACAATTACAATTATCATGTTTTAAATTAACATTATTATTTATATACGTGGTGGCCGAGTTGGTTAGACCTTGGATTTAAAAACACTTAGGTCCCTGGTTCGAATCCCGGTGTGTACCAATGAGTTTTTAATTAAAAAAAATATGTACATTTGTTTGACAACACCACTATAGTGCCTCGGAGAGCACGTTAAGCTGTCGGTCGCGGTTTCACTATACCAACTTGTGAAACTGTTTATAGATGGGTTATTGAGTCTATTCAAAACATCGCGACGAGCTAGCCACTTGTTCGGTGTAGACTCATACCATCGGCTACGACGAGGTGGGATTAAAACCCCTCCGCTGGGTACCCTGGGGCCGTCTAGGCGGTCTCGGGCGCCGTAAGGCACCCGTGATGATATGTATGTATGTATGTATTATTATCGGCTTCTCGCAAAACATAGAATACATTTAGTTAAATGTTTCTCTCATTTGCCCTTCATTCTCTCAAATGGGTTATTTTGGACTAATTAGAGTCTTATTTTGTGTTAAATTTTATCGGAATCCGTTTAATGTGACTTAATAATAAAAAAATAAAGGTAAATTAAACTAAAAATAACATAGCTTTTTTAATTTATAGTGAGTAATATAAAATTCAGTAATATAACTGTTTATAGCTTGGTTATTACTATTAGGTCTATTCAAACACCGTGACGTGCTGACCACTTGTTTGGTGTAGAGTCATAATATCATGGGTTACGATGAGGTGGGATGTTTGTGAAATACGCCCATGATATATTATAATCACAACAAGCAGGTAATATATAAAAATAATAAATGTATTAATTGACACATACAAAATACACATAAATACATTAAAAAGATAAATAAATTGTACGTAATTATTTCTATACTTATTTAAATTTACAAATAACTGTTGATCTGTGTCTCCTATGCTAGGTTACCCTGTGTTACAGGAACCAGTTATAACTGCTTCATGCAATGTCTCTCTTTGTGTGTTAATATGATTGTGAGTAATAGTGTGTGTGTGTGTGTGTGTGAGTGTGTGTGTGATTGTGTGTGTATGTGTATGTGTGTGTGAGTGTGTGTGAGTGATTGTGTGTGTGCGTGTATGTGTATGTGTGTGTGATTGCGTGTGTAAGTGTGCTTGATAAAAGTATACAAGTAAAAAAAGTACTTTAAAAGGAATGTCGAATATGAAGGTAAGTACTTACTTTTCCTAAATTTCCTTTTGTCAGCTGTTTTCTGTTAAAATTGATGTCAAAATCGAGACACACAGGTCTTATGAAGTTCTTGTACACTACTGCAGTTTCCAAGAACACAACAGCCAGGTCTTCTTGGAAATTTGTTTCCACACCTCGAAATCTGTTTGGTATTTTAATGTCTCTTACCTAAAAATTAATGTTTATATATTTTTTAACCTGCTACTCAGCAGAAAAGCATTATATCACAGACTGGTTAATTCGCTTCAGAGGCTTTACCATAAGTTTTTGCTTCGTATTCAGGTTAAAACGCGAGGGACAGGATCGCTTTTTTTTTGGAGCACGGAATGTGACTTTGTACCTACCTGATATTAAGCAGACCGACAAAGTCCATGAGTGGGGTCGATTCATTGTTGTTTAAAAATATTGATCGCTAGCACTATGCCGGATAAATGAAGCGGTTATGAAATGGGCGGCGACATGGACGTATTTGCATTTCGAGTCTATTTTAATATCTTCGCTGCTTTATCGTCAAATCAATCGCCCATTTCGTAACCGTATCATGACAGGAGACTACTCCTATGACAATAAATTAATGCAGTAGCAACCGGAAAACCGATTAACCCACAGATTAAAACTGAAACATGACTAGGTCACTTGACGGTTTTAATCCTGTTACCAAAATAGAGCCTATTGGTGTTCCCGCAACGTATTAACGTTACGTTGCTACGAAGAAAAACTTGTGGTAGAAGGTCTTGTGGGAGGAAGGTCTTATTACTTTGTTAGGCCGACGGACCGTTTTCGTTCACCGCCCATACAGGTGTAAAAACGGTCTAGTGACCTAGTCATTATCTTTTATTTTTGTCTGTGGGTTCACCGATTTTTAGGAGCGGATGCGGCGGTTCATTTTACGATATCAGCTCGTCACGCAAATTCAAAAAACTCACCTGTATTATTGCACCAGCTGATAGTGTCGCTTCTAAGAATCAAATTCTGGTAAGTAACCTAAAGCTACAAACTAAAAGAAAGTGCTTATTTTTATTACAATAATAAGAACTTTCCTTTAGTTTTCCGTGTAAAGTTACTTTCCACCGTTTCATTATAAGCGACATTATCAGCTGATGCAATAATATTAGGAAATGAGATTTTTTTTCAAAATCAACCGGTTAAATTTCCGGCTAGGAGGTTATATTTAAAAATTCATAAAAAAAAATAGTTTTTTCAAATATGAAACAATATACAGGGTGAATTTGAAAGGTTGAACTTTAGGAGCAACTTTCCCATGGAATCATGTGTCGCAAATAACTGTTGACTTCCCCATACAAATTGATCATTTTATCATTACTGTTTTATATGAAGAAGGCAATCTTTTTTCATTTGCGACACAAGGTCCATGGGAAAAGTTGTTCAATTTGATCAGTAGAACCTCCTATTAGCCCAAAGGACATCCTTCAAAATCACCTTGTATGAAACAATTATTCTGATTTTAATCGGTTTTGATGCAAGAATTTCATATCATCCTGAACTTACATTACTATTCTGTGTATCCTTATCATTAGGGTCATTCCAGGGCCGGTAAAGTTTACCAGCAGCAACAGCAAACTCAGAGGCACTTATGAGACCTACAACGTCGCTCCAAAAGCAATGAGCTGCTGAGAGTACTACAGTCTGGGTGACAATAGAGCCTCCACAGATGTGTCTAAACATTTCTTGAGTCTTTCGATAGATTCCAACATGCCACGGAACCTCACTCCTATTTGCTGAATGACCACCGAAGACTAGTCCGGTACCTACTGCAGTCACTTTACCGCAATCTGAAAATAAAAGATTTGCTGATGATGATGCTCGTCACCTTTCGTTACGCTCGATCAATATTGTGTGAGGGCTGCGGACAGGCGCCAGAGATAAGGATTAAGTGCATTTTTTTAATAAGAATTTGCTGACAATTCTTATGCGCGCAGTTAGTAAAACTCCAGTTTAAGTAAAAAAATCGATTGATTATAGTTGGCCCCTTCGTGCTGACTATTTTATTAAAGTGCACTTCAATATATTGAAATCTACACTAGTTACAAACTTAGAAAAGAGGTTTAGTTTGTAATGAAAATATAGGCTCGATAAAGTGACAAAATCGATACATATCGATTTTGTGAATGAATGTTCATTCTAAAACTTCATTTTATCGACTGTCAAACTATATCAATGTGGTTATGCTAAGCCCCATACTCTCGAACCACAAAAACCTCACTATTGAAGTGAGGTTTTCGTGGTTCGATAGTATATTTTTATTATTAAGTATTTTAAAAAGTTCCGTTTAGAATTAACAGAAATATTTGAAAAAGAAAAATCCTATGTAACTTTTTTATGTTTTTTTTTTACTTAAGCTCGATTTTTACCAACTACTGGCATAGGCATTATTAGCGAATTCGTATTATCAAAATGTCAATCCTGATGCTTATGCGACAGAGAAAATCTTCTGGCGGAGCATTAGTGGGAAGTGTATCCCATCACCCCAGACCCGTAGTGTCTTTTTAAAGCGTGTTGCCAGAAGCTTTCGAAGAGATCTTCTTCGCAGCCCTCACACACGTTGGTTGACCTTAGCTTCAATCACTACGCTCGCCACCATTTTCACTAGGCCAGGTGTTTCCAATTAGTTTTTTCAACGTGCCACTCTAAGAAAGACCTCAAACTCGCGTACCCCTTATAGCGGGAACAATAAATAAAATTAGATGCATTTTACATATAGTTAACCTTTAGGTATTCTAAAATATGTAATTTACTACTTATTAATATTATATTGTATAATAATAATATAATATTATTATTATTGTTATAATGTATTATTATATATTTTTTTACTATCTACTATCAATATTATATAAAACTACTTTATTATACTTATTTACTTTTGTTAATTAATATAAATGTACCTAGGTGTAAGTTTAATGAAAATAAACTATTCATTCATTCATTCATTACCATCAAAATACAGTTTTATTCTAAAGACGGATTACACCAGTTTAATGAACGTGAAGAATGTGCACGTTTTTCTTAGCACAAGTCTGAAAAATCTGGTTGAATTTTGGTCAGCTTCAGTCTCAAGTCCCCCTTGCTGTAACCTCGCGTACCCCTTGATGCAACCTCGCGTACCCCTGGAGGTACGCGTACTACTAATTGGGAAACAATGATGTGCATCTGGATTGAGAGATCTTATCAAAACCAAACAAAATGACTATGTTGGCATTTCGTAGCATAATGTAGAAACTTACATATGAAATATTTTAATTTGTAAAGGCGAGGAAAAAAAGTTAGCGTCCAAAAATAGGAGCTCTCAATCCTGACGTTTTGGAAAAAATATAAAAAAATATTTTTAGAAGTATTTACTCTATGTTATATTTTTTTGTACTAACATTCAGTACACACATCGTAAGAAATAATCAGAAGAATTCAAAATATTTGGAGGTAAAATGAAGAAGATAAAAGGCAAAACATGGATCTCTCAATCCAGATGTTATAGATTGAGTGATCCTTTGAAACACCATGTTAGGCTGAGTAGAAGCAAAAGTTGATTATCCCAGCATTTAATAGTACTTCTCGACATCATCGCAAACAATAAATAGATATCCAAATGATAACCGTTAAAAAGTTATAGCAACTTCGTAATACATTATAATAATACATTCATAATACATCATAGTCATTTTGTTTGGTTTTGATAAGACCTCTCAATCACATGTGTCCTCACAGTGTGAGGACTGCGGTCAGGCGACAGATAGGCTTCTGGCGGAGCATTAGTAGGAAGTGTGTCCCATTACCCCAGAAATCTCTTCCTAAATTATCTATGTATATATTGCCAGTTGTATATTCGGCATTGTATATAATATTGATATTTCATAAATTCCCTCAGCATCAAAGACATTCTGTAGAATGTCGGCTATTTTTTTATATTTTATATGTAAGACATATTGCCCTACTATGCTTGGACTATGCTTGGACTATGCTATCTAGGCTTGTACTATGTGTACCAGAAATAACGATACTAAGACATATTTTATAAACACCCTGACCATGGCATACTGTACAGAAACGTATTAAAATTGTTTTTCCATGAATAAGAATTGTGAACCCGCGACTTCCGAGCCAAGCAACGGCGCAAACACAATACCACGGAGACGATCTATATACCGAACAGTGCCAAAAATGACATTATCACGAAAAACTTTTCGCATGTACATAGGATTATTTTTCGATTTAATCCGTGGAGCCTCAAATTATCCCAAAGCACAATCTTCCAAAGTCAACATGTAAATATATTTTTTTATATCCATTGGTAAGCAAACCTACAAGGTCCATGAATGGGGTCAATACGTGCTGTTTAACAGTATTGCGGCAACAAAGACAAACTTGAATTATGAGTTCGCTTTATCGTCAAATCAATAGCCGCTTCGCAATAGCAGAGCCAACCCAAGACATAAGGTCAAGATCAAGTTCATGTTTTGAAGCTCATAACTTTACTAATAATGTTCATTTACTAAAGGAGACTCATTTCAATATGACAACCATTCAGGAAAAGACAGTGTGTGGTTCAGCTGAAATAAGACTATGATCTCGATAATATTAATGCGGTACTCTCCTGAAAAAAAAAACGATGAACCCACAGACTAGACCTGAAACATGACATATTCCGTATTCTAAGAGGACACGCCTCCACTCTACTTTAGACACACTATGCTGATGTTACGAAATGGGCTGCAAAGACGAATTTGTTATACGAATCTACTTTCTTTATAAAATTTTTTTGACCATTTGTTAATATTTCCCAACTCGCTTCTTCGTATGAAAAAAAAGGCAAAACAAAGAACATACGCCATACGAGTCGGTTGATCCTAGGGTTTCCAGATAAAGGACCTTTATACAAGTAAAAGTTTTGAGTCTGAGTTTGACATCCACATTTTTAGCTCTAAATATAGATAGTCTCCCTTATTTTTAAATAAAGGCTAGGACAATACTTACTCAATACTTTATTTGGTTTAATATATATTTATTTAACACAAAAAAAAAATATACACATTAAAAATGCCTATCAAACAAATAAAACTAAAGACTACAAATAAAAATACTATCTAAATTTAAAGTATTCCCGTCAGGAATACTTTAAACTAAGGCTGGCGACGTTACCACGCTGAATAGCGAGGCTTATTCGTTGGCAAAAATAGTTGCCAGCCTTCTTGTCGCCTGAACTTTCTACTAGAAGCCTGGACAACTCCTTGGCCATGCTTTTACTTTATTTATTTTGGATAAAGAATAACGCATGCATGGTTGTTGCGTATTTAAAAAGTTATTTTCTTTAATAAATATCTCTACTGACACTATAAACAGGGACGAATCCAGGATTTGCTGCCGACTCGCTCGGTAATAAATTAATGCGAACAATATAGATAAATATCGTGCCGGGTTGTTGTCCGTAATTCCTCCTTTTCGACGACCGTACTGAGTCTCTACCATGGATTTGCGCATTGTAGCAACGTAACGTATTCATATACGTATACGTTAGCAACAATCAACAGGGCCGCTTTATTTTTGGTAACAGGATTGTATAAAGCGATCCTATTTGCTCACGTATACGTAAATGAATACGTTACGTTGCTACAATGCGCAAACCCATGGTAGAGCCTCTGTAAACTCTTGGTTCATATCAATAAGTATTGAAATTAGGTAGAAAGCTACCTACCTACTTCAATACTGCTCGAAGTACCTGTATATTATTTTTTTTAACTCAGAGGGGAACATTTTCGTCCATGAATAGAGAGATTGGCTGAAGAACTTGATTCCAAGCCATAATAAACAAAAAATCATAAGAGATAAGCGAGACCACTTACCCCAAACGGGAAATTCCTACCATTCGATATACGATCTCGTAAGTGACCGGTGATTCCCCAACTTTGAACGTGTTTTACTTCTATAAATATTTATTGATCATTTACATTTAATTCTGAAGACGTGTTTGTGAACGTCGTGTATAAGATAATATTTTTAATGAAAATTATTAAATCTTTTTTAGCAAGACAATTTAATAATAGAAAAATCTATTTATTTAGTTAAAAGTTTAGGATTATATACATCAAGTGAAAATTAATAAGTGTTGTTTTTTATGTGTTATTTTTTTGGTTAATTGTAAGTTAATTTTTACAGTCTTTAGTTGTTAAACTGTAAACAAGTGATGAATACGGTTCGCTCACTTAGGGTTCCGTACCTGAAGAAAATAAATAGGAAGGAAAAATATATTTATTTAATTGAATTTTGGATAAATAGTTGTAGGTATTTAGTGTTGCCAGATTTTTATTCAGGCTGTAAGGTAATTTAAGCATTTGCCAATGCTTAAATGGGCAAAAAAATACAGTATTTCAGGTTTTTATCCGGGACATAGGTAATAAGAAAAAAAAAAGAAATGAGATTTTTTATTTTGGTTTTAAATGAACTTGCCCAAGTTTTAACAATTTTTTGTTACATTTAACATATTTAAAAAAAATAATACAATTAATAATAAATATATTATATTAATATATATAGAGTGAATTTTTCAAGTGTGCCTTCAAGGCCAAATCCTAAACTACAAGTAATATCTAAAAATGCTCAAATTCTAGTAAGTAATATTAAACGGTAAACTAAAGGAAAGTCATTTTTAATAAAAAATAAAAAAATATCATACTTTGCCAACTAATCAAATTGTTTAAAATAATGCTCTTCAAAACAATGTGCAAATAATACCGCATTTTTTTTTTTTTCAAAACATCCGGGTCGATTCCCGGCTAGGAGATTTTTTATCTAATGATGCAGTTTTATGCGACACTAACAGCTGGTGTAAAAATACAGCATAAAATGTCATGCTGTATTTTTACACCTTTTTAAATCAACCGGTTCGAATCCCGAAAAGGAGAATACATTTTAAAAAAATCTAATGATGCAGTTTTAGTTTTTACAAAATCGGTCCCATGACTCCTTTGAGCATTTTTTGATATTCCTTGTAGTTTAGGATTTGGCATTGAAGGCACACTTGAAAAATAAAAATTACTGTATAATAAAAATTACTTTAATCATATACCTATTTAGAAAACATTACAAAATATAAAATAAATAAACCTAGAAAAATAAAACTAAATTAAGTTTAAATTATCGAGAAATAATCACTGTATGTACCCATACAGGGTGAATTTGAAAGGATGTACTTTTAGCCCAAATCGAACAACTTCTCCCATGGAACAATGTGCCGCAAATGAAAAAAAAAATTGGCTTCCCCATACAAAATGGTCAATTGCGGCACATGGTTCCATGGGAAAAGTTGTTCGTATTGATCAGTAGAACCTCATATTAGCCCAAAGTACATCCTTTCAAAGTCACCATGTATAATAAAATATTTTGCAACATTTTATAATAAGTAACTCTATCAGTGTTACGGATACGTACCTTATATTATCACTATTCGTTGACCTTAATAATAAAAAGGTCAATCTTAAAATACCTACTACTTATTTGATCCAAGTATGTATCTATAGGTGTGTAAAAATAAAGCGATCCTATTGGTTGTTCTTCAATTCTGTATTCAAGTATTTTTTTTTATCATTTGTTTGTTTTTGTTTTAATTCCAGGTGGTTACTATACTCTTAATAATATAAACAGACAACTTTTCAAAACCTAAAAAGATAAAAAAATAACAAATTCTGGTAATAATTTATTTCGAACGTTTTGTTAAGACTGAATTTTTATTTATTATTGTGCAAGTAGAATATACGTGGTAGCCGAGTTTGTTAGACCTTGGACTTAAAAACAATTAGATCCCTGGTTCGAATCCCGGTGTGTACCAATGAGTTTTTAATAAAAAAAATATGTACATTTGTTTGACAACACCACTAGTGCCTCGGAGAGCACGTTAAGCTGTCAGTCCAGGTTTCACTATACCAACTTGTGAAACTGTTTATAGATGGGTTATTGAGTCTATTCAAATCTTCGCGACGAGCTAGCCACTTGATCGGTGTAGTCTCATACCATCGCCTACGACGAGGTGGGATTAAAACCTCTCCGCTGGGTACCCTGGGACCGTCTAGGCGGTCACGGGCGCCGTAAAGTACCCGTTATGATATGTATGTATGTAGAATATATTTGTGTATGCGTGTGTGTGTATATATAGAGATGTGTAAGGAGTTTACTTGTACGTATTTTATTATTCGATGATTTTGTTTTCCTGCTTATAAGTATGAATTTAATTTTAATAAGAAATTACTACTATAGTTATATTATTAGTAACAACCTGTTGCGCTAAGCTTTACATACCTTTTTAAAATTGTCATTAAATATATATATATATATATATATATATATATATATAATACAAATAGTATATGTATACAAATCGCAATTTTGTTTTGCAGATATACAAAGCACGTGTTGTTTCACTACAAATAATATTAGACTGAAACGGGTAAGTCCTCACAGGCGCAGCCGCATCCATGGTACTTGCAATACCATTACTCCATCCTTTTTTTTTTGATGGCTTGTTGTCAAAACGATTTTATTAATTATAAAATCGATCGACGCGCGCGCACAAGTTGAATTCATGTATAGGCTTATAAAAACAAAGATATTTAGGTTTCAGGCTAATTTCAATGTTCAATTTCAAATTCAGGTTTTGAGTGAGGCATATCTTGAATTATACAAACATTAATATATATATATAGGTACAATACAATTACGACCATAACAACTCACATACATATAATAGTCTAGTAATCATACTTATTCACATGCAAACACACACAGAATTACACAAATAAGTGTGCTAGTGTGTTTACACTAGCACACTTATTTGTATATATTTTTGAGTTTTGTTTATTTATTTAAACATTTATGTTTTCTGTAATTTTATGAAAATCTATATGAAATAGGCTCAAATTCATCTAATATAATCTTCTATGCTAAAGATTTTCTTATATTACTATATTACTTACTATAAAAAAAAAAACTTTCGTTTCAGGCGCCATTTAGTTTTCGAAAATTTTTGAAACAAACTTCAGAAAAAGTTGAAGAGGCTGTTAAGAAAGTTAATGTAGAAGAAGTCAAAAAGGTAAAATATAATAATAAGTAGATATTTATTTAGTATTCTATTACAGTCTTCTTATAGGTACTGAATACTTAACTGATTTTGCCTAAGCAACTACAAGTGTTAAAAACTATAGATAATATAAATCTTATGCAAAAACTCGACAAGTAGTATACTCCTACGTAAACTAGTCCGCGGAATATTAAGATTTTATCCTCAATAATCATTAGGCCAAGTTGAACAAAATAATCTCTCTTTAATCGTTACAATTACATTAATTTTATTGGTGCAACTTAGCCTTAATATTTATAGTACGTAATCACATTATATAGATAATTTATACTTATGCAAAAACTCGACAACTCCTACGGAATATTACGATTTTATCCTCAATATTCCTTAGGCCGAGTTGAACAAAATAATCTCTCTTTAATCGTTACAATTACTTTAATTTTATTGGTGCAACTTAGCCTTAATGTTTATAGTACCTAATCACATTATATAGATAATTTATACTTATGCAAAAACTCGACAACTCCTACGGAATATTACGATTTTATCCTCAATATTCCTTAGGCCGAGTTGAACAAAATAATCTCTCTTTAATCGTTACAATTACTTTAATTTTATTGGTGCAACTTAGCCTTAATGTTTATAGTACCTAATCACATTATATAGATAATTTATACTTATGCAAAAACTCGACAACTCCTACGGAATATTACGATTTTATCCTCAATATTCCTTAGGCCGAGTTGAACAAAATAATCTCTCTTTAATCGTTACAATTACATTAATTTTATTGGTGCAAACAATGACATTATTTCTCGCGTCATATTTGACCAGATATTTTCTGTATTTTTTTATAACATGACGATTTTTTTAGTATTCAAATTGTATTGAAATAACAATCTTTTATGTAAGTAAATTAGAATTTACACCTTATAAATTGTGTTCCTAGATGGAGAGACAGTAAAAAATCTAAATTCTAAACTCTGTAAATTGTATTCCAGGGTTGGGACAATGTAAGAGATGAAGTGAAAGATGCTGGATATAAACTACAGGAGCACGTGGAGAAAGCAAAGGACGGCGAATATGATGATAAAATAGATAAGGCTAAGGAAGTAAGAATTGCATTTACTTAAAGCTTCCATGTATGATTAAAAGTGGGACTGATGAGTACAAAGCTGAATTAAAATAAATACATTTTCAGGTCCTGGAGAAAGCAAATGATAAAGTAGATGATCTCGGAAGAAATATAAAGAAAAACGTTGAAAAAATTGATCTTAATAGACCTAAAGAAGACGTGAAAAGAGTAAGAGATTTTAATTATTTATCTGATAAGTAGTCTACCTTAGAATTTGTAATCATAAAATAGGGGTTATCAAAGGTAAATCAAGGTAGGTCAAAAGATAGATTTTACGTATGGCCTCGGGGTGCCTGATGCTATTCTGCATCTACACCGAAACAGTGGCATGCTTTTTGCGGTGTTTGTATAATTAATTAACAATATAAATAAGAGAGCTTGTTGCGTGCGACAAATAGGAAATCAGCTCAGCACATGCTACTACAAGTATGCAGTAACTCTGATTTTCAGCTGATGCCTTGAGAAGGACGTGCGGCTTTCAAATACATGAGTGTAGGTAGGTACCTAAATAATTTAAATTAATATGGGAGAATAAGAAAAAGGACACTAAATACATACAGAAATATATATGTTATAATTTGGTATATGAAACTGGGGCCGACCAGCACCCGTAGCACGGCCAAGCCAAGACAAGAGATAAAGTCGCGAGCGGATCAGCGGATGTCAAACAAAACATATTTTTTTATATCGCCAATCAGGTGCATCTTTGCAGCGCTCTGATTGGTTAATATAAAAATATAGCTACTTTTGACATTGGTTCGCGAGCACATATCTTGTCTTAGCTTAGCCGTGCTACGTGTATTGGATGAAACTGACAATTTTTTTATGGAGATTACTATTCACTCGAATATATAGAAAAGACACGTAACCCGAAAGCGCAAAAATTAGGCCCAGTAGCTCTACCACAAGTTTTTGCAAACAATTTTTACTATAGTCGCTAGTAACTATAGATAGGAATCAACCAATAAGCGATCCTGTTGGTTGATCCATATCTATAGTTACTAGCGACTATAGTAGAAACTGTGCACAAACTTGTAGTAGAGTTATTGCTCAATATTCTATGGTACACACCATTTTTGAACAGGTGACATAAGTGTTAGTGTATCTAACCAACTAGGCACCTCAAATGATTTGTTATTTACTAAAAGCCTCAGGGTGAATTTTTCAAGTGTGCCTTCAAGGCCAAATCCTAAGCTACAAGGAATATCGAAAAATGCTCAAAGGAGTCACGGGGCCGATTTTGATAAAAACTAAAATGCATTATTAGATTTTTTGTTTTTAATATTTAATAAACAATTTATTAGTTAGGGTTTTAAATTTTTTAACAAATCTTAAAAATTATCACTTTCCTTTAGTTTACCGTTTAATATTACTTACCAGAATTTAATACTTATAAGGGTCACTATCAGCTGGTGCAATAATACAGCATGACTTTTTTTTTTCAAAACAACCGGATCGATTCCCGTCTAGATTTTTTTTAAAAATCTAATGATGTAGTTTTAGTTTTTATAAGCGACACTATCTTTTGGTGTAATAATACAACATGACTTTTTTTTTCAAAACAACCGGTTCGATCCCGGTTAGGAGAACATTATTTTCAAAATTCGAATGTTGCAGTTTTACTTTTTATAAGCGACACATCTGAGAGCGACACTAACAGCTGGTCTAATAATACAGAATGACTTTTTTTTCAAAATCAACCGGTTCGATTCCCGGCTAGGATAATACATTTTTTTAAATCTAATGATGCAGTTTCAGTTTTTATCAAAATCGGTCCCGAGACTCCTTTGAGTATTTTTCGACATTCCTTGTTGTATAGGATTTGGCGTTAAAGGCACGCTTGAAAAATTCAGCCTGTAGATATAAAAAGTGAACTAGTCATGTTTCGGTTTTAGTTTGTGGATTCACCGGTTTTTCGAAGACTACACCGTCGATTAGTCGAGGTTGTAATTTCCTTTCATGATGCAGTTAAGAAACAGGCGATTGATTTGACGATAAAGCAGCAAGGATCGTAATGCAAATACGTCTTTGTCGCCGCCTATATCGTAGCCGGCATAGTGGGAGCGATACATTTTGTTAAACAACAACGTATTAATTATCGATTCCAGTTATGGACATTGTAGGTATGTTTACTATCAGGTAAATAAAAGTCAGATGCCAAGCTCCAATAAAAATAAAGCCAACGGTTTTTAGAATTGGGATAACATTAGAAGTGGAGCTGATAACTTCCGAAGGGTCGTAGGAGACAACGCAGAAAAAATATCTAAAATAGATTGGAAGCCTCCGGGACAAGCGTTCATTGATAATTTGAAAGAATCTGTCTCCAAAGCGTATGATGTAAGTTGAAATTATATTAATTACAAGTGAATACTGAAATACATACTAATTGCCTCAATTGTGTTTTGTTTTAGAGTAAAGAAATAGAAGATGAGACTCCAAAAGAATAAGTTTCTTTACTAATTTATAATTTTATTTATTTCAACCGACTTTAAAGCTTAATCTAAAATGATAATAAAATGTTTTAAATAAAATAAAGCGTTCTAGTATAATGTTTTTATTACAAAACAATTTAAAAAAAAATATTTAATACTTTTCCTTCTCTTTAATAACAAATAACAATTACTTGTATACCTAGATGCTGTAGATTTTGTTTTAAATAAATTAGGTAATAATTGGTTTTTCTTTCCAGTCCAAACAAATGTTATGTGCCTACCTACCCACAAAATGGCGTGTTTGTAGTGACAGGAATTCCTGATGCTCAACCTGGACTTCAACTAGACTTACTCTTTATGATATTTACTTGCAATTATGGATTTAGACTTACTGGCAATTCTTCTGTATCGTGTTATAATGGCATATGGTTAGATGCTATACCTCAATGTGAACGTGAGTACTATTTCCTATCTTCTGTAACGACTATCACCAGGGTGGCACTAACTTCTTGTCGGACCTAAACAGAACCCGTGATCGTGAGCACCTACTAATAACGTTCTTCTGTGAGTACTATCACCAGTGTGGCACCATATTTTGTCGGACACATCAAGAATACCTCTGGTAATCGTTAGTAGCTACTAATAACTTTCTTTTGTGAATACTATCACCAGCGTGGCACCAACTTCTATCGGACACAATAAGAATACCTCTGGTGATCGTGAGTACCTACTTATAACTTTCTTCTTTGACTACTATCACTATAGACTAGTGGCACCATGTTCTGTCAACACACTGCTGAACAATTCTCTTAGTATGATGAACTGTCGGAAATTATTATATTTATTTATTCGAGTATGATGAGATTATTTAATATCTGGACTAATTATCCCACTTACTAGTAGTATTTATATCAGACTTTAAAATCTAATATATAAGTTGTAGAAATTATAACTTACGGTGTCCGAGATAAACGGCTAATTCCTGGCAATAATACTCCACTAGGTATAGCCGGGGTTACCTAGTGGAGTATTATTCTCACCATATTGTACCTGAAAGTATTTTGATTCTGCACCGAACACAGGTTCACGCGTCGAAAAAGTGTAACGAGGACCTGCAGATTAACGATCAGCTGCCAGACTGGATTAAACTAAAAGAGAAAATATGTCTCACTGTGACATACCTTTGTGTTTCTGGTTTTTGCGGTAAAGAGAAGTTTGAGCACTTGAAAAAGTTAATTTAATTGCCAACCCAAATGCCAAAAGTTTATTTTTTGCTGCTTAAGCCTATAGGGATTCAGAAGGGTGCTGCGAGCTTCTGGTTGCACTTTAGGAGCATAGTGGGTTTTTGATGAAATATGTTATGGTAGGCAAACTGCTGAATAAATCAGTTCAGTACCTTTTATAAAACTACTTTGTTTTCTTTTACTAGCTCAAATACAACCTATACCTCGTTTAAAATTCACTCCTTCATTTTTGCATTTCGTAAACAGGTCCACAGTTTATTAAAGTTTTTTACACCCACTACTATATTTTTCAGGATTCTGCGAGCTTCGAGAACATGCAAGCGTGGAGTATTACTGTAAAACCCCAGACTCAAATGATACTAAGATCTGTGGCCGATACATAAAGAACAATGACGTGGTCATCCCAGAATGTCGGATCCCTAACTACTACACCACATCTGCCTTGCCCAATATGAAGTGTATTGATGGGCTTTGGGATTATGTTGCTACGTGTAAAGCTGGTTAGAAATTATGTAATATTTGTGCAACAACCGTCATGTTTCTGTTATAGTCTGTGGGTTCACCGGAGCCTACTGTATTGATTGCTTGTCGAGATGGTCCTTTGTGCAGTTGCGAAATGATACAGCGAGGATAGCAATTTTATCTTTGCCGCTCTCCGTTTCGTAACCGCGTCATTTAGCCAGCATAGAGGGAGCTGTTATGCTGCTTAACAACAATTGATCGACCCCATTCATTTAATTTAAAACACGTGGCGTACCTAGTAAAAAAATACGCTTAGCTAAGATCATAATAATATAATTATTAATTAAATACCTAATAATGGAATTATTAATTAGATTTATCTGTTTTAGTATGCGGTAAAGTAACGCCAATGGGTGAACAGTTGGTGATTGTAGGTCGACGAGCAGAAAGAGGAGAACTGCCGTGGCATGTTGGGATATATCGGAAGAACGTTAATCCGTATTTGCAGATCTGTGGAGGCTCCATTGTGACTACTACACTTGTTATATCGGGTAAGTGTTCATAAAATTGCCTCAGGGTACCAGCACATGGATTTCCTTTTATCCCTTCATCCAGCGTCAGCAGAATGGCGTTTTGGTTTGTGCGCAACTCCTGGGCGACCTGAAGGTGGAATCTGTGGAAGCGTTTGTTGAACGGTTCGCTCGACGCATGTTTGGCTGATGACAACAAACTCCTCAACCACCTTAATACAAAATAATAATAAAATGATTTTCCCATTATCCTGCTGCAAAGTCAAGTAACAAAAAGATTATAGTACAGAACTGATATAACAAAAAATTAAGCCATAAAACTACATTATATAACAATATTTTGAAAAAAATTCACAGTTGTACATAAAACAAATTATAAAATATAAAGAAAAAAGAAAGTTTCAATCTTCCCATAATACGCCTCTTTCCCTTCCCCTAATAAAATTTTGGAAAATAGTAAAACACGTTACGCATTGTTTTATAAAAAGAGTATACATATAAAGTTTCATTGTCCCTGTTGTATTACGAAAAAAACACAATTTAATTGTTGTCCCATCTTCCCTTATTCAAATTTCGAAAATTTATAAATCAGTTTATTTTCTAAGAAGAGTCTATATATTAAATTTCAAGTCTGTATTATCACTATGCATTGTCGAGATATTAACTTTCCTTCAAAAAATCTATAACCTCCTTATAGAGGGGGTCTCCTTTTCATTCGTTTTTTTAATCTTTTCTTAGTGAAATACAATACAAAAGGAAGCTACAAAATGTCATGTTCCTAGCTACACTAGTTTCGGCCGGGCGATGATGAGTAAGTCAGGTCAATCAGTCAGGACAAGCTCATACATATAGGTACAATAGATTATACCAACTTCCTTGTTTCAGCTGCCCATTGCTTCTGGAACGATGCAGACAAGCTTCTCCCAGCTGGAATGTTTGCTGTCGACCTTGGAACAATCCTAGAGATGTGGACGCTCAGAGAAGCGATGTAAGTCCCTTCTTACGCATTCTGCACGCAGCAGATAAAGAAATATCAAAGGAAAAAAGAAAAATGCAGTACCTACCTACAAATGCTTAACATCAGTTAGATAGAGTTCTTTAGACATAAATGCCGTTATCTAAAACTAAAATAACTATAAATGACTATCAATAGGTCAAGATGCAAAACTAGACCATTAGGGCTGACGGTTTTTTTCGTGTTGCAAAGCCAGATGAAAAATGACCTCTCTGTGACAGAAAATTAATTACATTACAAACTTTGCTAGAATTAAGTTCTGTCTAGCCTAACCTTCCATGGCTGCAGACCCAAATACGTAGGTTAGCATGCATGTTAACATATAAGTTCAATCAAGGGTTGTATCTGGGGGTCGTGGGTTCGATTCCCACTCATAGCAAAAAATTTAGTAGGTACCTACGTTTTTTTCTTATGTCATTCTACGTCTTTCAGTTTGTCATGGTCTGAGTGTTTATAAAATATCATATGTATGTATTAATATCGTTGTTTCTAGAACACATAGTAAAATCCTAGAGCTTAGTTTCATGGTAATCTTTTTTTATTTATTTATTTATAAGCCATTTATTTAATCCCTACAATACACAACATTATTAAAAAATATTTACATAAAAAGTTAAAGTTAAATTTGTAAGGTCCCGACGCGTGTATAGGCCTCCTCCAATTTCTTCCACTGCTCTCGATCTTTTGCCAGTTTTTTTCCCAATTTTCTCCTGCAATCTCCTTAATGTCATCTTCCCATCTTTTTGTGGTCTTCCCTTCGGTCTTTTCCCTTTATCAGGTCCTGTCCATCCAGTTACTATTTTTGTCCATCTTTTATCTTCTTGTCTAGCTAAATACCATTTCCATTTTTTTTTTTTTTTGGTAGTAGGAAAAACTTATAATGAAAAAAAACTGTGTCTTTCATTATAGCCGAAAGAAATAGGGATACCAAAACGATTTCGTGGAGTAGAAACTAACTTTCAAGATGACATCGCGTTGGTATTCTTAGAGACTCCGTTTGTGTATAAGACCTTCGTAAGACCTATCTGCGTGGACTTCGAAACTTGAACAACAAACAACTGGTTTCTGGAAGCGTTGGAAAGGTAAATCATTCATTTTGAAACTAAAAAAATATAGACGATTTTTTTTTAAATAATAAAACTACTTTATTTTGCGGTTTTGCAAGCATATGGTAAGCATGACACTCTGTCTGTATATCCATCTGGTGTTAAGCATATACTAATAGCCGTTTTCAATAATCAATATACCTACCTATCGGCTTTATTTTCAACTCATTTGTTCGGCTCTCTTTGCGGTGTTTGCTTAATAATAATAATCCATATAAATGGTTATTAGTTAGTATTAGAGGAACTGGGGCCTGACCAAAAATCACGATCGCTAATCGAATCGCCGCATTGATCGATAAAAATGTATAGGAATTTTACTCAATGGGTAGAGCCTGATCGACGAGAAACGTCAAATCCCATACATTTGGCTATCGATCGGTATTTCGATTCGATTATCGATTGGCTCTTTGGTAAGGCCCCTGGGATCGATAACGTGCTAACAAAAGTAGTGTTTATATTAAAAACTCATTGCTAGATCTAGATATTCTAACTAAACTAAAACTGAGCCCGCCTTTACTATGAATACATACGTTGATGTTATGTTACGCTTTCTTTTTCTAAGTTTGTATCCATCTAGTCAGTGCTGGGTGACTTAGGGTACCTACTAACTAGTATATTATACAACTGGGTGACTGTATAACAAAAACTCACGCAGAAGCTGGCGCCCAGTTTTAAATTGAATTATCTCTTCACACCGGTGATCAAATCTTATCATTTTTAAACCGACGCGGAGGATTACAAAATATCGACTGTATTGATAATAAAGCAGCGAGGATATTAAAAAAGACTCGTGCGGATCGGAGAGGCTATCAATGTTGTTACAAATATTAATAATAAACAATATTGATCGGCTTTCATGGCGTTGTAGGTTTGCTTACCATCAGTTAGATACAAAGTCACGTGCCGAGTTTCAATAAAAAATGTTTTTATAATTATCTTTGATCGTCTATTTCAGGTAGCGGGTTGGGGATTAACCTCAGAGGACGGTAGAGCATCACCAGTCCTCAAGGTAGTAGATCTGGCTTACGTGGACGTACTGGACTGTCTCACAGACTCTCCCAGCGACTTCCGGGAGTACATCACTAGCGACAAATTCTGTGCCGGATATAGAAACGGTACCTAAAAATATTTTACTTTCAGAAGCCCTAGTGTGAGTTTGGTTTTAACGTTCTTACTGCGTTTAGTTCTCTCCACCAATAGGATCGCTTAATTTTCTAAGCCTGTCAAAATAAGTTAATATGATTGGCAGAGAGTGGTTACATGTAATGAGAACGTTAAAAAAAACTCGCACAGTACCCCTAGTGTGAATTTTCTAACTATTACTTTGAGTTTGAGTTAACTAAAATTTGTATGGGAAATAGTTCAGCGCTCCAAGCGTAAATTTTTAGAACTAAAAATGCGAGCATGTGATTGGTCAAAATATTAACGCAGTAGTATAGTTAATGCGAAAGTAAATGTTAAAAAAACTCACACTGCTACAGATAACTCAATGAACTATTACATGGTGGTATAGTAATAGTCAGACAAATCAGTCATATTAAAGTAGGCTTCACATTTTATGACAATAAGATATAATAATAGTACTAGATATATAATCTTTTACTAGTGCTAAAAGAAATAAAATTATTTTATGAAAATCAATGACAAGGACTTAAGTATGAGACAGACGTCCCTTAAGTGAAAAGTGGAGTAAAGAACATGTCTTAGAATACGGGGGTAAGTCACTGTCACTGATGACTCCGGCTCTCCAAAGAGTGGCGCAATATCATACTTTAATTTTATAGCTTTAATTTATATATTTTACCGTGATTTAAATTTGTTAACGTGTTATTCAACATATTCAATTCAGCTAATAGTATAATATAAATAGCTGAGCTGAGACCTAGAAACCCCAATATCAAACCATCCCTTCCCGACCTACAATGAAAACCATCCTATTTACGCATTAGGGGCCTGACCAAAGAACACGATCGCCAATGGAATCGCATCGATCGATAAAAATGTATAGGAATTATACTTAATGAATAGAGCCTGATCGACGAGAAACGTCAAATCCCATACATTTGACTTTCGATGGGTATTTCGATTCGATTATCATTTGGCTCTTTGGTAAGGCCACAGGAAATGTCAGATCGGCCATCGGGAGTGGCCATAATGCTGGGGCCACACTAACGGGTAACGCCAATGCCCAATTGCGTAATTTTTAATGTCATAAATTGAGTGAATGCAGTTATCAAATTATCGCGTTAAGTCGTGGCTACACGTCGACGTTTACCGACCAACATCGCGATAATTAACGGCGCTTCCCGTTAGTGTGGCCTCAGCATTAGGTGGGCAGTTGGCCATTTCAATCGATTTCTTATATACTGGAAGTTTTTTCGTGCAGTGAAAAAATAGTTTTTTGCCTCCATTGACATTACCACGTATATACGTGGTGGCCGAGTTGGTTAGACCTTGGATTTAAAAACACTAAGTTCCCGGATTCGAATGCCGGTTTGTACCAATGAGTTTTCAATAAAAAACAATTTGTACATTGGTTTGACAACACCACTATAGTGCCTCGGAGATCACGTTAAGCTCTCGGTCCCAGTTTCACTATACCAACTTGTGAAACTGTTTATAGATGGGTTATTGAGTCTATTCAAAACATCGCGACGAGTTAGCCACTTGTTCGGTGTAAACTCATACCATCGGCTACGACGAGGGGGGATTAAAAACCCTTCCGCTGGGTGCCCTGGGGCCGTTTAGGCGGTCTCGGGCGCCGTAAGGCACCCGTGATGTGACATGTATGTATGACGATAGAAATAATCGATCGATAAAAATGTATAGGAATTTTACTTTATGAGTAGAGCCTGATCGACGAAAAACGTCAAATCCCATACATTTGACTTTCGATGGGTATTTCGATTCGATTATCATTTGGCTCTTTGGTAAGGCCACAGGAAATGTCAGATCGGCCATCGGGAGTGGCCATAATGCTGGGGCCACACTAACGGGTAACGCCAATGCCCAATTGCGTAATTTTTAATGTCATAAATTGAGTGAATGCAGTTATCAAATTATCGCGTTAAGTCGTGGCTACACGTCGACGTTTACCAACCAACATCGCGATAATTAACGGCGCTTTTCGTTAGTGTGGCCTCAGCATTAGGTGGGCAGTTGGCCATTTCAATCTATTTCTTATATACTGGAAGTTTTTTCGTGCAGTGAAAAAATAGTTTTTTGCCTCCATTGACATTACCACGTATATACGTGGTGGCCGAGTTGGTTAGACCTTGGATTTAAAAACACTAAGTTCCAATTCGAATGCCGGTTTGTACCAATGAGTTTTTAATAAAAAACAATTTGTACATTTGTTTGACAACACCACTATAGTGCCTCGGAGATCACATTAAGCTCTCGGTTCCCCAGTTTCACTATACCAACTTGTGAAACTGTTTATAGATGGGTTATTGAGTCTATTCAAAACATCGCGACGAGTTAGCAACTTGTTCGGTGTAGACTCATACCATCGGCTACGACGAGGTGGGATTAAAAACCCTTCCGCTGGGTGCCCTGGGGCCGTTTAGGCGGTCTCGGGCGCCGTAAGGCACCCGTGATGTGATAAGTATGTATGACATTCCCGTGGGCCTTTAAAACATTTAAATAAGGATGTTTATTTATGAAAATAATGGTCAGCCCTCTCCAACCAGTTCTACCATTTCGAACCCAACTACTATTAGTTGCGTTCGAAGTTTTTTTTTAGAAGGTAGAAGGTTACAGAGGCTTTTACATGGGTTTGCTCATCATTGTATCGATCAAATGATGTCGATGTGGCTTAGCGGTAAGGCCCAATTTCATAATATTTCTTTAAAACTCTATGGTTTGTTATTTTTAGGCACGTCCCTCTGCAAAGGCGATAGCGGCGGTGGACTAGTGTTCGCAGAGTTGGAGGATGGGTTCTACCGCCACTACCTTCGTGGTATAGTGTCGACTGCGCCTAAGAACGATCACGAGTGCAACTCTAACGTCTACACCACATTTACTGAGATTGTCAGGCATGCGCCGTTTATTAGGAGCCATTATCACTAAGTTACTTATGTGTTCCTGGTACCAGCAGCCCAATTATGCCCACGTTTATTAAATCTAATTTAGAACTTCTTAAGATAAACTTGATATTTTGCAATCACGACGACCAAATACAAGTCAAAGTTTAGCTTTGCTTTTTGTATGAAAACAGATATTACGACCGTTTTTAGTAAGGATGTGTATCTGTCAAACAAAACTATACAATCGCCAAAATTACAGACAAATTAAAGTTACTCTTGTAACTTTTACAAGTAAAATTCTTCTTCAAAATTGATTTTGGGAAAAGGTCATTGGGCACTTAAGTATGAAAAATTTACCCACGACCTACAGAAAATAACCTGTGTGAAGTTAGCGGCCTCAAATATAGCGGCCCTCATAACCCGACCGATTTAAAAAGTCGTATGAAAATGTGAAGTTAGCGGCCCCTATTTTCTTTAAACTCGTAGCATCTCGGAGCCACTCTACAATTTCTTATGAATTCTTCAGGATTTTTTTTTTTAAATCTGTATCAACAAACTGAAATGCGATTAAAAGGGGACGCTGTGTGATAGCTTCAATACTAGACATAATATTCTGATCAAACTCTCTGAGCACATAGGCCTAGATACATATTATATAATGTATATACTCAGCTCTACTATAAAAGCTTAGGAACTTCTGAAAAAATATTTTTAAACTATACTTTTTATGACAATTTCTAGTAAAGAGAGCACATTGTTACGGCTTGCAGCTACTAACGACATAATATTCTGATGATTATTTTTATATATAAAGGGAATAAAAGTAGGCATCGAACAGTTATAGTCTCCATTACTATAAATGTTTATGTAGTCCTCAGGATTTTTTTTTAAAATCAGTATCCACAAACTGAAATTCGATTAAAAGGGGACGCTGTGTGATAGCTTCTATACTAGAAATAATATTCTGATCAAACTCTCTGAGCACATAGTCCTAGATACATATTATATAATGTATATACTCAGCTCTACTATAAAAGCTTAGGAACTTCTGAAAAAATATTTTAAAACTATACTTTTTATGAGAATTTCTAGTAAAGAGAGCACATTGTTACGGTTTGCAGCTACTAAACCAGACATAATATTCTGATGATTATTTTTATATATAAAGGAAATAAGAGTAGGCATTGAACAATTATAGTATCCATTACTATAAATGTTTATGTAGTCCTCAGGATTTTTTTGAAAAATCAGTATCCACAAACTGAAATGCGATTAAAAGGGGACGCTGTGTGATAGCTTCTATACTAGACATAATATTCTGATTAAACTCTCTGAGCACATAGGCCTAGATACATATTATATAATGTATATACTCAGCTCTACTATAAAAGCTTAGGAACTTCTGAAAAAATATTTTAAAACTATACTTTTTATGAGAATTTCTAGTAAAGAGAGCACACTGTTACGACTTGCAGCTATTAAAAATCAGTATCCACAAACTGAAATGCGATTAAAAGAGGACGCTGTGTGATAGCTTCTATACCAGACATAATATTCTGATGATAATTTTTATATATTAAGGGAATAAAAGTAGGCATCGAACAGTTATAGTCTCCATGACTATAAATGTTTATGTAGTCCTCAGGATTTTTTTGAAAAATCAGTATCCACAAACTGAAATGCGATTAAAAGGGGACGCTGTGTGATAGCTTCTATACTAGGCATAACATTCTGATCAAACTCTCTGAGTACATAGGCCTAGATACATATTATATAATGTCTATACTCAGCTCTACTATAAAAGCTTAGGAACTTCTGAAAAAATATTTTAAAACTATACTTTTTATGAGAATTTCTAGTAAAGAGAGCACATTGTTACGGCTTGCAGATACTAAACCAGACATAATATTCTGATGATAATTTTTATATATAAAGGGAATAAAAGTGGGCATCGAACAGTTATAGTCTCCATGACTATAAATGTTTATGTAGTCCTCAGGATTTTTTTGAAAAATCAGTATCCACAAACTGAAATGCGATTAAAAGGGGACGCTGTGTGATAGCTTCTATACTAGACATAACATTCTGATCAAACTTTCTGAGTACATAGGCCTAGATACATATTATATAATGTCTATACTCAGCTCTACTATAAAAGCTTAGGAACTTCTGAAAAAATATTTTAAACTATACTTTTTATGAGAATTTCTAGTAAAGAGAGCACATTGTTACGGCTTGCAGCTACTAAACCAGACATAATATTCTGATGATTATTTTTATATATAAAGGGAATAAGAGTAGGCATTGATCAATTATAGTCTCCATTACTATAAATGTTTATGTAGTCCTCAGGATTTTTTTGAAAAATCAGTATCCACAAACTGAAATGCGATTAAAAGGGGACGCTGTGTGATAGCTTCTATACTAGACATAATATTCTGATCAAACTCTCTGAGCACATAGGCCTAGATACATATTATATAATGAATATACTCAGCTTTACTATAAAAGCTTAGGAACTTCTGAAAAAATATTTTAAAACTATACTTTTTATGAGAATTTTTAGTAAAGAGAGCACATTATTACGGCTTGCAGCTACTAAACCAGACATAATATTCTGATGATAATTTTAATATGTAAAGGGAATAAGAGTAGGCATCGAACTGTTATAGTCTCCATTACTATAAATGTTTATGTAGTCCTATGGATTTTTTTGAAAAATCAGTATCCACAAAGTTTAATGCGATTAAAAGGGGACGCTGTGTGATAGCTTCTATACTAGACATAATATTCTGATCAAACTCTCTGAACACATAGGCCTAGATACATATTATATAATGTATATACTCAGCTCTACTATAAAAGCTTAGGAACTTCTGAAAAAATATTTTAAAACTATACTTTTTATGAGAATTTCTAGTAAAGAGAGCACATTGTTATATAGTAGAGCTGAGTACATACATTATATAATATGTATCTAGGCCTTTGTGCTCCGAGAGTTTGATCAGCATATTATGTCTAGTATAGAAGCTGTTGGATATGCATCTGGGCTTAATATATCTTTTCCTTTGCTTTTGTCATAAAGACAGATAATTGTTTTGACATTTCATTATTACATGATTTAATACAAAATAAATAACTACATTTTACAATTGTTCTTTTAATGCTTAAATATAATAATTGGCGACGAGGATAATGGACCCGGCTCAACTTCAAGTATTTATAGATACATTATCACAGACATTATGTCATTCTTCATCTACGGAAATCACACTGGAAACTTTCAATGATGATATCGAAAATTTTGAAATTTTTACTAAAAGATTAGAAAATTATTTTAGTATAAAGGACATTATAAATGAAAATAAAAAAAAGGATTTTTTAATACATTGCATTGGTACAAAAATATTACAATTATTGATTAATTTAACTAGACCTGAAACGCCTGAATCTAAGACGTATGAAGAACTGAAATGCATACTAATGCAACATTTAATGCCTACACCTAATGAAATTGCTGAACAACATCGTTTTTCTAAAAGAATTCAGTCTGAGAATGAATCTATTTCGGATTTTGTGGCTGATTTAAAAAAGCTATCAAAATATTGTAATTTTTTATGTCCTACTTGTAAAGCATCAACTGATGACTGTTATTTACGATTACAGTTTATTAGTGGTTTAAGAAATCTAAAGACTTTAGAAAGACTTTTGCTAATGAAACAAACTGAAAATTCATTTAAAAATTGTGTTGAAGTAGCAAAGAGTATAGAAAGTGCACAAAAAGATTCCTCTGAAATACAAAATTCTAATTACTTACAACCTATGGGACAAATTAAGACTAAAGAAAAATATGTTAAAATTAATTCAGAACTAAAATGTTTTCGTTGTGGTGATCCAAGACATTTAGCTAATAAATGTATACACATTAATAGTTTTTGTTCCAAATGTAATACAGTTGGACATTTGCAACAAGTTTGCAGGAAAGATAGAAAACCTTATATAAATTATAAAAATAATTCAAGATACCATAAACAAAATCAACTAGAAAATGAATATTCGTCGGAAAATGAATCTGAAAATGAAACTGAATACTGCTATATGAATACTATGACATTAGGTGAAAATTTAAACAAACCAAGTAAATTTATTTTAGATATTTTTGTGGATGAATTACCAATAAAATTTGAACTAGACACAGGCGCTGCAGTATCATCTATATCTGAAAACATTTTTTTTAAATTATTTCCTACCAAACAGCTTCAACCAACTAAATTACCTCTTAGAACTTACACAGGAGAGCGAATTTATCCTACAGGATATGCAACCGTTGAAGTTAAATACAAGAATCAAACAGCTAATGTAAATCTTTATGTCATTGCCAATAATGTAGATTCAATATTTGGTAGAGAATGGCTGCAAGTTTTTGATGTTGATATGCCCGAAATAAATAATATAAAAAATAAAGACAACGTACAAGTTAATTTATTAAATGAACTAAAACAAGAATTTCCTCAAGTTTTTCTGACTGGCGTGGGTAAGATATTAAATTTTGAAGCATCTTTACCTCTTAAAAGTGACACTCATCCAATTTATAAATCTTCGAGGAGTGTTCCATTTGCTTTAAGAGATAAAATTAATGAAGAAATTGATAGGCTTGAAAGGATTGGCATTATTTCAAAAGTTGAACACAGTCAATGGGGCACACCGATCGTACCAATTATAAAACCTGATCAGACCGTTAGATTGTGCGCAGATTACAAAATTACTTTAAATAAATTACTTTTGGATGATCATTACCCTATTCCAAATATTGAAGAAATTCTTACTTCTACAATGATTGGGGGTAAGTTTTTTAGTAAAATTGATATAAGACAGGCATATATGCATATGCCAGTTTCAGAAGATAGTGCTATAATGCAAACAATTACGACTCCAAAAGGAGATTACAAAGTAAACAGACTAATGTTTGGGATTAAAAATGCCCCAGCTATATGGCAACGTTATATATCTCAATTGTTACAAAATATACCAGGAGTTTGCGTATTTTATGATGATATAAGAATACAAGGAGAAACCTATGAAATACATAAAAAAAGAATTACGGAAGTTTTTAAGAAACTACAAACAGCCGGATTAAGAATTAATGAAGAAAAAAGTAAATTTTGTACAAATGAAATAGAATACCTTGGATTTAAAATCACATCTGAAGGAATAACTAAAACTGAAAATAAAATTAATGCAGTATTAAATTCACCTAGACCTCACGATTTAACATCATTAAGAGCATGGTTAGGACTTGTTAATTATTTGGGAGATTCGTTAAAAATTTATCCACAAAATTATTTCCATTATATAGTTTATTAAAAAAGAATATTAAATTTGAATGGTCTGAGGATTGCGAAACCGCATTTGAATGTATCAAACAAGAGCTAGTGTCAGAAAGAATTATGTGTCCATTTTCAACTAATTTGCCATTACTATTAGCTACTGATGCAAGTCCGTATGGTTTGGGGGCTGTGTTGTCTCACAAAATGAGCGATGGTAAAGAAAGGCCTATTGCATTTGCGTCGAGAACATTATCTGATTCTGAAAGGAATTATAGTCAAATTGACAAGGAGGCGACGGCAATTTTCTGGGCGCTGAATCACTTTTTCAATTACTGTTACGGTCGTAAATTTACATTGATCACTGATAATAAACCTTTGGCCTCAATTTTTAAACCTGATAGTAAATTACCAAAGTTAGTAGCTACTAGAATGTTACATTATGCTCAGTTTTTACAAACATTTAATTATGATGTTATTTCTAAACCGACAGAGCAACATGGGAATGCTGACGGGTTATCAAGATTACCTATTGAATTAAAGAATAATAAAATTGATGCTATTACTATGTATCAAATAGAACAAATATATTGCTTACCGGTTTCGTTTAGTGATATTGTTAAAGAAACTCATAGAGATAATGATTTGCTACAAATTTATAACTGTTTGATTGAAGGACAAGCTTTTAAATTACCGGGATTTAAAAATAAAGATCATGAATTTACTTTATATGAAGGTTGTATAATGAAAGGATGCAGAGTTGTGATTCCTAAAATTTTGCAAATTAAACTATCGAATACTTTACATGAAGGGCATATTGGTATTGTGAAAATGAAGTCTTTATCAAGGAATTATATTTGGTGGCCAAAAATAGATGAGGATATAGAAATTATTGCTAAGAAGTGTGAATCATGTGCGCTGGTACAAAATGAAAATTCCAAAGTCCCAATTCATAACTGGCAAATTCCATCTGCTCCTTGGTGTCGACTACACATAGATTTTGCAGGGCCATTTTTACAAAAATATTTTATGATCGTAGTTGATGCTTTTTCCAAATGGCCAGAAATTATACCTATGAATTCAATTACATCGAATAATACTATTGAGTTTTTACGAGATTTATTTGCAAGGTTTGGTTTACCGACGACAATAGTTACTGACAATGCTCCTACATTTACATCAGCAGAATTTCAAAATTTTCTGAAAAGCAATGGTATTCTACATAAGCTATCTGCACCATATCATCCACAAACTAACGGGCAAGCTGAGAGATATGTACAAACATTTAAGAAAGCTTTAAAGAAAGTAATAAATGAACCAGGAAGTATAAATTTAAAATTAAATAGATTCCTAATACAATACAGGAAAACACCGAATGCTACTACAGGTGTATCGCCTTGCATGATGCTACAAAATAGAGATATACGATCAAAAATTGATTTAGTTAGACCAAATATAGTAAATTATGAAAAAAATCAACTACCGAGTACTTCTTCATGTAGAATGTTCAATGTTGGCGAATTTGTTTTGGCGCGATCATATACTAAAGACTGTAAATGGAAGTTAGGTGAAATTATTAAAAGAGATGGGTTATTGCATTATCACATTTTAATTGGGGACAAATTATGGAGACGCCATATAGATCAATTGAAGTCAACTTTACTCAGACCAAATAATGAGGATACATCATCTGGATTATATTGTGATATAGAACCAAAAGAAACTTTTACAGATCATCAAGAAACTAATAATGATGATGAACTGGATCATGAAGTTAGTAATTATATACATGATAGTGATGAAGAACAAGAAATAAGAGATGAATATTCTGAGCCTAATTCTACTACCATTCCTATAGCATCAAATCCAACAGAACAGATGTTACGTCGTTCCACGCGATTTAGTAGACCACCTGAAAGGTTACAGCTTTGAATTTATTAGGGTGGAAGACTGTTGGATATGCATCTGGGCTTAATATATCTTTTCCTTTGCTTTTGTCATAAAGACAGATAATTGTTTTGACATTTCATTATTACATGATTTAATACAAAATAAATAACTACATTTTACAATTGTTCTTTTAATGCTTAAATATAATAGAAGCTATCACACAGCGTCCCCTTTTAATCGCATTTTAGTTTGTGGATACTGATTTTTCAAAAAAATCCTGAGGACTACATAAACATTTATAGTAATGAAGACTATAACTGTTCGATGCCCACTCTTATTCCCTTTATATATAAAAATAATCATCAAAATATTAAGTCTGGTTTAGTAGCTGCAAGCCGTAACAATGTGCTCTTTTTACTAGAAATTCTCATAAAAAGTATAGTTTAAAAATATTTTTTCAGAAGTTCCTAAGCTTTTAAAGTAGAGCTGAGTATATACATTATATAATATGTATCTAGGCCTATGTGCTCAGAGAGTTTGATCAGAATATTATGTCTAGTATAGAAGCTGTCACACAGCGTCCCCTTTTAATCGCATTTCAGTTTGTTGATACAGATTTTTCAAAAAAAAACCTGAAGAATTCATAAGAAATTGTAGAGTGGCTACGAGATGCTACGAGATTAAAGAAAATAGGGGCCGCTAACTTCACATTTTCATACGACTTTTTAAATCGGTCGGGTTATGAGGGCCGCTATATTTGAGGCCGCTAACTTCACACAGGTAAAGTTTACCCGAAACATGTACTTTCCGTGTTCACCTTAAAAAGTATTCCTTATTCATCCTATTAAATAATAATTGATATTTAATGTCATCTATGGCTCGAACTTGGCCATTTATTTTAACACATAACAGAGGTCATTGGGCACAATCCGACTTAATTTGTGAAGGTTTGCCTACAGAAACAAAATTACTTTTAAATTAATAAGGTATATCCCACTTTCCATTTTAAGTTTTTTTTTTAAGCCATGGGAATAAAATAATACAAGTGATTTAAAAGTTGAAGATATTTATTGCAAAGAACAAATAGAATTTAAATGAAGGAATTGTATTAAAAAACACCATGCGTATGAGTACTCGGTCTGGCGGCATATATAATGCTATCTCTCTCGCACATTAAATAAATCTTTTTTTTTACAAACCATCATGAACAATTATCGAAATCTCTACACTATTTTATTTCTGTAGATTCTGGATATATTTTTTGTACTAAGTGAGATAGTACGATTGCACCTGTAGATATTAATCAAGTTGAAATAAACCTCAGTATTTCTTTTTTTCTAAGATACAGAATTTCATTTTCTGTCTGATTCCCTTTATTTATGGTAATGCGACCCATATATTCGTAAACCAGAGATATATGTCGAAACATCCCACATCAATTAATTTATGTAGGTCGTGGGTATTTTTTTTCATACTTAAGTGCCCAATGACCTTTAGTACAGTGGGAGAGAAAAGTTTTATTTAAATATGAAAACAGGTACCTATGAATATAGGCTTGCGTGGTTTTATTTTAAATCCAGTTACCTAGCTAAATAATATTTAATATATTTTTGCCATTTGAAATATTTTTTATTACAGTTGGTAACGAATTCAAGGTTAAATTTACATGGAGGTTAATTATTATTTTAAGTCAACTGACAACTTTAATTATAAATTTTACAATCCATGCTAAGCTATGGCAGGTGCATATACGTATATAAGCATGGATTGTGAAATTAAATATCTTCGTAATGTAATTGACGGAAATATCGAGGGGCCGATTACGTTAAAAGTAAACATTTTACCAACTGTAATAAAAACTATTTTAAATGGCAAAAATATATTAAAATAATACTATTTAGAAGTTCTTAAAGCCGTGAATAAAATAAGACTTAGGTACTTTGAATACTGGACACTTATTTCCAAATATTTGAAGGTATACTAAGGTATTATGATCTAATTTAACGCATTCAGACTCTTTTGTTTTCTCATAGAGAATCTTCATCGAATAAAAAATATCAGTACATCCCGGTCCTAAATGGAAATAAATAAAGTTTTATTTTTCAAAAACATACGGTCAGTAGCTTCTAATACGCAGTTGATATGAAGATAAAAACATTTAATTATTATTTTGTAATATTTTGGCTACAAATTGTAAATATATATGGAAAGTGGACAGTATTTAAAAAAAATATTTAAAACTACTAATAATGTAGAAGGTTGGCATAACAAGTTGACAGAATGATTGGATGCAGCAGACCAAACCTTTTTATTTAAATTAAGAAAAGATTCAACGGCGTATATTGTTAAAACTAAGAAATTTTAAATTGGCGCTCCTATTGCAGCACGCAAGTCAAATATAATAGAAAATGAAAATTATATAAATAGTGCTCTTGATGACTATATACGAGTAAATGGAAAGATTGTATTAGGACATTGTTTGGAAATAATTAGCCATTTTATATAATATTATTATTTTTTATCTACATCTGATTAGATTAACTTGACTTAATATGCTATTGCTGATTAAAGACTATTATTATTAAATGTAGATTTTTTATTTGACTAGTGTTGCCCAAAGCAAGACCAAGACTAAGCCTTAATTTACATTTAAATGTGTGAAACTGCTGTTATTTCTTTGCTTTGATAGAGTTTAGAGAACTAACACCATGCAAAATGCTGTTTATAAGGTTGTTGTTACACTCAGTAAGTAAAAAATCAGACCAAGACCGCAAGACAAATATTGGGCAACTACTTTTGACAATGACTGTACATTGGAATTCGGGTGAAAACGGAATATACCATTTTGAGCGGGTAAATAAGGAATTACTGGTAGGTACCTTAGGTTCACCCGGGTGAAAGCGGAATAATTCGTTTCAAATACACTAGAGTATGCATGTAAGATAGTAAAACAGTAAGTGTAAGTAGAATGGGGTGTTATCGCAAGTTTAAACCTTTTTTAAATGCTGTAATTTGTTTATAAATTCAAATGACTGGAAAAATCACCTATTATATTAATTACGATAATATGAATAATCACATACAAAAACGTTACACAAAATTCGCGATTTTCCCCATGTGTAACTCGAGATCATGGGCGATATATACTAATGGGTACGAATTTTGAATGTCAGCGAGGATTTTAATATCATCAGTGAGAAAAAAATAACCGATTATTGGAAAATCACGAATTATTAGTCTTATTATTGAACATGCACTTCGTTATTCGAAGAAAATAATGTTTGTCATATATAAATATATTTCTATGCTAATACATGACCACCGTTGAGTTTTTATGTTCTTCGTCTAACGAAACGCAAGTAGCTCTTGTGAATGAGAAATTATTTGGCACCACACACATGACTTTCAAAAATAGGACTTTTGATAAATCGTGGCTTTCTAGTAATCGTAATATTTTTCTCATTGGTGATATCAAACACATCGCTGATATTCAAAAATCCCACCCCTAAATGCATCCTTGGTGCATTTTCGTATTTTGTCGGAATAGTAGAGAAACGCACGAAAACGGGACGTCGTTTTGGTCAAATACGGGGATATACAGGACTAACATATTATTAAGGCAACACTATTTATAGTACGTAGGTATAAAATCCGGATATAAAACTACGTGAAGTCAGTATTTTATGGAATGTATTTTATAGTTTGGGCTAATATATAATAAAAAACCTTTTCCCATGGAAAAATGTATAGCAAATCCAAAAAAAAACATTATTATAACCAATTTATATAGAAATGCCAAAAATGTTTTTCATTTGCAACACATGATTCCACGAAAAAAGTGTTTTGATTTGATCAATAGAGCCTCTTTTTAGCCTAAAGTACAAACCTTTCAAGGGCACTATGCAGGTAGACACTATACTTTTTTTTGTACTATCACGGGAGCCTTGCCGTCTAAGTGGGGGAGGGTCTCTATTCTATAACATAGCTAGGCCGACCGACCGGTCTCGTTACCACTGCCCATACAAATGTAAATCCGTTAAGTCACCTAGCCATGTTTCAGTTTTTGTCTGTGGGTTCACCGATTTATTGTCGAGGTGGTTGAATTGCCGATAAAGCAGCAAGGATATTAAAATATACTCATAGTGCAATTCGTCTTTGTCACAGTCCATTCCGTAATCGCATCATTTAGCCGACATAGTAGGAGCGAGCAAAGTCGATAAACAAACAATTATTGGTCGATCCAATTCACGGACTTTGTAGGTCTTCTGCTTTTTTTATTGGAGCACGGCATGTGACCACCAGGTCACATGCCGTGCTCCAATAAAAAAAGCCTTACAGCGCGGGCGCATGAGATCGCCAAGACGGCCTCAGAGAACCCAATAGGGGGGTTTAATTCCTACCTTTAGTTCAGCTCGTCGTCGCGGTATCTAGAAGTTGGTATGATGAGGCAGGGCCGACAGCTTAACATGTTATCCGAGGCACTTTTAGTGGTGATGTCATATAAAATATGTATGTACATAATAAACTCATTGTACACACCGGGGTTAGTGAAGTGTTAGTGAAGAAACTGTAGTGTTTTTAAGTCTGAAGTCTAACCAACTCGGTCGCCACGTAGGTAGATATATAAATATATTGCAGTTTGAACTATTAAATAATTTAAAATTTAGAATATTCGTATAACAATAATATTAAAAAATAACGTAAGCACCGAGAAGACACTACATTTATTTAAAAGTTTTAACTTTTTAGTAGTTTAACTGAATCTTTTAAAAACGTACTAAACCCTAAAAAATTATAATAATTGTTACATTGAAATAATAATGACCTTATTCATAAATAACTCGAGTCCTTGAAAAACACTTAGTTAAAATAAGTTTTGTCTCTTTCACGCATATTCAGGTTTGTTGCTAAAAAAGAGACAAAACCTTACACTATAACTAAAGTCTCAGGGGCTCTAGAGAAAAATCAGGCGAGGCGACGTGTCGTGTCGCCTTCAATCAAAACTGTATAGACTTTGGCAGGTGACAGCGTACCTCACGCCTACTGTCACTGTCAAAATACATACGTTTTTACTGAGGCGACGCGACATGTCGCCTCGCCTGCTTTTTCTCTAGAGTGTCCACATTTCTAAAGGACCATAAAGCAATAAAAAAAGAAAAAATAAAGCGTAAAAATATAACATATGACATTCGAATGGGTGAACATGGTGGATTCCTTTAATATACATTTCAGGGGTTGATATTTTCTTTCCTATAGCAAACTTAAAAAAATTGGAAAACGTCACGACCTTTTGTATAAGAAATCTGTATTAGACGCTTCTATTTAATGTTTGCTGTTTTAATTAATTATGTTTATTCTATGTAATAATAAAGTGTTTATAATCTACTTGTTTACTTACTACTAAGTTTTTTTTATATCCTCTAGCTTTACCTTGAATTGTTATAAATTGTAAAGGTTTTTATGGTAAGAAAACAGTATCAATATTTTTATAAGGCGTCGTATGCGCAGCACTTTCAAGCTATTGTAGTTATTTGAAAAATCTTATCTATAGGGAATCTCAATCCTGGATCGTGTATCAAATTCGATATAGTATTACTTATCTGTATTAATTCTTATAAATATCTTTAAAAATCTGTCAAACTTATGACTTCAACTACTTGTATAGGTAATTTTATTTCTTCTGTATCCTAAAGACAAGCATAGCAATTGAGATACAGGGGAGCGATTTTTAAATGTCAGCAATGAGTTCCATATCACCAGTAAGTAAAATATCACCGATGACTACGAAATCACAATTTATTAAGTGTCGCGGTACCAACTTACAAATACTTCTCATTCACAAGAGTTAATATGTTGACATTTCAGTGATTATTTATTCATCCACTGATATTTAAAAGTCGCATCCCTGACCTACCTACCAAGTAAATTACATCTGTAGTTAACACATTACAGAAGAGAAGCTACATATTATGAATCTAAACAAAGGCCCTAGTGCAAAAAAAGTAAGGGCCCACGATTGTTATATATAGAAAAACAACCCTTCGGGCTGGTACGAGTGGCCGCTTTGCTCGATAATTAAAAACAACCAAAAGTAAAAATTAAGAATATTTTAAAAGTGTAAAAAATTAAAACAATATTAAATATCATGGCATTCCTAATTTGAACCATTCCTTGTTTGTAGATTGTCATAAAAATCCTAGTTCGTACAATTGCTATTGTTTTCCTATTTTGTACAATTCCTAATTCGTGCAATTACTAGTTCGTGCTACTTACCAATGATTAGGTACATAGTCAGAAGTGATAATATATCTAGGTTTCTACCACCCACACAGTTGCAAATACCGTTAAGTGGGTTTACCGGTTTTCAGAAGACTATTGCATCGATTTATTGTTGAGGTGGTAGTCTCCTTTCAGGGTGCGGTTGCGAAAAGGGCGGTTGATTTGACGATAAAGCAGCGAGCATATTATATACTCGTAATTAAAATTACCTTTGTCGCTGCCCGTAACCTCGTTATTTAGCCGGCATAGTGGGAACAATGTATTGATTTACCCATTTTGGGATTTAATAGGTGCTCCAGTAAAAAAAAACCGTTCAATAAATCAAGTAAGAATTTAGAAGAATTCCCAACAATTTCGAATTGCTTTGAACTGAGCTGCCGTGATTATAGTTGTGGTGCAACCCGTTCTACATATCCTAAAGGGGAAATTAGCGTGAAAATGCAGAACGTTTCACTTACTTGGTGATCAGGGTCCAAGGGCCCCCTGAGCTTCAGGCCCTTTAGAAGCTACGCCTCTGCGCAATTAACACGACTTTGAATTGAACCCGACTAAGTTAAGAAAAAAGCCTCTATGCATATTATAGCCGCGGTCGCACGTTATCGCAGGTCTACCGATTTTTAAGGCTTTTATAATGCGTAGATCACGGGATTAATTAAATAGAATTTTTATAAAAGAAGTCACTTGCTTCACAGACAAACTATTTTTTAATGACTTTTTGAAATTTTACATAATAATATATCGTAGGTCTTCGATCAACATGATCGAAGCCGTAGGTAGTATAAACATATTTGCTGGTAAAATTAAGTTAGAAGTTAGCCTTTGCTTTGACGATTATACAGGCGCTGTGATGATATTATTATATAGGAGGTAAATTACTGAACATACCCGGGGCCTTTAAAGCATGAGCTTTCGAAATCTCTGCGTGCTGCTCAGGTAGAAATTAAGCGTCTGGTAGATCATCGACGAGGGGACTGATCTTGGTATAGGCTCGTCTTACGATGCCTGCTGCTGTGCGTATGCTGCTACCCTGCAGTTACTGTCTTTGCTAGGTATACCTAAACAACTCGTATTAGATGCCAACTCAATAATGGTGAATTGATGATTGATGAGAACCATCGCATTGGGCTGAAGGTCTGCGGTGTGTTCCCACCACTTTGCTCAGGTCTGCAACTCGGAAATATACCCCTTGGCCCAGCGTGACCAGAAGTGTTGGCGAATCTGCTCTAGTCTCTCATAACGTGAGAGACGTTGTGTAGGTGTCTCTGCGAGGTAAGAAGGAGGACCGAAAGAGGAAGAAAGTCTTCAGGGTCTGTGGAAAGAGGGGTCAAGGGTCGGGAGTTGAGGCGGCTTCTATTTGTGATAAACCGTGCTAACCACCACAAATAATAATAATAATAATAATAATAATATGTTTATTCAGGTAAAGGTACATAGAAATAGTTATTATATAGGTACAATTTTTAACAAAGTGATTTTATAATTAAGTAGCAAATCGTCTGTGCCTGAACTAGGCTAGGAGCCTGTATCTCGGGCAAACAGATCTCTTCCGTCATTGGGTACATACAGTTTTAGGTATTCCATTATAATATTAACATGCATTTTACAATTTACTGGTATAATTTTAGGTATTTTATTACAGTATTAATATTAACATGCATTAAACAATTTACTGATATAATACAATAATTAACACTAAGAACAATAATTATAAGATATTACTATAAATTAATACTTTTGAGTGTGTATGTGCAAGTGAATCCTATTTATGAGTGTGTGGAATATGTGTGTAATGTGAGGGAGTAGTGGTCCGTCTGTCTGTCTGAATATGATTCTGTTATTTAGACTTGTATTTTTAATAAATTTTCCGTTTCATTATAATCGAAAACTTTTAGCCACTTACTTAATTTAATCTTGCAATTTCTATTATTTAGGGGGTAAATATTTATTTTATCGTTTACCTTATTATAAAGGAAAGGTCCCAGAAAGTAAAAGAACTTGCATATAAAGGAATGTTTGTAGACAACAGCTGGGGATATTTTATTTTTGCGCCTCTTATTTGTACGTTCTTAAAGAAACTTTGTTATGGAATGCTGTTTGATTACAGTATGGTAAATAAAGAGCTGTCGCACGGTTAGTACGTCACAAAATTTATAAAGTTGTGTTGTGGGAAATAAAATCGGGCGAAATATACAGACCTTTAGCACAGCTCTCTGGGCTCTCTCTAGCCGTATAAGAGTAGTTTTCGGAGCTCCACCCCAAATAGAAATACAATAGACCAAAACTGATTGGCATAGTGAAACATAGACCTGCTTCAACAATAATGGTTCCGCAACCTGTCTTAAATTTTTGAATACGAAAATTATCTTTCTGATTCTGTTGCAAAGCAATTCAATATGCTGATTAAAGTTGAGGTTAGCATCCAACAGAACTCCTAAATACTTTATAGTGTTTGCTCTATTAAGGGCTACACATGAACAGCACTGCGGATTTACACAAATATGGTCAAGAATGAAGAATTCTTGGTTTGGTTGGGCCGAAGAGGTCATTGAAAATGGAATATATTTTGTTTTTTCGGAATTTAGTGTTAGGTAGTTACTACGCAGCCAATTTGATACCCAATCAAAACCCTCCTGAGCTTTATGGAAAGCTTCCTCCCAAGTGCTAGCAGAAAAAAGAAGAACTGTGTCGTCGGCATAGGATATTATCCTTCCCTGCACCTGATTATCAAGTAGGAGATCGTTGATGTAAATAAGGAACAACACCGGGCCCAATATACTGCCTTGTGGGACGCCAAATACAATGGGCAATTCACTACTAATATTATCGCCAATCTTTACACACTGACGTCTTCCTGATAAGTAATCAGCAAAAAGTTTTAGCTGAGTTCCTCTTATTCCTATGCACTCTAACTTAGACACAAGTAAAGGGACAGAGACCGTGTCAAACGCCTTTGCCAGGTCCAGGAAGATTCCGATTGTCCTATGTCCTTTATCCATGTTTTTTACAATAAAGTCGACTACTTCCTGAATAGCGTTATCGGTCGATTTTCCCGTTCTAAAACCATATTGATTGCTCGATAGAAGCTGATTGTCATCGAGATATTTTAAAAGCCTGTCATTTATTAGTCGTTCAAGAACTTTCGACAATGATGGCAGAATTGCAATAGGTCTATAATTAATGACACAGTCCCTATTGCCCGCCTTATAAATGGGACGGATGACGGACTTCTTTAGCGATCGCGGGAAAATACCTTGGGAGAAGCAATTGTTAAAAATGTGTGTCAAGGGAGGAACCAAGATATTTTTAAATTGCTTAAGAAATTTATTTGAAATATTATCCCAGCCCACAGAACAATCTGTTTTAAGGCTCATGATTTTTTGCTCAACTTCTTGATGATCTGTGCCTATCAGTACAAATGAACCGACCCGATAATTCTTAGAAGCTGCAGTTGATTTGATATTTCCTTGGATTTTTGCAATTTTATCCCCCAAGTTCCCTCCCACATTCACAAAGTACTCATTTATTGAATTTATAGAAGCCTGACAGGTGGCCGCATCGCCCACCAATTCATGAGTCATGGATTTCGTTTTGGTTGTATGTGTAATAGATTTTATTGCTTTCCATAACCTTTTATTATTACTACCTGCTGATTTAAGCTCATTTCCTTCATATTCCCTCATTAATTTTTTTATTAATATATTACAGTAGTTTCTATACCTTACGTATGTCATTTTGAGTATATTATTTTCCGGACATAGTTTAAGAGATTTATGCATTTTATCTCTATTTTTTAAACAGCGCAATAATCCTGGTGTCATCCAAGGTCTAATGGTCCTATTACGTCTTGTTACTTTGGTTATGGATGAGTTTTCACATATAACTTTCTGTATAGAATCAATTAAATAGTCAATACAAAAATTTGGACTATAGACTCATAAATTGGTTTAAGGTCAATCTTACCCAAGGAATTTTGGCAACCATCAAAGTTAACCTTGACTTTACTCACCTGAGATATTTCTCTTTTTTGATTTTGGCCTATACACAAAATCACGGCTTGATGATCAGTGACTGTGGAGTTGATAACCAATGTTTTCGCTGGTTTGTTTGTTTTGAGCATAACATGATCTAAACAGGCTTTCAGTCTTGTTGGATATGTGTGGGCAGACAATATGCCATGGCTTGCACACATATTAAGGTACTCGTGGGCTCTACTATCACAGTGCTCTGACAGAATGTCAATATTTATATCACCCATAATAGAAATGTTTTTATATGAATTCAAAATCAAAAGGACATCATTAATAGACTGTATAAACGGGTCTATACGTCTGTACGATGGCGAGCGATAAAGTGCAACCAGAGCCATGTCTGTACCCAGTTTTAAGACTAGGCAGTTTCCATCTGAAAAGGAAGGTTCATGGACTACAATGTTCAAATATTTTTTAAAGTATATAACCACACCATCATTTTGCAAACAATTATTTTCCGTACGGTAATTGTTATAACCGTCCATTATGGGAACAATCGGATTATATGATAGCCAGCACTCAGTGAGAATAATTATATCACAGTCAACGCGCAGCCTGGTCAAAAGTGATAGAAGATCATCATAATTGCGAGAAATACTTCGCACGTTTTGTGTTAGTATAATAATATTATTAGGTAGGCTATTTGAGATTTACAATTTTCTACCTCACATACAACAGAGTCAGAAACCGACAAGCTGTCCAGTTCCATATTCAAAAAGTCCCCCATGTTATTTGAACTAAATAGTAATACACCACTTAGACAAGGTAAAATAAAATTTAAATCTAAAAACAATAATAATAATATATATGACCACTGATATTAGCAGTATCTCCCTTCCCATACAAGTATAGTGTAGAGTTAAATATAAAACAACAATACCGTCGTCTCTGAATCCGTGCGTGGGCAAAATTATTTGTTTAAGGTAATAACTATGTACTTATATTATTTGAGAATGAAAAACTAACGAATCAATGGTAGGTATAGGTAGGTAGGTATATAGGTATAGAATAAATTAGTAATGTTTTATTCTGTACAAAAATATTGTTAAAGCTAGGTAGGTATATTATGTTCCAAATACGTTGGTAATTTATAGTAGGTAATTACCTACATCCATGTATAAATATTAAACTATATATCAGTAGGTAGTTAAAGGTATTATGCAAATAGTGCATCAATATTTTCTTATTGGCTATAAATATTAAACTATATTGTGTAATCATGTACAAAGTGTAATTTAGGCACTTATTAAAAAATATATACATTTAGAAAAATATTTATTTAAATATGAAATAAATAAATGTAAGTATAAACAAAAATACAATATAAAATATATAAATGATAATATCCAGATCAAATTATTAGTACTATTTCATTACCTTACTATCTTAAAAACAAATAAAAATAGTCATTAATTAACAATTCATTAAATTATCGAAAACAATAATAATAATAAAATAATAATAATATCATAAAATAAAAAATAAAAAATTATCAATTAATAATTCATTAAAACAATAACAATAATAAAATAATAATAATGTCATAAAATAAAAAATAGTCATTAATTAAAAATTCATTAAATAATCGAAAACACTAATAATAATAAAATAATAATAAGGTCATAAAATAATTTAGTCATTCGTAACTTCCCTGAGCTTGTTTATGTCAGCTTCTTCGTTAATTTTTATTTGCGGCGAGCCTTCTTTTTTTCGTAGGTATATTTTCCCATATGACAACCAACAAAATGAGTAGTTATTGGTTTTTGAAAACTCTCGAGCCAAATAATACAGTCGTTTACCTTTTGTTGTCAAACTCTCGGATATAAATATGGGTTTTTGAGGTCCGCTTGGTAGTAGATGAGAGGTATTTAATTTCTTATTTTTCTCTTTTTTGTTGTTAAATTTTTTGAAAGATTTTACAAAAAAAACTTTTTTTAATGTTGATGTGAATTCAACTACAATAGGCTTTTGAGCGTCGGATTTGGCATAGCCACGGTAAATGTCCTTTATTTCAGCTGTATCGATTGGCAAGTCTAGGACGTTCCCAATATTTTTCACTATTTTAGTTAATTCGTCCTTAGATCTGTTTTGATTTATTGGATAGTTACATATTTCTACTTTGGTGGCGCATGAATTCCTCTCAATATTTTCGAGTCTGTTCTCCAGTTGCTGTATATATGTCGATTGTTCAGTCTTTTCCCTTTTATAATATTCTAAGTCTTTTTGTATAGTATCGTATTTGTCCGATAACATTTGTAGCGAAAAGGTGATTGTGTTATTTTGAGATTTTATTTCTCTAATAGTAGTTTCCAGATTTGAAAGTTTATTATTTTGCTCGTTCCCGAATTCAAGAAATAGCCTTCGCATTTTTTTCACAATTTGTTCTAGGTCGCATTCTCGTTTTCTCTTCTGGCGGCCGGTGTTTATGTTTAGAAAAGGGTCAGGGTCAACAGCCTCAGTCTCTGCACTCTCAATATTTGTCTCCAGTGTTGGAGTACTGGGTGGAGTGCGTTTTAATGGCATATCAAATATGTATCAAATTGTTTCTAATATGTTCATGCAGCTCCGGCCTCCGATCTCACAAGGTATCTTGGTGTTTCAGTTTGTTGAGCGAGATGGAGATATTATTGTTAATTGAGTCGCCGAAACTCTCGGTGAAGTGGCCGTCGCTACCGATGCAACCGTACCCGGCGCGCACGTCGCTAGGTTACACAGATTCAAAAAGAACTTAACTTTTATGGTTCACTATTTACTAATTTGTACACTATTTTACATTAATTTAAGTTTAACTTTGATTGCACTTTATTATTTAACTTTATTAAAACTTTGCAAACACGTCTACACATTACAAGATCTCCTATACAAAGATGCGCGTTTCTTACCATACGGCGTAAGTGGTATTTACATGATTTTACTCCCGCTTCCCACAGACCACCGAAAGCTCATTTTTAAGATAAAGTTCGGACCATTGTCAGAAAAAAATTCGAGCGACTTTCCCCGCCGTAAGATAAAAAAGTTTTAGTTGTAAGTGTTTCAGTTTTTTAAGGTCATTAAAGTGCAGTGAAACAGAGCTGAAACAGTAGCAAACGGCTGAAAACACTACTCTGTACCAAATACCAAGTGACTTGACAGCAAGGTTGATTTCCATAAGTATTTAAACTAATACGACCTCTACCTTAGGTAGGGAGGGGTGGTATTAGATACCGACTTCTACTGCGAGGAGTATAAAGGGGTTCTGTTATAGGTTAATGTATTTTTTTAACTCAGAGGGAACAGAGATGCGAGGATCCATTAGAATTACGAATCTCGCAAGTAACTGGTAATTCCCAAAGTTTGCACGTTATATTTCCATAAATATTGATCCCTAGCTATACCCCAGTGGCTTCGTTAGTCAAAGTGAACGTCAAAATCATTTATTTCATGTATCTTTACAGATATTTCTGAGTAGTCAAAAAAAAAGTTTAACAATGAAGCCTTAGAGTGCGTTTGGTTAAGAACGACAATTATTTATTACGCGATGGAATGGAAATCTTAATATGAAAAATACTACCGAACCGAACACAACTAGTGTAAGGCTAGGTGGTTAGCTGATTCCATTGCCTTTCAATTATTATCTGCCATACAAGGGAGCCACCAAGGCGAACCAGCAAGGCGAAGCACTCTAGTGCTTCGCCTTCCTGGCAACACTAACAACAAACTAAAAGAGGAGCACAGCTATTGATTTGCTTATGCTATATTGCATTGTGTTACTCTGGGAATTTCAAAATATATGACATGTTCGGATGGGACATCCGTAATAGGGCGGTTTTTGTTAAAGTATAGATAAATTGGTTGGAATCTCGCGACCCCTTGGGCCGAGATTGCTGGTGATGCTGATGTTGAATTAAGTGTAGTTTTTGTTTCTAAACTACCACAGTATTAAAACGAAAAAAAAAAACAATTCGGTCGAAGCATTTTCATGTTTTTGCGGGACCGACGCACGGCAATCGATTTTTATTAATATACATTTACATTTAATTATGAAGTCGTGTTTGTGAACGTCGTCTACATAAGATAATATTTTAAGTTATTATCTTAAGTAGTGAAAGTTAATAAAACTTTTTGTGCAAGTAAATATAGTTAAAAGTATGGATATATTAGAATATCTAAAGTGAAAATGAAGTGTTGTTTTTTAAATGTTATTGTTTTGTTTATTTGTAAGTTTTATTATTATTTATTTTTCGTTTTTGTTTGTGTTTGTTATAAGTACCTACTAAAATAAGCGGTCTTTGTTTACGCACTTAGGATTCCGTACAACTAAAGAAAATAAGGGAATGAGGAGAAACTATTGATTATTTTTATAATTAATAGTTGGGTTTTGGAAAGGGTGTTGTTATTTTTACCTTGTCGTAAACGATGACGTTCTGAGTCTAAACCGAACAAGTGGTCAGGTCGTCGCAGTTATGAGTTATTTAAACCCATCTATAAACAGATCCGCTGCATCAGTGAATGGGTACCATGGGCGCCGTGAGGCATCCGTGAAGTTTAATAAAAATTGATGATGGAAAACTTTCCACGCCGACTGCAGAAATCAGAAAAATAATATTCTGTACTTTTAAGGCACATGAATTGCAATATCGGAAAATATATTTCTGATATTGCAATTCCGGAATTGAGTGACGGAATATTCCAAAAGCCGTTATTCCAATACTAGCTGTGTTATACATGCTTAATTTTTCTTTCATTCCATGTTCATAACATAGAAATGCCTCATAGATTCCGCAGCGCACAACCTCGTTGGATGACATTTTCGTAAAGAGCGGATGGAAGAAGCGCGAAGTTCTTCTGTTTTTTTATCTGTATGACACAGATAAAAAAACAGAAATACATGACGTTTTGTGTGAACATGGAATGAAAGAAAAATGAAGCATTCACTCGATTAAACGTTCACTAGGGGTGCGTTCGTGTTCGCTATTATTTTCGCCCAAAACGCCACCAAACGTAATACATAGCTTGTTTTATTACAATACCAAGTATTGAGATAATGGCAAACATTCAATGTACGATATTTAGTGGCGTTTTGGACAAAAATAATAACCAACACGAACGCCCGCGCCGCCTATACAGAATAGCAGCGGCGAAAAAAATTTGTTATAGACAGTGTTGCCAGACCGTAGTAAAAAGTACGGTTTTCCGTGCTATATGTCCGTACCTTTTACGTACCTACTATTTTCATATTTTGTAAGTAAGTTCCATTATGCAGAATTACATACGTTACCTATATATATATATATTTTAAAGTGATGCGTAAAATGTAGCAAACTCCTTTTTGTTTCAACTACTTTTTTTCGTCCTTTTTGGTAATTTTATAATTTAGGAATTTAAGAACACGTGGGCAATTCTCGCGCTTTCGACATTCATCTCGATTTGAGATTTTGAAACGAAAAATGACTAAATAAGTTTGTATATTTATTTATTTATATTTATTATTTATTTCGTTTAATGTTCGATATTTTTGAACGAAAAATGGCATATTTAGTCATTTTTCGTTTAAAAATCTCGAATCGAGATGAATGTCGAAAGCGCGAGAATTGCCCAACAGCCACCTACTGCCGCGTGTCGAGATGGTGATAATTTTGGTTATTTAAATAATATCGTCATTTTTCTCTTCGTTTTGCTTACAAAAGGGGCATTAAAAATTTTTAAAGTACAAAAACTATAACCAACTTTACGCTAAATGCCACTTAAGGTTTCGCGAAACCACTACCTTCATTTTCGAAAAACCGTACCTTCAAGTGAAAAACCGTACTTTTTTGAAATCCTACCGTACCTTTTTGTAAAACCATAGGTACTGGCAACACCGCCTATAATGGTCTGCCTGATTTAATATAACATATAACCGTCAGTTTTATTGAAACTTAAATAAAAATTTATGCTGAACTAAACGAAGATATACCGATTATCTATTTTGTTCATTTACGTACGAAGTAAGAACTATATTCCAGGTAAAAGGTATAAAGATCACATCGGTTAACTTTTCTTTTCCTTTGGCGTAATACCGCCCTTGACATTTTATGCATCACAAAAATTATAGTAAACGTATTTTTAAGTTTTTGCAATATTTCATAATGTGAGCTCTATTACTCTTACGGATTCCTACCTCATACTATCATTATTTATTAACCTTAATAATAAAAAAGGTCAATCTTGCAACTTGCAATACTTATTTGATCAAGTATTTATACCTAGGTAGGTATAATATTAATAGTACACATAGTATTTACTTTAGGACTAATATTAATTTATTTATTTTAGGACAAAAGATATCCATAGCTACCCAACACGAAAACGCAGCTAGTGCTATGGGTACTTTTTCAAGAAATCCTTGATTGTTTTTGCACTCTTTAATAATTATTTTGTTTGTGTTTTAATTCCATAACACTATTAAAAAATTGTCTCGCGTAATCACCAAATACATTAGGCCTTTTTAAAATCTGTGAGCTAAGACCGTCAATACCGCCAACCGAGCCACTTGAAAAACTTCAGTGAATTTGATTCGGATACATTTGGTATTTGAGGAAGTAATAGCGGTTTTGGGGCAGGTTGCTCACCACGGAGATTTAACTATGATTTAACTATTCATTATTTGGAGAAAAATCATCGATAGAAAAAGAAAAGTACCTACACGTAGGTTACGTAGTACTCTATTTTATCTGTGACGTAGATTTATCAGTGATCGGATACATTAATACTTTCTTAAAAGATTTATACAAATTTTAGGTAAAATTCCACCTTTAGGAGCTACAACTTACACACTAAGGTACCAGAGGGGAATAAAGGCCACCTTATTTTAAATCGCTTTAAGCCCTTTTTTATTAAAAAATAAATATTTCATAAAGCCGGAAAGTGTTGCTATTTGAGACTTTAAAGATACATTAAAAAAATATATATATATAAAAATTTCATACACCGTTATTAATATAATATCATAAACAAAATAGTGGTACTAGATAGTCTATTAAAGCCCGGGTTGTTTATTAAGGCCCAAGCAATTTTTTTAATCTTTACGAAAAACCATAAAACCATATTAAATATTTTATTGAATGCATTTAAATGTATACACTTATCAATTTATAATTATATTAGGTTTATAATATCTGTAGGAATAGCAATTTTAAGCCAAATAACTTTATAACTAAAACCGGGCCTTATTATCGCTGCATGTGGGCCTTATTATCCGCGCTTTTTAAACTTATTTTTGTAATAAGAATCACTAAGGATATGGATTATACTGGATTGGTCTTAGCTTTAGGCGTTTGTGTATTTTGTTTCTTCTAATAATGAATAATATACATATATGTTGTCGTCTTACTAAATTAGTATTAAATATTGCATAAATGGTGTTATGATTCTTTAAACGGAAGTAGATGGCGCTTTAATAGTTACACCGGAAACGATAATAGAGGGCGCTGCAATTGTCAACGGCAGAAAAGAGTGGTTGTATTGAGTGGAGAGCCAGCGGACATATTGTAACTAGGCACTGTAGAGAGAACATATAGTAGCACGTGCTCCGTAGTAACAAGTTGATATTACATCAGAAGTGTTCGAATAATATTCCCACAAATAAATAAAAATGCCAAGGTATCGTAGAAGAGCAAAAGAACGTCGAAGAAAATCCCGATCGACGTCGATGTCAAGTGATTCTTCGACAAGTAGTTCATTTTCGAGTAGTAATGGCAATAAAAGGAATAATCGCAGAAAAGTAAGGAAACGTGCGAGGTCTCGACGCGAATCACCGGCGGTGAGTCAAAATATTTGTTTATCATCTGTAATACCTGAATTTGATCCACTTGTAGACGATATTGCCATGTGGATAAATGTTGTGGAAGCGAATGCAAGTGCTTTTGGCTGGTCGGATAGAGTAATTAAGTATCAGGCATTACAAAAACTACGTAATACAGCAAAAACCTGGTATGACTCGCTACAAAAAAATGAGACAACGTGGACAACATGGAAATGGAAACAATGGCGTAATAAATTGTTAGACACTTTTGAAATTAAAAGAAATATGTTTTTTATGCTTAATGAGTTAATGCAATCAAAACCTAATGATGGGCAATCATTGTATGAGTTTTACTTTGAACAAAAAAGTAAGATTGATAGGTTAAGGTTGTCATTTTCTGAATAAGACATAATATCAGTTATTGTAGGTTTAATAGGAGACAAAAATATTTGTACTGCTGCAGAGGCAGGCAATTTTCGATTTTGCGAGGATTTGGGTTCGTTTCTTCATAGAAAAATTTATTCTTCACCTGAGGTCAAAATATTTACTAAAAATACCTTTATACCGAAACAAAGTGTATCAAACCCGATAAATAATTCCGAGAAGAAAGAAGAATATAGTAATACTGAGTACAATAACACAAAATTAACGTGTTTCCTATGTGGTGAAATAGGACATAAGAAAATGTTTTGTAAACAAAAAGACCAATTAAAATGCGGATTCTGCAAGAAACAGGGGCATTTAGAAAGTGTATGTAGATCAAAACCGAAAACTAAACTGGAAAAAGAGGTTGAAGTTAAATTAATTAATATGGATTCGAAAGAAAAATTTTATAAAGAAATTACAATCGAGGATAAAAAATGTATAGCGTTTATTGACATGGGTAGTGACTGTTCATTAATTAAATCAAGTGTAGCAAAGAAGTTTAAGTTAATACCGGTTCAGTTAGAAAATGTAGTCAGATTAACAGGTTTCACTAGCGATTCTTGCACTGTGGTCAATCAATCAATTACAGTACCTATTAAAGTAGATAGTTTTAATATTGTAGTGACATTCTACATTATTGAAAATCTTTCAGGATGTTCAGTTTTAATCGGTCGTAATTTTACAGAAGACATTAATATTATGTATTCTCGAGTAGGTAATAATTTGGTCTTTGAGCCAGTTATAAATAATGGCGCGGCGCTACCACATCAGTCACGAGATGGATCTTCTTTGCGAGAGAAAATTATGAACTACCCACACAATAATTTTATGTTCTTTTGAGAACATTTACGAATAACCGTCCTTTTCAGGACGTTCAATTGTTTCTTTACTGTTGCGCAACTCGTTCACTTGTTTCTTTACTGTTGCGAAACTCGTCCTTTTCAGGACGTTCACTTGTTTCTTTCACTTTGTCAGTTGTGCTGCTACAGTATTATTAGTGAAATCTCATATATTTACAGAATATTCTGATGAACATACTAAAATATTAAACTCTATTTTTGATAAATACCCACATAGCATTTCAGATGATCTAAAAAGTCTAGGTAAAACTTCTTGTGTAGAGCTAGATATAGAGTTAACAACAAATAAACCCGTCGCACGACGGCCATATCGTATGTCTGAATCAGAGAAGAAAATAACGAGAGAAATTGTAGAAGATTTGTTAAAGAACGGTATAATAAGAGAAAGTAATTCTTCCTATGCTAGTCCTATTATTTTAGTTGACAAACCGAATGGCGATAAACGTTTATGCGTTGATTACCGAATGTTAAATAAAATAACGGTTAAAGAAAAATATCCAATGCCTATTGTAGAGGAATTAGTGGATCGACTTCATGGTTGCAAATGTTATACATCCTTGGATCTAAAGAGTGGTTATTATCAAATTAAAATTAAAGAAGAATCTATATATAAAACAGCATTTATTACACCGGACGGTCATTTTGAATTTGTAAGAATGCCGTTTGGTCTTAGTAACGGTCCTTCGGTATTTCAAAGGCTAATGAATACAGTGCTTGGCAAATTAAGATTTGGTAGGGTAATCTGTTATATGGATGATTTGTTAATTGCAACAGATAATTTAGAAGACAATGTAAAAATATTGGAGGAAGTTTTAAAAATTCTCTTTGAAAACGGGTTAACTATTAATATAAAAAAATGTTTTTTTTTTAAGAACTTAGTAAACTTTTTAGGGTATGAAATATCTTATGAAGGAATTCGACCAGGGAAAAATAAATTAAAATCTATTAATAACTATCCAACTCCTGAAAATATTCATCAAGTAAGACAATTTTTAGGATTAATTAATTACTTTAGAAAGTTTATTAAGAATTGTGCTATTTTATGTAAACCTTTAACTATTTTATTAAAAAAGGATGCAATTTGGAGTTGGGGTGAAGAACAAATTAAAACTGTTAATCATTTAAAAAAAGAATTGATTGATAATGCTTTTTAACTATTTTTGACCCTAAATTACCTATTATAATGTATACAGATGCTAGTAGAGATGGATTAGGTTGTATTTTAATACAAGTTACTGATTATGGAGAGAAGCCTGTTCATTTTTATAGCAGACAAACATCAATCTAAGAAAAGAAGTATCACTCCTTTGAATTAGAGTTTTTGGCAATAATTGTAGGTTTAAAGAAGTTTAGACATTATTTACTTGGAGTTAATTTTAAGATCATTACTGATTGTAATGCAGTAAGATATACAATTAATAAACATGATATTAACACCCGAGTAGGCAGATGGGTATTACAGACACAAGAGTTTAGTTTTGATATTATGCATAAGGCAGGGTCCCAGATGCAGCATGTAGATGCCTTAAGTAGGAATCCAAAAGGTGCATCTTCTACACTGGGTTCTAGAGAATCTGTAATGACAATCACAGAGGCTGATTGGCTATTATCTGTACAACTTCAGGATCCAGCTATATGTTCTTTAAAGGAAATATTAGAATCAGGACAGGCCGATGAGCACAAACAAATATTTAATAATTATGAATTATTAGGTAACAAAGTATACCGTAGAACTGAATATGGTAGACGTTGGGTTACACCGAAACAGTGTGTGTGGCAAATAATTAAACTTAATCATGACGATGTAGGCCACTATGCAGTCGATAAAACTTTGGAACGAATTAAGGCTAATTACTGGTTCTCTCACATGAAAAAGACAGTGACTAAATATATAAATAATTGTATAAATTGTATATATTTCAAAAATAACAATGGTAAAAAGCCCGGTCAATTATTCCCCATACCAAAGTATGCACGACCATTCCATACATTGCATATTGACCACTTAGGACCTTTTGTAAAAACGACCCAGAATAATACCTACTTACTAGTTGTAGTGGATTCCTTTACAAAATTTGTTTTTATTACCCCAGTTAGGAACACTAAAAGTAAGGTTGTAATAAATGAATTAAATAAAATATTCAAAATATTCGGAAATCCCAATAGACTTATATGCGACGCTGGAACTGCATATACATCAAAACAATTCATAAAATACTGTAAGGATAAAGGTATCCGTCAGCATGTCATAGCGACGGCCATGCCACGTTCAAATGGCCAGGTTGAAAGATACAACCGGACAATATTAGACGCATTGCGTACTATGGGTGCAAATACTCATTATAATAAATGGGATGTACACATTACAAATATTCAACAAGGAATTAATAGTACGATAAATAAAACGACTGCAGCTGTGCCAAGTGAAGTACTTTTTGGATATAGAATACAAATGGATTCAGATATTTTTTTAAATAATGAAGATCACAGTGTAGATGTTATATTATTAAGAAAGGAGGTAGATAATAATATAAAGAAAAGTGCAGAAAAACAAAACATTTTATTTGACTCACACAGAAAAGGAGCTCATAAGTACATAGTAGGAGACTTAGTAGTAATAAAAATTCCCAGCCAATCTAATGATGGACAGAGCACCATATTACTGCCAGTTTTCAAAGGACCATTTCAAGTAAAGGAAATATTAGGTCACGATCGATACAGAGTCGTTGATATGAGAGGCTCTGAAAGAAGCTCTAAAAAGTATGAGGGAATTACATGCGTAGAGAATATGAAACCATGGATTAAAATTAATCAAATAGAATAGAAATAAAATAAAATAAAAGTATTTCATAGAAATTAATTATGATTTGTGTGATTTCTGTAGTTGATTTATATTGTGACTTTATTTTTTTATATATATATTTATAATAAATTTTGCTTAGAATTATAAATTGTATTTAAATTGAAACATAATAAACACTTTAAAGAATCCGGATGTTGTCAGGTAATTCAATTTAAAGTTATTTGTTTACTTAATTAGTAGATGTTTAATGTTGATTTATATGATTTGGTTGATCTAGTTCATTGCTGCAGACATAATGTTACATCCACCTGAAGAATAAATGTATATGGAGGCTTATGGTAGTTAAAGAGTTGGCCAATGGCAATTCATGGGTAAAACCATAAGGTCATACATAACATAGCGCAGAACAGGGGATGTGTACAAATGTTGAAGCAGTAATATGTGGTATGTGCTTCTGAACACCAGGCCGTTGATGGAATTGGTTGACAGATAAACACATACACAGTAAAATCAAGTTGGATGAAAGCTAGCCGTTGAGGGAATAGCTGGTAAAAAAATAAATAAAAATAACAATCATAAAGATTGATATGTGGTTCGAGCAGAATAACCGTTGATGGAATAGTCTCTCGATACGACATGTCAATTTAAAACTGCAAAGTATACTAATAGTTTATTTGTATGTTTCAGCAATGATACCAGATCAAAACGCATCCGAGGACGAATGCGTAAGCAGGACGGCCGGATGTTGTCGTCTTACTAAATTAGTATTAAATATTGCATAAATGGTGTTATGATTCTTTAAACGGAAGTAGATGGCGCTTTAATAGTTACACCGGAAACGATAATAGAGGGCGCTGCAATTGTCAACGGCAGAAAAGAGTGGTTGTATTGAGTGGAGAGCCAGCGGACATATTGTAACTAGGCACTGTAGAGAGAACATATAGTAGCACGTGCTCCGTAGTAACAAGTTTTTATTACATATATATATATATATATATATATATATATATATATATTATATCTTCACGGGTGCCTTACGGCGCCCGAGACCGCCTAGACGGCCCCAGGGTACTCAGCGGAGGGGTTTTAATCCTGATATAAGTTGAATGGAAGTTTATTCTTATAAATAATAGGTAGGTAAAATGTTCCGCTATATTTTACATAAATTTTTAAAACCGTCAATATAGGTGTAAAAAATCGTAATTTTATTTTACAGATTTACAAAGCACGTGTTGTTTTACTACAAATAATATTAGATTGAAACGGGTAAGTCCTATCACATGTGCTATTAATTATGGAACCATGGTTCTATCCCTTCGCCTTATATTAATTTTTAGATGACCAAAATCATAACAATTATGACTCATGTCGGTGCGATTTTTGAATGTCGTTAATGCTAAATTGCATCAAATATATTATATATATTGCATAAATAAATAAATTACCTATAGATAGCTTATTTTGGTGGGGCCTGTAGTCGACTTGACGTTCATACAAACATACTTCTAATATTGCTGTTAGTCGAAGTTTTTTTTGCATGTTCGTAATATAAACATATCCGTTGGCGTGTAACATAATTATTGTAAATTTGTAGTTACAAGTATTGGTGAAAAATAAATGAAAAAAAAAAAATTGTACGCAAAAATCTTTCTGTTGTGATAAAATATTTTTCTAATATAATAATTAATAATTTTTATTTATTTTTATTTCGTAACAAATAAAAATAATATCTGTGTTGGGTAAGACAGAAAGATTAATTTAATATTGGCCAACAAAAATATTATTTTAATTCTGCGATAAACAGTAATTGAGTATTACTGGAAGTGCGAAAACTTATTTTGTATGGAGAACGCGGAGTTCGCGATTACGAATGCAGTTCGACTTGACGCCCATATAAACATATTTCTAATATTACACCTTGGCTGTTAGTCGAATTTCAATTGTCATTTATGTACGCAAAAAATTTTCTGTTGTGGGTAATAAATATTTTTGCAATAAAATATTAAAAAACTTTTTTGTTTAGAAAAAAAGCAATACAAACCCAAGTAACACAGAAAGATTTAAAATACAATGACCGACAATTTTTTTTTTATTCTGCGACAAATATCGAGGGCGAAAACTCATTTTGTATGGAGAACGCGGACTTCGCGATTTGGCATATCATTTTGTTTTTTATAGTTCGTATTTAATCGCATTGAGTGACTAAAATATCGTAGTACCAATGATATCAATAAGAGTGTCCCCTACCACTCGTAAACAAAGTCATCGATGATAGTTTTATTTGTTATGAATGAATGTATTTATTATGAGAACGGCAAGGATTATTGTCTTAGACTAACCAAACGCTACTTGCCTTTGAACAAGTAGCGTTTTATTTGAGCACGACATGTGACTTTGCATCTACCTGATGGTGAGCAGCCCTACAAAGGTCATGATTAATAATAATAAATACAGAATTTGAAAGGTTGTACTTGAGGTTGTACCGATCATATGGAACAACTTTTGCCATGTTATTTTAACATTGCTAGTTTGCATGGAGAAGGCAATTTTTTATTATTATATATTAGTTATTTCCACAAGAAGGATTACAATAATAGATCTCTTAGTACAGTTTGTTACATAGTACCTACATATTTTTGAGTCAAATTACTATGCATTGTTATTTGACATTATTGTCGCTCCCTACGCCCAGGATTTAGTTTCGGGAGGTTCAAGCTTCGCTTAACTTTCTGTTTTTGTTTTATATCATTTTTGATGAGTATTTATCCTTACTGACCATTAAAAAAAAAAGCATGACCATAAATTCCGCGCGTACCGTTCTTTACGTTTCGGGGGGAGTTTAAATACGCGCATGTGAGTGACCCGGCTTTTAAGAAATGATTTTTTTTCTATACTTACCTACATACTAATTATTTTTCTCTTTTCAGGCGCCATTTAGTTTTAGAGATTTTTTTAAACAAACATCAAAAACAGTTTTAGAGGCTGCTGAAAAAGTTAACGTTGAACAAGTCAAAAAGGTAATAAGTAGTAATAATTGAGCCTTCCCCACGACCCTCAATAAGAGAAAGAAATTATCCCTACAATAAGGAATATGCATGTTTTTTTTTATATTTAATTATTTGATAGAGTACTACATTAAACCCTAAAGTCAAATATTAAACATATTTTAAAGGGTAACACAAAAATAAAAGGGTTTAAACTTTATCTGCTACTACCGCAGTAAAAAACGGTACATCACTAGCCGCCATTCTGTGACGTCATTCGTGCTTAAAAAGCATATTAGTTTAATGTCATCGGTTTAAAACCGATGACATTAAACTAATATGCTTTTTACATAATATCATCGGGAACACTGCGGCTAGTATCAGTCCTATATTCCGGCCTGCCATCTTATTCACAATTCCTATTATACCTAGTCTTGCCATATATATTGTAACAAAGAAAAAAATATATATATTGAAAATATCATTTATTACTTTTACAGTGTGTTTAGTTTAATACATAAATATAAAACAATTAAAAATATAAAAAGCTAATTCGAAGTGGTCTCCATTGGCTGCAATACCGTCCTTTAAACGTTGAGGCCAGTTATCAATAGAAGCACGCACTCTTTCCATGGGAAAATTCTTCACTGCCAATCGTATGGATTGTTTTAGGGAGTTCAAATTATCATGGCGTTTAGAGCAAGCCGTACTCTCTAAAACTGACCATAAATCATAATCCAACGTGATCGTGAGCTTTATGATCCGGCGCCGAGTCTTGCTGGAAGGACTATACTTGGTTATTGAACATGGTGTTGTTAAGGGCTTAACTACCTACTTAAGAATGGTATCTTGATACACTTGTGCCGATGTTTTACCTTTTTCACAAAATATGGCTCAGTCACTCCTTCATAGCTAACACCCCACCAAACCATCACTGAAGTCGGATAATGCCCACATTGCACTCTGTCGACTAATTGGAAAGCTTCCTTAGAGCTTTGAGCCTAAATACGGCCATTTTGTTTGTTAAAATGTTGCTCAATTGTAAAAAAATCTCATCCGTAAACAACAATTTTCTGTGATCTCCCTTTGCGTAACGCTTCAGTAGTTTAAATTATCAGTTAAGAAATGACTGTTATAGGCTACAAGTCCTAAGTCATCTTTTAAAATGCGCAACATGGTTCTAGGTAGATAAAATCTTTTGCTTTCACTCCGTTTTAATATCGCACAATCATCGCGTTCCGTGCTTAGCATCGCTGCCACGGATCGCTGGTTTTTTTAGCCAAGGTCGTTTCACCGCGCGGAAATGTTAGCAATTCAAGTTACCATCAATCGTTCCGCGAACAGAAATTTTAACACGAAAAGTTAGCACGGCTACTTTTTGACAGTTGTTTGTTTACATGTGAATATCTATCTACAAATTGGTATTTAATTAATTATTTTATATATTCATATCTGTTTTAGTTTTAAAAGTTCGATTAAACCTAAAAAATAAATATCGTGTAACTAAATTCAGCTTTGGTATGTTTAGTTTGAGGTTGTTAATTAAATTAATATTGTGATATTATAAAATTATTGTATTTAAATAATAGTTAATTAAAAAATATTGATTTATTATATAATGATAAGGTAGTAATATTTTTAATTTCAATTATTTAATTCAAAATAGTGCTTCTTGTCAAAAAGTGGCATCAAAAATCAACACCGATCGTTTCCGAGCTGCATTTTAGCATCGCTAAAAAAAATGACATGGCTGTGTTGAAACGGGCGGTCGCGCTGGTTTTTGAAGTCAGCACGAGAAACTGCCCGCGTTAGCTTTTGGAACGCAGGGAATATTGTACAATGTATTGGCGCCAAAATGAGAAAACACAATGAACAATCGTACAAAAATGACAGATTCCAAATTCAAATGTAATATTATTTTTATTTTTAATTATAACAGTATTTATGGCCAGACTATGTATAATTAATTTTTTTAAGGCAGAAGATATTATAATAAATAGGCCAGGAAAAAAGTATTTTCGTATTTTTCATGTATGATTGCGATATGTGAGTTGTGATAAAATCTCTTTGTTGTAGTGATTGTATCTAGGTGGTTTTAATACCATTGTAAAAGTGACATTTTAGAGAATAAAAAATAAAAAAAACAATTTCCCGTTATTTTCAATTGTTTTTCTGTCTATCAAAATGAATGAATGATTAACACGAAATAAGGTGATACTGGGGTTAGAAGGGCATCGTACATTATAAGCTTTTACCGCCACACCGCCATGAATACGATCGATTCGGATCTCTACCGCAGATTATATAGTAATATCTACTACGGAATCTCTACTGCCAACAGCTGATGAGACTCAAGTAAGAAATTGAGAAAAACTGTTCGCAATTGATCAACAGAAAGAGTGTGGTCTAGTGTTGCCCGTATTTTGAGCGTAATTTTAAATGTCCCGCCCGGACTGATTCCCATATTTCAACCGTGCTCGATAGTTTGTGATCAAAGCAATATGTGCAAGTTGTTCTAAAAGTCCTAAAAATTATACATTACCAGGATCATTCATTACCGACAAGTTATCGAACAAAATGGCACATTTATATTATAATTTGTCAATAAATAAATAAAATGTATTGAATTTTTATATAAAATACGAAGAAACTTTTTGGCGACCTAATATTTATGTTACGTATACCAATTAAATAATTATTTATTAAAAAAAAATACGATTTCATAGAAAACTCCTTAAAATAAACAATATAAATCTTGTCCGTGTGGAATGTTGGCAAGAACACTGGCTGCATTCCCTCGCTGTATCGCAATGCTGATTCTGTGACGAGGAATGAGCCAGGCATCGATTCGTCTGAGGAGCCAGGGGTACGAGCCAAAGAACACGATCGCCAATCGAATAGCCGCATCGATCGATAAAATGTATAGAAATTTTACTCTATGGATTGATCCTAATCGACGAGAAACGTCAAATCCCATACATTTGGCTTTCAATTCGATTATCGATTGGCTCTTTGGTAAGGGGCCAGCACTCTTGTCACCGATAGAGGCGATTAAGCTCGTTACGTATTATCTACGTTTTAAACTCTGTAAATTGTATTCCAGGGTTGGGATAATGTGAGATACAAAGTGAAAGATGCTGGACATAAACTACAGGAGCACGTGGAGAAAGTAAAGGACGTCGAATATCATGATAAAATAGATAAGGCTAAGGGAGTATAGGGTTTTCTGGCCCATTATATCATGTTTCGGTGTTTTAAGAGATCTATCTAATCCCAGTGACGGATTTACCTGCAGGCTGAATAGGCTGGACCCTAGGGCTGCATATTTTAGACAAAATTTGGGACGATCTGTGACATGACGGCAGCAAAATTGAAATAGTTGGTACTGGCAGCAAATTTGTAAATCCGCCACTGTCTAATTCTATTACAACCAAGTAGAATAAAAAAACTACAGTGATATGAAGTAGACCTTCCGTTACAAGTGACCCATTTAAAAAGAAAAAACTTATTGTTACTTAAATACACATGCTCTTCTGAACTTTATGACAAAATGCTGCTATAGATTACCTATAACCTTCTGCGATGTTTGCGATGTGGGCCTATCGCGTAACTGCAATGGTAATGGTAATAGGGTTCATTTTGACATTTGAAGTCCATTAATGAACATCAAAACATCAATTCGTATCGTAGAACGCAATGGGAATGGAAACCCATTATCATTGTAAATGAATCCCATTGAACGAACGAAATATGATAGTTCATACAGATTAGAGCGATCGCGTAAACTTTTGACAGTTGAGAATGATATTCATTACCATTTTAAAACGTCAAATGAAGCAGCGGCCACATTCTGTTTCTTATAACGTGATCGTTAGATTGTCAAAATAACGATTTACTCTATTAGCGCGCTCTCCACTAATCAGAGTAGTTTTTTAACCTTCGCTGATTGGAGGAGAACGCGCTATTAACGGAATTCGTTATTTTGACAATCTAACGATCACGTTATAAGAAACAGAATGTGGCCGCTGGTCACTCTTGCCCAGTCGGCATCAATATCATATTTTTTTTATAAACGAAAACTTTGTATTTTTATCGGTAAAACAAAAGTTTTCATTTAAAATAATAAATCAGTAAGCAGGTATGATGCAGTGAATGTCATATAATTATGTACATTGAAATTAATAAAAAAATCAAGAATAATAGATTGTTTAAAAGATTAACTTTTTTGTATTTTATTTGTAACATTAATTAATAATAATAATAATCTCACATAACTATTTATGAAAACTCGTAACCAAGCAACCGAGTGCGTTCAGATTCATCACAAGTTACGTTTTATTCGAGATTCCCTATTACGATGCTTCTATGGACTCTTATTCAAATTAGAATTACTTTTATGTATAATATTATAGAAGAATTAAATACTGTGATAAACATTTCATGGAAATAATATATTTTATATATTTAATCTCTTTTCGATATTTGTCATGTACTTGATGAAACAAAACGCAATTGAATGATATAAATTTTTGAAAGCCTTTACGATCCAAATGTTTACACGATCGCTCCTATTTGCTTCAATGGTAATGGGAATGGCAATGGTGATACAAATGAACTTCATTCCCATCGAAGTTACGCGATAGGCCCACTGTTCATAGTCTGTATTTTATTTTCGTATTGTAAATAAATTATCTTTTTTGTATAACACGGTTCCGCCTTTTGTCATAAAGTTGAGAAGAACTTTATGTGTATACTAATATAATTAGGAGAAAAGATTGATTGTTTGTTTTTTTCTAGATAAACACAAAAATTACTGAAACAAATATCAAAAATATTTCACCTATAGAAAGCTATAAGCCCACAATCTGCTTTATCTTACTTTAGGTTTTTTCAAAACTACACGTAATAAACTCTTGCGTACTTAATTTAAACACTATTATATCTATAATCCATAGCAGATTTGTCCCAAAATATACTTCGAGTTACCAAGGCCCCTATCTTTCCCTTATGATCAAATATATTTTGTTTATATTTGAACATTGCATGTAAAAGTCAGAATGGATTTTTAAATGCCATTAACTATTAAAGTATGTGTTGTACTAAAAGTTTTTTTTTAATTTGTTGACATTTTTTTCGTACTCGTCTACCACAAATAATCTGTTATTTACTAAAAGCAAACGGTTTTCAGAATTTAGATAACATACGAAGTAGAGCTGATAGCTTGCAAAAGATAGTAGAAGACAATGCAAAAAAAATATCGAAAACCGATTGGAAGCCATCTGGGCAAGCCTTCGTTGAAAATTTGAAGGACTCCATAGTCTCCAAAACGAATGATGTAAGTTGATTGAAATATTAATAGACCAGGTACCTATAAACAAAAAACAAAGAGTAGAAAATGCAATGTAGGCTTATGTTCCTTATTAACGTTCTTTTCGTAGATATTTTTGACCAATTTGATCTTGTGCTATTCCGGAATGTACCCGCACTAAAAGATGGTGATACATATGTCGCACTATTAAAATGTGGAATGCTCTACCTGCTTGCGTATTTCCTTCGTCATGAATAGGCATCTTTAGCCGGCATAATGAATGAAACTAATACTTACAATACTGTTCTAAATACTGCTTGTAGGTAATCTTTCTAGGACCTGTATACTGTTTTCCATCAAATAGATATAAGGTCATATGCCGAGCTCCTATAATATAATAATAAAAAAAATATATAAATATGTCTCATGGAGGTGTGTTATAGCATCAGTAAGTGAAAATGTTTTGGTGAATCTTTAAAGCGATGTATGGGTTTTGTACCAGTGTGAAGTTAGCGGCCAAATTTTTTTCGCTTATGTGAACAAACCCTTATGCTGCCAGATATCTAGCAGCCTTAATTTTATGAAAAACGTTCTGTTAGAGTAGTAAACGTATAGCAGTGAACACAATCTATTTCATACGGATACCTTTGACGCATAGTATGTTAGAAGCTGGATAATCAATTCTGACATGTTTCTACCCTTCAAAGGTGTTTTTTTAAAGAAATCACTATACTAGTATGACAGAAATGAGAAACCAAATTATAAGATATCAAATGCAGTTCCTTTAGCAGCTATTTAAAACATATTTAAACAACTCCAGACAGATATTTGTACCTATGCATGACGTTTTTTGTAATTGATCACTTTACATGAATAAGTATTATTTAACTGCCACTCGAATATCTGCCTATCGCAGAAATGAGGAACCAAATTCTAACATACTGGATATCAAAGGCAGTTCCATAAGCAACTATTTAAAACAGATTTTAACAACTCGGAAAGGATATTTTCACCTTTGCAAGACTTTTTTGTAAGTGATGAATATCCATTTTTCATCTGCGTCTCGGTATATGACAGAAATGAGGAACCAAATTATAACATGCTGGATATCAAAGGCAGTTCCATAAGCAACAATTTAAAACATATTTCAACAACTCGGAAAGGATATTTCCACCTTTGCATGAAGTTTATACAAAAAAAAAACACAATTTATGAATAAATATTTTTCATCTGCCTCTCGATCTATGACAGAAATGAGGAACCAAATTCTAACATACTGCATATCAAAGGTAGTTCCATAAGCAACTATTTAAAACAGATTTTAACTACTCGGAAAGGATATTTCCACCTTTGCATGACTTTTTTGTAAGTGATGAATATCCATTTTTCATCTGCCTCTCGGTCTATGACAGAAATGAGGAACCAAATTCTAACATACTGGATATCAAAGGCAGTTCCATAAGCAACTATTTAAAACAGATTTTAACAACTCGGAAAGGATATTTTCACCTTTGCATGACTTTTTTGTAAGTGATGAATATCCATTTTTTATCTGCCTCTCGGTCTATGACAGAAATGAGGAACCAAATTCTATCATACTGGATATCAAAGGCAGTTCCATAAGCAACTATTTAAAACAGATTTTAAGAACTCGGAAAGGATTTTTCCACCTTTGCATGACTTTTTTTGTAAGTGATGAATATCCATTTTTCATCTGCCTCTCGGTCTATGACAGAAATGAGGAACCAAATTATAACATACTGGATATCAAAGGCAGTTCCATAAGCAACTATTTAAAATAGATTTTAAGAACTCGGAAAGGATTTTACCACCTTTGCATGACTTTTTTTGTAAGTGATGAAAATCCATTGGTCTATGACAGAAATGAGGAACCAAATTCTAACATACTGGATATCAAAGGCAGTTCCATAAGCAACTATTTAAAACAGATTTTAACAACTCGGAAAGGATATTTTCACCTTTGCATGACTTTTTTGTAAGTGATGAATATCCATTTTTCATCTGCCTCTCGGTATATGACAGAAATGAGGAACAAAATTATAACATGCTGGATATCAAAGGCAGTTCCATAAGCAACTATTTAAAACATATTTCAACAACTCGGAAAGGATATTTCCGCCTTTGCATGAAGTTTAAACAAAAAAAAAACACAATTTATGAATAAATATTTTTCATCTGCCTCTCGATCTATGACAGAAATGAGGAACCAAATTCTAACATACTGCATATCAAAGGCAGTTCCATAAGCAACTATTTAAAACATATTTCAACAACTCGGAAAGGATATTTCCACCTTTGCATGACTTTTTTGTAAGTGATGAATATCCATTTTTCATCTGCCTCTCGGTCTATGACAGAAATGAGGAACCAAATTCTAACATACTGGATATCAAAGGAAGTTCCATAAGCAACTATTTAAAACAGATTTTAAGAACTCGGAAAGGATTTTTCCACCTTTGCATGACTTTTTTTGTAAGTGATGAATATCCATTTTTCATCTGCCTCTCGGTCTATGACAGAAATGAGGAACCAAATTCTAACATACTGGATATCAAAGGCAGTTCCATAAGCAACTATTTAAAACAGATTTTAACAACTCGGAAAGGATATTTTCACCTTTGCATGACTTTTTTGTAAGTGATGAATATCCATTTTTTATCTGCCTCTCGGTCTATGACAGAAATGAGGAACCAAATTCTATCATACTGGATATCAAAGGCAGTTCCATAAGCAACTATTTAAAACAGATTTTAAGAACTCGGAAAGGATTTTTCCACCTTTACATGACTTTTTTTGTAAGTGATGAATATCCATTTTTCATCTGCCTCTCGGTCTATGACAGAAATGAGGAACCAAATTCTAACATACTGGATATCAAAGGCAGTTCCATAAGCAACTATTTAAAACAGATTTTAACAACTCGGAAAGGATATTTTCACCTTTGCATGACTTTTTTGTAAGTGATGAATATCAATTTTTTATCTGCCTCTCGGTCTATGACAGAAATGAGGAACCAAATTCTATCATACTGGATATCAAAGGCAGTTCCATAAGCAACTATTTAAAACAGATTTTAAGAACTCGGAAAGGATTTTTCCACCTTTGCATGACTTTTTTTGTAAGTGATGAATATCCATTTTTCATCTGCCTCTCGGTCTATGACAGAAATGAGGAACCAAATTCTAACATACTGCATATCAAAGGCAGTTCCATAAGCAACTATTTAAAACATATTTCAACAACTCGGAAAGGATATTTCCACCTTTGCATGACTTTTTTGTAAGTGATGAATATCCATTTTTCATCTGCCTCTCGGTCTATGACAGAAATGAGGAACCAAATTCTAACATACTGGATATCAAAGGAAGTTCCATAAGCAACTATTTAAAACAGATTTTAAGAACTCGGAAAGGATATTTCCACCTTTGCATGACTTTTTTGTAAGTGATGAATATCCATTTTTCATCTGCCTCTCGATCTATGACAGAAATGAGGAACCAAATTCTAACATACTGCATATCAAAGGTAGTTCCATAAGCAACTATTTAAAACAGATTTTAACTACTCGGAAAGGATATTTCCACCTTTGCATGACTTTTTTGTAAGTGATGAATATCCATTTTTCATCTGCCTCTCGGTCTATGACAGAAATGAGGAACCAAATTCTAACATACTGGATATCAAAGGCAGTTCCATAAGCAACTATTTAAAACAGATTTTAACAACTCGGAAAGGATATTTTCACCTTTGCATGACTTTTTTGTAAGTGATGAATATCCATTTTTTATCTGCCTCTCGGTCTATGACAGAAATGAGGAACCAAATTCTATCATACTGGATATCAAAGGCAGTTCCATAAGCAACTATTTAAAACAGATTTTAAGAACTCGGAAAGGATTTTTCCACCTTTGCATGACTTTTTTTGTAAGTGATGAATATCCATTTTTCATCTGCCTCTCGGTCTATGACAGAAATGAGGAACCAAATTCTAACATACTGGATATCAAAGGCAGTTCCATAAGCAACTATTTAAAACAGATTTTAAGAACTCGGAAAGGATTTTACCACCTTTGCATGACTTTTTTTGTAAGTGATGAAAATCCATTGGTCTATGACAGAAATGAGGAACCAAATTCTAACATACTGGATATCAAAGGCAGTTCCATAAGCAACTATTTAAAACAGATTTTAACAACTCGGAAAGGATATTTTCACCTTTGCATGACTTTTTTGTAAGTGATGAATATCCATTTTTCATCTGCCTCTCGGTATATGACAGAAATGAGGAACAAAATTATAACATGCTGGATATCAAAGGCAGTTCCATAAGCAACTATTTAAAACATATTTCAACAACTCGGAAAGGATATTTCCGCCTTTGCATGAAGTTTAAACAAAAAAAAAACACAATTTATGAATAAATATTTTTCATCTGCCTCTCGATCTATGACAGAAATGAGGAACCAAATTCTAACATACTGCATATCAAAGGCAGTTCCATAAGCAACTATTTAAAACATATTTCAACAACTCGGAAAGGATATTTCCACCTTTGCATGACTTTTTTGTAAGTGATGAATATCCATTTTTCATCTGCCTCTCGGTCTATGACAGAAATGAGGAACCAAATTCTAACATACTGGATATCAAAGGAAGTTCCATAAGCAACTATTTAAAACAGATTTTAAGAACTCGGAAAGGATTTTTCCACCTTTGCATGACTTTTTTTGTAAGTGATGAATATCCATTTTTCATCTGCCTCTCGGTCTATGACAGAAATGAGGAACCAAATTCTAACATACTGGATATCAAAGGCAGTTCCATAAGCAACTATTTAAAACAGATTTTAACAACTCGGAAAGGATATTTTCACCTTTGCATGACTTTTTTGTAAGTGATGAATATCCATTTTTTATCTGCCTCTCGGTCTATGACAGAAATGAGGAACCAAATTCTATCATACTGGATATCAAAGGCAGTTCCATAAGCAACTATTTAAAACAGATTTTAAGAACTCGGAAAGGATTTTTCCACCTTTGCATGACTTTTTTTGTAAGTGATGAATATCCATTTTTCATCTGCCTCTCGGTCTATGACAGAAATGAGGAACCAAATTCTAACATACTGGATATCAAAGGCAGTTCCATAAGCAACTATTTAAAACAGATTTTAACAACTCGGAAAGGATATTTTCACCTTTGCATGACTTTTTTGTAAGTGATGAATATCCATTTTTTATCTGCCTCTCGGTCTATGACAGAAATGAGGAACCAAATTCTATCATACTGGATATCAAAGGCAGTTCCATAAGCAACTATTTAAAACAGATTTTAAGAATTCGGAAAGGATTTTTCCACCTTTGCATGACTTTTTTTGTAAGTGATGAATATCCATTTTTCATCTGCCTCTCGGTCTATGACAGAAATGAGGAACCAAATTCTAACATACTGCATATCAAAGGCAGTTCCATAAGCAACTATTTAAAACATATTTCAACAACTCGGAAAGGATATTTCCACCTTTGCATGACTTTTTTGTAAGTGATGAATATCCATTTTTCATCTGCCTCTCGGTCTATGACAGAAATGAGGAACCAAATTCTAACATACTGGATATCAAAGGAAGTTCCATAAGCAACTATTTAAAACAGATTTTAAGAACTCGGAAAGGATTTTTCCACCTTTGCATGACTTTTTTTGTAAGTGATGAATATCCATTTTTCATCTGCCTCTCGGTCTATGACAGAAATGAGGAACCAAATTCTAACATACTGGATATCAAAGGCAGTTCCATAAGCAACTATTTAAAACAGATTTTAACAACTCGGAAAGGATATTTTCACCTTTGCATGACTTTTTTGTAAGTGATGAATATCCATTTTTTATCTGCCTCTCGGTCTATGACAGAAATGAGGAACCAAATTCTATCATACTGGATATCAAAGGCAGTTCCATAAGCAACTATTTAAAACAGATTTTAAGAACTCGGAAAGGATTTTTCCACCTTTGCATGACTTTTTTTGTAAGTGATGAATATCCATTTTTCATCTGCCTCTCGGTCTATGACAGAAATGAGGAACCAAATTCTAACATACTGCATATCAAAGGCAGTTCCATAAGCAACTATTTAAAACATATTTCAACAACTCGGAAAGGATATTTCCACCTTTGCATGACTTTTTTGTAAGTGATGAATATCCATTTTTCATCTGCCTCTCGGTCTATGACAGAAATGAGGAACCAAATTCTAACATACTGGATATCAAAGGAAGTTCCATAAGCAACTATTTAAAACAGATTTTAAGAACTCGGAAAGGATTTTACCACCTTTGCATGACTTTTTTTGTAAGTGATGAAAATCCATTGGTCTATGACAGAAATGAGGAACCAAATTCTAACATACTGGATATCAAAGGCAGTTCCATAAGCAACTATTTAAAACAGATTTTAACAACTCGGAAAGGATATTTTCACCTTTGCATGACTTTTTTGTAAGTGATGAATATCCATTTTTCATCTGCCTCTCGGTATATGACAGAAATGAGGAACAAAATTATAACATGCTGGATATCAAAGGCAGTTCCATAAGCAACTATTTAAAACATATTTCAACAACTCGGAAAGGATATTTCCGCCTTTGCATGAAGTTTAAACAAAAAAAAAACACAATTTATGAATAAATATTTTTCATCTGCCTCTCGATCTATGACAGAAATGAGGAACCAAATTCTAACATACTGCATATCAAAGGCAGTTCCATAAGCAACTATTTAAAACATATTTCAACAACTCGGAAAGGATATTTCCACCTTTGCATGACTTTTTTGTAAGTGATGAATATCCATTTTTCATCTGCCTCTCGGTCTATGACAGAAATGAGGAACCAAATTCTAACATACTGGATATCAAAGAAAGTTCCATAAGCAACTATTTAAAACAGATTTTAAGAACTCGGAAAGGATTTTTCCACCTTTGCATGACTTTTTTTGTAAGTGATGAATATCCATTTTTCATCTGCCTCTCGGTCTATGACAGAAATGAGGAACCAAATTCTAACATACTGGATATCAAAGGCAGTTCCATAAGCAACTATTTAAAACAGATTTTAACAACTCGGAAAGGATATTTTCACCTTTGCATGACTTTTTTGTAAGTGATGAATATCCATTTTTTATCTGCCTCTCGGTCTATGACAGAAATGAGGAACCAAATTCTATCATACTGGATATCAAAGGCAGTTCCATAAGCAACTATTTAAAACAGATTTTAAGAACTCGGAAAGGATTTTTCCACCTTTGCATGACTTTTTTTGTAAGTGATGAATATCCATTTTTCATCTGCCTCTCGGTCTATGACAGAAATGAGGAACCAAATTCTAACATACTGGATATCAAAGGCAGTTCCATAAGCAACTATTTAAAACAGATTTTAACAACTCGGAAAGGATATTTTCACCTTTGCATGACTTTTTTGTAAGTGATGAATATCAATTTTTTATCTGCCTCTCGGTCTATGACAGAAATGAGGAACCAAATTCTATCATACTGGATATCAAAGGCAGTTCCATAAGCAACTATTTAAAACAGATTTTAAGAACTCGGAAAGGATTTTTCCACCTTTGCATGACTTTTTTTGTAAGTGATGAATATCCATTTTTCATCTGCCTCTCGGTCTATGACAGAAATGAGGAACCAAATTCTAACATACTGCATATCAAAGGCAGTTCCATAAGCAACTATTTAAAACATATTTCAACAACTCGGAAAGGATATTTCCACCTTTGCATGACTTTTTTGTAAGTGATGAATATCCATTTTTCATCTGCCTCTCGGTCTATGACAGAAATGAGGAACCAAATTCTAACATACTGGATATCAAAGGAAGTTCCATAAGCAACTATTTAAAACAGATTTTAAGAACTCGGAAAGGATATTTCCACCTTTGCATGACTTTTTTGTAAGTGATGAATATCCATTTTTCATCTGCCTCTCGATCTATGACAGAAATGAGGAACCAAATTCTAACATACTGCATATCAAAGGTAGTTCCATAAGCAACTATTTAAAACAGATTTTAACTACTCGGAAAGGATATTTCCACCTTTGCATGACTTTTTTGTAAGTGATGAATATCCATTTTTCATCTGCCTCTCGGTCTATGACAGAAATGAGGAACCAAATTCTAACATACTGGATATCAAAGGCAGTTCCATAAGCAACTATTTAAAACAGATTTTAACAACTCGGAAAGGATATTTTCACCTTTGCATGACTTTTTTGTAAGTGATGAATATCCATTTTTTATCTGCCTCTCGGTCTATGACAGAAATGAGGAACCAAATTCTATCATACTGGATATCAAAGGCAGTTCCATAAGCAACTATTTAAAACAGATTTTAAGAACTCGGAAAGGATTTTTCCACCTTTGCATGACTTTTTTTGTAAGTGATGAATATCCATTTTTCATCTGCCTCTCGGTCTATGACAGAAATGAGGAACCAAATTATAACATACTGGATATCAAAGGCAGTTCCATAAGCAACTATTTAAAACAGATTTTAAGAACTCGGAAAGGATTTTACCACCTTTGCATGACTTTTTTTGTAAGTGATGAAAATCCATTGGTCTATGACAGAAATGAGGAACCAAATTCTAACATACTGGATATCAAAGGCAGTTCCATAAGCAACTATGTAAAACAGATTTTAACAACTCGGAAAGGATATTTTCACCTTTGCATGACTTTTTTGTAAGTGATGAATATCCATTTTTCATCTGCCTCTCGGTATATGACAGAAATGAGGAACAAAATTATAACATGCTGGATATCAAAGGCAGTTCCATAAGCAACTATTTAAAACATATTTCAACAACTCGGAAAGGATATTTCCGCCTTTGCATGAAGTTTAAACAAAAAAAAAACACAATTTATGAATAAATATTTTTCATCTGCCTCTCGATCTATGACAGAAATGAGGAACCAAATTCTAACATACTGCATATCAAAGGCAGTTCCATAAGCAACTATTTAAAACATATTTCAACAACTCGGAAAGGATATTTCCACCTTTGCATGACTTTTTTGTAAGTGATGAATATCCATTTTTCATCTGCCTCTCGGTCTATGACAGAAATGAGGAACCAAATTCTAACATACTGGATATCAAAGGAAGTTCCATAAGCAACTATTTAAAACAGGTTTTAAGAACTCGGAAAGGATTTTTCCACCTTTGCATGACTTTTTTTGTAAGTGATGAATATCCATTTTTCATCTGCCTCTCGGTCTATGACAGAAATGAGGAACCAAATTCTAACATACTGGATATCAAAGGCAGTTCCATAAGCAACTATTTAAAACAGATTTTAACAACTCGGAAAGGATATTTTCACCTTTGCATGACTTTTTTGTAAGTGATGAATATCCATTTTTTATCTGCCTCTCGGTCTATGACAGAAATGAGGAACCAAATTCTATCATACTGGATATCAAAGGCAGTTCCATAAGCAACTATTTAAAACAGATTTTAAGAACTCGGAAAGGATTTTTCCACCTTTGCATGACTTTTTTTGTAAGTGATGAATATCCATTTTTCATCTGCCTCTCGGTCTATGACAGAAATGAGGAACCAAATTCTAACATACTGGATATCAAAGGCAGTTCCATAAGCAACTATTTAAAACAGATTTTAACAACTCGGAAAGGATATTTTCACCTTTGCATGACTTTTTTGTAAGTGATGAATATCAATTTTTTATCTGCCTCTCGGTCTATGACAGAAATGAGGAACCAAATTCTATCATACTGGATATCAAAGGCAGTTCCATAAGCAACTATTTAAAACAGATTTTAAGAACTCGGAAAGGATTTTTCCACCTTTGCATGACTTTTTTTGTAAGTGATGAATATCCATTTTTCATCTGCCTCTCGGTCTATGACAGAAATGAGGAACCAAATTCTAACATACTGCATATCAAAGGCAGTTCCATAAGCAACTATTTAAAACATATTTCAACAACTCGGAAAGGATATTTCCACCTTTGCATGACTTTTTTGTAAGTGATGAATATCCATTTTTCATCTGCCTCTCGGTCTATGACAGAAATGAGGAACCAAATTCTAACATACTGGATATCAAAGGAAGTTCCATAAGCAACTATTTAAAACAGATTTTAAGAACTCGGAAAGGATATTTCCACCTTTGCATGGCTTTTTTGTAAGTGATGAATATCCATTTTTCATCTGCCTCTCGATCTATGACAGAAATGAGGAACCAAATTCTAACATACTGCATATCAAAGGTAGTTCCATAAGCAACTATTTAAAACAGATTTTAACTACTCGGAAAGGATATTTCCACCTTTGCATGACTTTTTTGTAAGTGATGAATATCCATTTTTCATCTGCCTCTCGGTCTATGACAGAAATGAGGAACCAAATTCTAACATACTGGATATCAAAGGCAGTTCCATAAGCAACTATTTAAAACAGATTTTAACAACTCGGAAAGGATATTTTCACCTTTGCATGACTTTTTTGTAAGTGATGAATATCCATTTTTTATCTGCCTCTCGGTCTATGACAGAAATGAGGAACCAAATTCTATCATACTGGATATCAAAGGCAGTTCCATAAGCAACTATTTAAAACAGATTTTAAGAACTCGGAAAGGATTTTTCCACCTTTGCATGACTTTTTTTGTAAGTGATGAATATCCATTTTTCATCTGCCTCTCGGTCTATGACAGAAATGAGGAACCAAATTCTAACATACTGGATATCAAAGGCAGTTCCATAAGCAACTATTTAAAACAGATTTTAAGAACTCGGAAAGGATTTTACCACCTTTGCATGACTTTTTTTGTAAGTGATGAAAATCCATTGGTCTATGACAGAAATGAGGAACCAAATTCTAACATACTGGATATCAAAGGCAGTTCCATAAGCAACTATTTAAAACAGATTTTAACAACTCGGAAAGGATATTTTCACCTTTGCATGACTTTTTTGTAAGTGATGAATATCCATTTTTCATCTGCCTTTCGGTATATGACAGAAATGAGGAACAAAATTATAACATGCTGGATATCAAAGGCAGTTCCATAAGCAACTATTTAAAACATATTTCAACAACTCGGAAAGGATATTTCCGCCTTTGCATGAAGTTTAAACAAAAAAAAAACACAATTTATGAATAAATATTTTTCATCTGCCTCTCGATCTATGACAGAAATGAGGAACCAAATTCTAACATACTGCATATCAAAGGCAGTTCCATAAGCAACTATTTAAAAGATATTTCAACAACTCGGAAAGGATATTTCCACCTTTGCATGACTTTTTTGTAAGTGATGAATATCCATTTTTCATCTGCCTCTCGGTCTATGACAGAAATGAGGAACCAAATTCTAACATACTGGATATCAAAGGAAGTTCCATAAGCAACTATTTAAAACAGATTTTAAGAACTCGGAAAGGATTTTTCCACCTTTGCATGACTTTTTTTGTAAGTGATGAATATCCATTTTTCATCTGCCTCTCGGTCTATGACAGAAATGAGGAACCAAATTCTAACATACTGGATATCAAAGGCAGTTCCATAAGCAACTATTTAAAACAGATTTTAACAACTCGGAAAGGATATTTTCACCTTTGCATGACTTTTTTGTAAGTGATGAATATCCATTTTTTATCTGCCTCTCGGTCTATGACAGAAATGAGGAACCAAATTCTATCATACTGGATATCAAAGGCAGTTCCATAAGCAACTATTTAAAACAGATTTTAAGAACTCGGAAAGGATTTTTCCACCTTTGCATGACTTTTTTTGTAAGTGATGAATATCCATTTTTCATCTGCCTCTCGGTCTATGACAGAAATGAGGAACCAAATTCTAACATACTGGATATCAAAGGCAGTTCCATAAGCAACTATTTAAAACAGATTTTAACAACTCGGAAAGGATATTTTCACCTTTGCATGACTTTTTTGTAAGTGATGAATATCCATTTTTTATCTGCCTCTCGGTCTATGACAGAAATGAGGAACCAAATTCTATCATACTGGATATCAAAGGCAGTTCCATAAGCAACTATTTAAAACAGATTTTAAGAACTCGGAAAGGATTTTTCCACCTTTGCATGACTTTTTTTGTAAGTGATGAATATCCATTTTTCATCTGCCTCTCGGTCTATGACAGAAATGAGGAACCAAATTCTAACATACTGCATATCAAAGGCAGTTCCATAAGCAACTATTTAAAACATATTTCAACAACTCGGAAAGGATATTTCCACCTTTGCATGACTTTTTTGTAAGTGATGAATATCCATTTTTCATCTGCCTCTCGGTCTATGACAGAAATGAGGAACCAAATTCTAACATACTGGATATCAAAGGAAGTTCCATAAGCAACTATTTAAAACAGATTTTAAGAACTCGGAAAGGATATTTCCACCTTTGCATGACTTTTTTGTAAGTGATGAATATCCATTTTTCATCTGCCTCTCGATCTATGACAGAAATGAGGAACCAAATTCTAACATACTGCATATCAAAGGTAGTTCCATAAGCAACTATTTAAAACAGATTTTAACTACTCGGAAAGGATATTTCCACCTTTGCATGACTTTTTTGTAAGTGATGAATATCCATTTTTCATCTGCCTCTCGGTCTATGACAGAAATGAGGAACCAAATTCTAACATACTGGATATCAAAGGCAGTTCCATAAGCAACTATTTAAAACAGATTTTAACAACTCGGAAAGGATATTTTCACCTTTGCATGACTTTTTTGTAAGTGATGAATATCCATTTTTTATCTGCCTCTCGGTCTATGACAGAAATGAGGAACCAAATTCTATCATACTGGATATCAAAGGCAGTTCCATAAGCAACTATTTAAAACAGATTTTAAGAACTCGGAAAGGATTTTTCCACCTTTGCATGACTTTTTTTGTAAGTGATGAATATCCATTTTTCATCTGCCTCTCGGTCTATGACAGAAATGAGGAACCAAATTCTAACATACTGGATATCAAAGGCAGTTCCATAAGCAACTATTTAAAACAGATTTTAAGAACTCGGAAAGGATTTTACCACCTTTGCATGACTTTTTTTGTAAGTGATGAAAATCCATTGGTCTATGACAGAAATGAGGAACCAAATTCTAACATACTGGATATCAAAGGCAGTTCCATAAGCAACTATTTAAAACAGATTTTAACAACTCGGAAAGGATATTTTCACCTTTGCATGACTTTTTTGTAAGTGATGAATATCCATTTTTCATCTGCCTCTCGGTATATGACAGAAATGAGGAACAAAATTATAACATGCTGGATATCAAAGGCAGTTCCATAAGCAACTATTTAAAACATATTTCAACAACTCGGAAAGGATATTTCCGCCTTTGCATGAAGTTTAAACAAAAAAAAAACACAATTTATGAATAAATATTTTTCATCTGCCTCTCGATCTATGACAGAAATGAGGAACCAAATTCTAACATACTGCATATCAAAGGCAGTTCCATAAGCAACTATTTAAAACATATTTCAACAACTCGGAAAGGATATTTCCACCTTTGCATGACTTTTTTGTAAGTGATGAATATCCATTTTTCATCTGCCTCTCGGTCTATGACAGAAATGAGGAACCAAATTCTAACATACTGGATATCAAAGGAAGTTCCATAAGCAACTATTTAAAACAGATTTTAAGAACTCGGAAAAGATTTTTCCACCTTTGCATGACTTTTTTTGTAAGTGATGAATATCCATTTTTCATCTGCCTCTCGGTCTATGACAGAAATGAGGAACCAAATTCTAACATACTGGATATCAAAGGCAGTTCCATAAGCAACTATTTAAAACAGATTTTAACAACTCGGAAAGGATATTTTCACCTTTGCATGACTTTTTTGTAAGTGATGAATATCCATTTTTTATCTGCCTCTCGGTCTATGACAGAAATGAGGAACCAAATTCTATCATACTGGATATCAAAGGCAGTTCCATAAGCAACTATTTAAAACAGATTTTAAGAACTCGGAAAGGATTTTTCCACCTTTGCATGACTTTTTTTGTAAGTGATGAATATCCATTTTTCATCTGCCTCTCGGTCTATGACAGAAATGAGGAACCAAATTCTAACATACTGGATATCAAAGGCAGTTCCATAAGCAACTATTTAAAACAGATTTTAACAACTCGGAAAGGATATTTTCACCTTTGCATGACTTTTTTGTAAGTGATGAATATCCATTTTTTATCTGCCTCTCGGTCTATGACAGAAATGAGGAACCAAATTCTATCATACTGGATATCAAAGGCAGTTCCATAAGCAACTATTTAAAACAGATTTTAAGAACTCGGAAAGGATTTTTCCACCTTTGCATGACTTTTTTTGTAAGTGATGAATATCCATTTTTCATCTGCCTCTCGGTCTATGACAGAAATGAGGAACCAAATTCTAACATACTGCATATCAAAGGCAGTTCCATAAGCAACTATTTAAAACATATTTCAACAACTCGGAAAGGATATTTCCACCTTTGCATGACTTTTTTGTAAGTGATGAATATCCATTTTTCATCTGCCTCTCGGTCTATGACAGAAATGAGGAACCAAATTCTAACATACTGGATATCAAAGGAAGTTCCATAAGCAACTATTTAAAACAGATTTTAAGAACTCGGAAAGGATTTTTCCACCTTTGCATGACTTTTTTTGTAAGTGATGAATATCCATTTTTCATCTGCCTCTCGGTCTATGACAGAAATGAGGAACCAAATTCTAACATACTGGATATCAAAGGCAGTTCCATAAGCAACTATTTAAAACAGATTTTAACAACTCGGAAAGGATATTTTCACCTTTGCATGACTTTTTTGTAAGTGATGAATATCCATTTTTTATCTGCCTCTCGGTCTATGACAGAAATGAGGAACCAAATTCTATCATACTGGATATCAAAGGCAGTTCCATAAGCAACTATTTAAAACAGATTTTAAGAACTCGGAAAGGATTTTTCCACCTTTGCATGACTTTTTTTGTAAGTGATGAATATCCATTTTTCATCTGCCTCTCGGTCTATGACAGAAATGAGGAACCAAATTCTAACATACTGCATATCAAAGGCAGTTCCATAAGCAACTATTTAAAACATATTTCAACAACTCGGAAAGGATATTTCCACCTTTGCATGACTTTTTTGTAAGTGATGAATATCCATTTTTCATCTGCCTCTCGGTCTATGACAGAAATGAGGAACCAAATTCTAACATACTGGATATCAAAGGAAGTTCCATAAGCAACTATTTAAAACAGATTTTAAGAACTCGGAAAGGATTTTTCCACCTTTGCATGACTTTTTTTGTAAGTGATGAATATCCATTTTTCATCTGCCTCTCGGTCTATGACAGAAATGAGGAACCAAATTCTAACATACTGGATATCAAAGGCAGTTCCATAAGCAACTATTTAAAACAGATTTTAACAACTCGGAAAGGATATTTTCACCTTTGCATGACTTTTTTGTAAGTGATGAATATCCATTTTTTATCTGCCTCTCGGTCTATGACAGAAATGAGGAACCAAATTCTATCATACTGGATATCAAAGGCAGTTCCATAAGCAACTATTTAAAACAGATTTTAAGAACTCGGAAAGGATTTTTCCACCTTTGCATGACTTTTTTTGTAAGTGATGAATATCCATTTTTCATCTGCCTCTCGGTCTATGACAGAAATGAGGAAACAAATTATAACATACTGGATATCAAAGGCAGTTCCATAAGCAACTATTTAAAACAGTTTTTTTGTAAGTGATGAATATCCATTTTTCATCTGCCTCTCGGTCTATGACAGAAATGAGGAACCAAATTATAACATACTGGATATCAAAGGCAGTTCCATAAGCAACTATATAAAACAGATTTTAAGAACTCGGAAAGGATTTTTCCACCTTTGCATGACTTTTTTTGTAAGTGATGAAAATCCATTTTTCATCTGCCTCTCGGTCTATGACAGAAATGAGGAACCAAATTCTAACATACTGGATATCAAAGGCAGTTCCATAAGCAACTATTTAAAACAAATTTTAACAACTCGGAAAGGATATTTTCACCTTTGCATGACTTTTTTGTAAGTGATGAATATCCATTTTTCATCTGCCTCTCGGTCTATGACAGAAATGAGGAACCAAATTCTAACATACTGGATATCAAAGGCAGTTCCATAAGCAACTATTTAAAACAGATTTTAACAACTCGGAAAGGATATTTTCACCGTTGCATGACTTTTTTGTAAGTGATGAATATCCATTTTTCATCTGCCTCTCGGTCTATGACAGAAATGAGGAACCAAATTATAACATACTGGATATCAAAGGCAGTTCCATAAGCAACTATTTAAAACAGTTTTTTTGTAAGTGATGAATATCCATTTTTCATCTGCCTCTCGGTATATGACAGAAATGAGGAACCAAATTATAACATGCTGGATATCAAAGGCAGTTCCATAAGCAACTATTTAAAACATATTTCAACAACTCGGAAAGGATATTTCCGCCTTTGCATGAAGTTTAAACAAAAAAAAAACACAATTTATGAATAAATATTTTTCATCTGCCTCTCGATCTATGACAGAAATGAGGAACCAAATTCTAACATACTGCATATCAAAGGCAGTTCCATAAGCAACTATTTAAAATATATTTCAACAACTCGGAAAGGATATTTCCACCTTTGCATGACTTTTTTGTAAGTGATGAATATCCATTTTTCATCTGCCTCTCGGTCTATGACAGAAATGAGGAACCAAATTCTAACGTACTGGATATCAAAGGCAGTTCCATAAGCAACTATTTAAAACAGATTTTAACAACTCGGAAAGGATATTTTCACCGTTGCATGACTTTTTTGTAAGTGATGAATATCCATTTTTCATCTGCCTCTCGGTATATGACAGAAATGAGGAACCAAATTCTAACATACTGCATATCAAAGGCAGTTCCATAAGCAACTATTTAAAACATATTTCAACAACTCGGAAAGGATATTTCCACCTTTGCATGACTTTTTTGTAAGTGATGAATATCCATTTTTCATCTGCCTCTCTCGGTATATGACAGAAATGAGGAACCAAATTTTAACATGCTGGATATCAAAGGCAGTTCCATAAGCAACTATTTAAAACATATTTCAACAACTCGAAAAGGATATTTCCACCTTTGCATGAAGTTTATACAAAAAAAACACAATTTATGAATAAATATTTTTCATCTGCCTCTCGATCTATGACAAAAATGAGGAACCAAATTCTAACATACTGCATATCAAAGGCAGTTCCATAAGCAACTATTTAAAACATATTTCAACAACTCGGAAAGGATATTTCCACCTTTGCATGACTTTTTTGTAAGTGATGAATATCCATTTTTCATCTGCCTCTCGGTCTATGACAGAAATGAGGAACCAAAATCTAACATACTGGATATCAAAGGCAGTTCCATAAGCAACTATTTAAAACAGATTTTAACAACTCGGAAAGGATATTTTCACCTTTGCATGACTTTTTTGTAAGTGATGAATATCCGTTTTTCATCTGCCTCTCGGTATATGACAGAAATGAGGAACCAAATTATAACATGCTGGATATCAAAGGCAGTTCCATAAGCAACTATTTAAAACATATTTCAACAACTCGAAAAGGATATTTCCACCTTTGCATGAAGTTTATACAAAAAAAACACAATTTATGAATAAATATTTTTCATCTGCCTCTCGATCTATGACAAAAATGAGGAACCAAATTCTAACATACTGCATATCAAAGGCAGTTCCATAAGCAACTATTTAAAATATATTTCAACAACTCGGAAAGGATATTTCCACCTTTGCATGACTTTTTTGTAAGTGATGAATATCCATTTTTCATCTGCCTCTCGGTCTATGACAGAAATGAGGAACCAAATTCTAACATACTGGATATCAAAGGCAGTTCCATAAGCAACTATTTAAAACAGATTTTAACAACTCGGAAAGGATATTTTCACCGTTGCATGACTTTTTTGTAAGTGATGAATATCCATTTTTCATCTGCCTCTCGGTCTATGACAGAAATGAGGAACCAAATTCTAACATACTGGATATCAAAGGCAGTTCCATAAGCAACTATTTAAAACAGATTTTAACAACTCGGAAAGGATATTTTCACCGTTGCATGACTTTTTTGTAAGTGATGAATATCCATTTTTCATCTGCCTCTCGGTATATGACAGAAATGAGGAACCAAATTCTAACATACTGCATATCAAAGGCAGTTCCATAAGCAACTATTTAAAACATATTTCAACAACTCGGAAAGGATATTTCCACCTTTGCATGACTTTTTTGTAAGTGATGAATATCCATTTTTCATCTGCCTCTCGGTCTATGACAGAAATGAGGAACCAAATTCTAACATACTGGATATCAAAGGCAGTTCCATAAGCAACTATTTAAAACAGATTTTAAGAACTCGGAAAGGATTTTTCCACCTTTGCATGACTTTTTTTGTAAGTGATGAATATCCATTTTTCATCTGCCTCTCGGTCTATGACAGAAATGAGGAACCAAATTCTAACATACTGGATATCAAAGGCAGTTCCATAAGCAACTATTTAAAACAGATTTTAACAACTCGGAAAGGATATTTTCACCTTTGCATGACTTTTTTGTAAGTGATGAATATCCATTTTTTATCTGCCTCTCGGTCTATGACAGAAATGAGGAACCAAATTCTATCATACTGGATATCAAAGGCAGTTCCATAAGCAACTATTTAAAACAGATTTTAAGAACTCGGAAAGGATTTTTCCACCTTTGCATGACTTTTTTTGTAAGTGATGAATATCCATTTTTCATCTGCCTCTCGGTCTATGACAGAAATGAGGAACCAAATTCTAACATACTGGATATCAAAGGCAGTTCCATAAGCAACTATTTAAAACAGATTTTAACAACTCGGAAAGGATATTTTCACCTTTGCATGACTTTTTTGTAAGTGATGAATATCAATTTTTTATCTGCCTCTCGGTCTATGACAGAAATGAGGAACCAAATTCTATCATACTGGATATCAAAGGCAGTTCCATAAGCAACTATTTAAAACAGATTTTAAGAACTCGGAAAGGATTTTTCCACCTTTGCATGACTTTTTTTGTAAGTGATGAATATCCATTTTTCATCTGCCTCTCGGTCTATGACAGAAATGAGGAACCAAATTCTAACATACTGCATATCAAAGGCAGTTCCATAAGCAACTATTTAAAACATATTTCAACAACTCGGAAAGGATATTTCCACCTTTGCATGACTTTTTTGTAAGTGATGAATATCCATTTTTCATCTGCCTCTCGGTCTATGACAGAAATGAGGAACCAAATTCTAACATACTGGATATCAAAGGAAGTTCCATAAGCAACTATTTAAAACAGATTTTAAGAACTCGGAAAGGATATTTCCACCTTTGCATGACTTTTTTGTAAGTGATGAATATCCATTTTTCATCTGCCTCTCGATCTATGACAGAAATGAGGAACCAAATTCTAACATACTGCATATCAAAGGTAGTTCCATAAGCAACTATTTAAAACAGATTTTAACTACTCGGAAAGGATATTTCCACCTTTGCATGACTTTTTTGTAAGTGATGAATATCCATTTTTCATCTGCCTCTCGGTCTATGACAGAAATGAGGAACCAAATTCTAACATACTGGATATCAAAGGCAGTTCCATAAGCAACTATTTAAAACAGATTTTAACAACTCGGAAAGGATATTTTCACCTTTGCATGACTTTTTTGTAAGTGATGAATATCCATTTTTTATCTGCCTCTCGGTCTATGACAGAAATGAGGAACCAAATTCTATCATACTGGATATCAAAGGCAGTTCCATAAGCAACTATTTAAAACAGATTTTAAGAACTCGGAAAGGATTTTTCCACCTTTGCATGACTTTTTTTGTAAGTGATGAATATCCATTTTTCATCTGCCTCTCGGTCTATGACAGAAATGAGGAACCAAATTATAACATACTGGATATCAAAGGCAGTTCCATAAGCAACTATTTAAAACAGATTTTAAGAACTCGGAAAGGATTTTACCACCTTTGCATGACTTTTTTTGTAAGTGATGAAAATCCATTGGTCTATGACAGAAATGAGGAACCAAATTCTAACATACTGGATATCAAAGGCAGTTCCATAAGCAACTATGTAAAACAGATTTTAACAACTCGGAAAGGATATTTTCACCTTTGCATGACTTTTTTGTAAGTGATGAATATCCATTTTTCATCTGCCTCTCGGTATATGACAGAAATGAGGAACAAAATTATAACATGCTGGATATCAAAGGCAGTTCCATAAGCAACTATTTAAAACATATTTCAACAACTCGGAAAGGATATTTCCGCCTTTGCATGAAGTTTAAACAAAAAAAAAACACAATTTATGAATAAATATTTTTCATCTGCCTCTCGATCTATGACAGAAATGAGGAACCAAATTCTAACATACTGCATATCAAAGGCAGTTCCATAAGCAACTATTTAAAACATATTTCAACAACTCGGAAAGGATATTTCCACCTTTGCATGACTTTTTTGTAAGTGATGAATATCCATTTTTCATCTGCCTCTCGGTCTATGACAGAAATGAGGAACCAAATTCTAACATACTGGATATCAAAGGAAGTTCCATAAGCAACTATTTAAAACAGGTTTTAAGAACTCGGAAAGGATTTTTCCACCTTTGCATGACTTTTTTTGTAAGTGATGAATATCCATTTTTCATCTGCCTCTCGGTCTATGACAGAAATGAGGAACCAAATTCTAACATACTGGATATCAAAGGCAGTTCCATAAGCAACTATTTAAAACAGATTTTAACAACTCGGAAAGGATATTTTCACCTTTGCATGACTTTTTTGTAAGTGATGAATATCCATTTTTTATCTGCCTCTCGGTCTATGACAGAAATGAGGAACCAAATTCTATCATACTGGATATCAAAGGCAGTTCCATAAGCAACTATTTAAAACAGATTTTAAGAACTCGGAAAGGATTTTTCCACCTTTGCATGACTTTTTTTGTAAGTGATGAATATCCATTTTTCATCTGCCTCTCGGTCTATGACAGAAATGAGGAACCAAATTCTAACATACTGGATATCAAAGGCAGTTCCATAAGCAACTATTTAAAACAGATTTTAACAACTCGGAAAGGATATTTTCACCTTTGCATGACTTTTTTGTAAGTGATGAATATCAATTTTTTATCTGCCTCTCGGTCTATGACAGAAATGAGGAACCAAATTCTATCATACTGGATATCAAAGGCAGTTCCATAAGCAACTATTTAAAACAGATTTTAAGAACTCGGAAAGGATTTTTCCACCTTTGCATGACTTTTTTTGTAAGTGATGAATATCCATTTTTCATCTGCCTCTCGGTCTATGACAGAAATGAGGAACCAAATTCTAACATACTGCATATCAAAGGCAGTTCCATAAGCAACTATTTAAAACATATTTCAACAACTCGGAAAGGATATTTCCACCTTTGCATGACTTTTTTGTAAGTGATGAATATCCATTTTTCATCTGCCTCTCGGTCTATGACAGAAATGAGGAACCAAATTCTAACATACTGGATATCAAAGGAAGTTCCATAAGCAACTATTTAAAACAGATTTTAAGAACTCGGAAAGGATATTTCCACCTTTGCATGGCTTTTTTGTAAGTGATGAATATCCATTTTTCATCTGCCTCTCGATCTATGACAGAAATGAGGAACCAAATTCTAACATACTGCATATCAAAGGTAGTTCCATAAGCAACTATTTAAAACAGATTTTAACTACTCGGAAAGGATATTTCCACCTTTGCATGACTTTTTTGTAAGTGATGAATATCCATTTTTCATCTGCCTCTCGGTCTATGACAGAAATGAGGAACCAAATTCTAACATACTGGATATCAAAGGCAGTTCCATAAGCAACTATTTAAAACAGATTTTAACAACTCGGAAAGGATATTTTCACCTTTGCATGACTTTTTTGTAAGTGATGAATATCCATTTTTTATCTGCCTCTCGGTCTATGACAGAAATGAGGAACCAAATTCTATCATACTGGATATCAAAGGCAGTTCCATAAGCAACTATTTAAAACAGATTTTAAGAACTCGGAAAGGATTTTTCCACCTTTGCATGACTTTTTTTGTAAGTGATGAATATCCATTTTTCATCTGCCTCTCGGTCTATGACAGAAATGAGGAACCAAATTCTAACATACTGGATATCAAAGGCAGTTCCATAAGCAACTATTTAAAACAGATTTTAAGAACTCGGAAAGGATTTTACCACCTTTGCATGACTTTTTTTGTAAGTGATGAAAATCCATTGGTCTATGACAGAAATGAGGAACCAAATTCTAACATACTGGATATCAAAGGCAGTTCCATAAGCAACTATTTAAAACAGATTTTAACAACTCGGAAAGGATATTTTCACCTTTGCATGACTTTTTTGTAAGTGATGAATATCCATTTTTCATCTGCCTTTCGGTATATGACAGAAATGAGGAACAAAATTATAACATGCTGGATATCAAAGGCAGTTCCATAAGCAACTATTTAAAACATATTTCAACAACTCGGAAAGGATATTTCCGCCTTTGCATGAAGTTTAAACAAAAAAAAAACACAATTTATGAATAAATATTTTTCATCTGCCTCTCGATCTATGACAGAAATGAGGAACCAAATTCTAACATACTGCATATCAAAGGCAGTTCCATAAGCAACTATTTAAAAGATATTTCAACAACTCGGAAAGGATATTTCCACCTTTGCATGACTTTTTTGTAAGTGATGAATATCCATTTTTCATCTGCCTCTCGGTCTATGACAGAAATGAGGAACCAAATTCTAACATACTGGATATCAAAGGAAGTTCCATAAGCAACTATTTAAAACAGATTTTAAGAACTCGGAAAGGATTTTTCCACCTTTGCATGACTTTTTTTGTAAGTGATGAATATCCATTTTTCATCTGCCTCTCGGTCTATGACAGAAATGAGGAACCAAATTCTAACATACTGGATATCAAAGGCAGTTCCATAAGCAACTATTTAAAACAGATTTTAACAACTCGGAAAGGATATTTTCACCTTTGCATGACTTTTTTGTAAGTGATGAATATCCATTTTTTATCTGCCTCTCGGTCTATGACAGAAATGAGGAACCAAATTCTATCATACTGGATATCAAAGGCAGTTCCATAAGCAACTATTTAAAACAGATTTTAAGAACTCGGAAAGGATTTTTCCACCTTTGCATGACTTTTTTTGTAAGTGATGAATATCCATTTTTCATCTGCCTCTCGGTCTATGACAGAAATGAGGAACCAAATTCTAACATACTGGATATCAAAGGCAGTTCCATAAGCAACTATTTAAAACAGATTTTAACAACTCGGAAAGGATATTTTCACCTTTGCATGACTTTTTTGTAAGTGATGAATATCCATTTTTTATCTGCCTCTCGGTCTATGACAGAAATGAGGAACCAAATTCTATCATACTGGATATCAAAGGCAGTTCCATAAGCAACTATTTAAAACAGATTTTAAGAACTCGGAAAGGATTTTTCCACCTTTGCATGACTTTTTTTGTAAGTGATGAATATCCATTTTTCATCTGCCTCTCGGTCTATGACAGAAATGAGGAACCAAATTCTAACATACTGCATATCAAAGGCAGTTCCATAAGCAACTATTTAAAACATATTTCAACAACTCGGAAAGGATATTTCCACCTTTGCATGACTTTTTTGTAAGTGATGAATATCCATTTTTCATCTGCCTCTCGGTCTATGACAGAAATGAGGAACCAAATTCTAACATACTGGATATCAAAGGAAGTTCCATAAGCAACTATTTAAAACAGATTTTAAGAACTCGGAAAGGATATTTCCACCTTTGCATGACTTTTTTGTAAGTGATGAATATCCATTTTTCATCTGCCTCTCGATCTATGACAGAAATGAGGAACCAAATTCTAACATACTGCATATCAAAGGTAGTTCCATAAGCAACTATTTAAAACAGATTTTAACTACTCGGAAAGGATATTTCCACCTTTGCATGACTTTTTTGTAAGTGATGAATATCCATTTTTCATCTGCCTCTCGGTCTATGACAGAAATGAGGAACCAAATTCTAACATACTGGATATCAAAGGCAGTTCCATAAGCAACTATTTAAAACAGATTTTAACAACTCGGAAAGGATATTTTCACCTTTGCATGACTTTTTTGTAAGTGATGAATATCCATTTTTTATCTGCCTCTCGGTCTATGACAGAAATGAGGAACCAAATTCTATCATACTGGATATCAAAGGCAGTTCCATAAGCAACTATTTAAAACAGATTTTAAGAACTCGGAAAGGATTTTTCCACCTTTGCATGACTTTTTTTGTAAGTGATGAATATCCATTTTTCATCTGCCTCTCGGTCTATGACAGAAATGAGGAACCAAATTCTAACATACTGGATATCAAAGGCAGTTCCATAAGCAACTATTTAAAACAGATTTTAAGAACTCGGAAAGGATTTTACCACCTTTGCATGACTTTTTTTGTAAGTGATGAAAATCCATTGGTCTATGACAGAAATGAGGAACCAAATTCTAACATACTGGATATCAAAGGCAGTTCCATAAGCAACTATTTAAAACAGATTTTAACAACTCGGAAAGGATATTTTCACCTTTGCATGACTTTTTTGTAAGTGATGAATATCCATTTTTCATCTGCCTCTCGGTATATGACAGAAATGAGGAACAAAATTATAACATGCTGGATATCAAAGGCAGTTCCATAAGCAACTATTTAAAACATATTTCAACAACTCGGAAAGGATATTTCCGCCTTTGCATGAAGTTTAAACAAAAAAAAAACACAATTTATGAATAAATATTTTTCATCTGCCTCTCGATCTATGACAGAAATGAGGAACCAAATTCTAACATACTGCATATCAAAGGCAGTTCCATAAGCAACTATTTAAAACATATTTCAACAACTCGGAAAGGATATTTCCACCTTTGCATGACTTTTTTGTAAGTGATGAATATCCATTTTTCATCTGCCTCTCGGTCTATGACAGAAATGAGGAACCAAATTCTAACATACTGGATATCAAAGGAAGTTCCATAAGCAACTATTTAAAACAGATTTTAAGAACTCGGAAAAGATTTTTCCACCTTTGCATGACTTTTTTTGTAAGTGATGAATATCCATTTTTCATCTGCCTCTCGGTCTATGACAGAAATGAGGAACCAAATTCTAACATACTGGATATCAAAGGCAGTTCCATAAGCAACTATTTAAAACAGATTTTAACAACTCGGAAAGGATATTTTCACCTTTGCATGACTTTTTTGTAAGTGATGAATATCCATTTTTTATCTGCCTCTCGGTCTATGACAGAAATGAGGAACCAAATTCTATCATACTGGATATCAAAGGCAGTTCCATAAGCAACTATTTAAAACAGATTTTAAGAACTCGGAAAGGATTTTTCCACCTTTGCATGACTTTTTTTGTAAGTGATGAATATCCATTTTTCATCTGCCTCTCGGTCTATGACAGAAATGAGGAACCAAATTCTAACATACTGGATATCAAAGGCAGTTCCATAAGCAACTATTTAAAACAGATTTTAACAACTCGGAAAGGATATTTTCACCTTTGCATGACTTTTTTGTAAGTGATGAATATCCATTTTTTATCTGCCTCTCGGTCTATGACAGAAATGAGGAACCAAATTCTATCATACTGGATATCAAAGGCAGTTCCATAAGCAACTATTTAAAACAGATTTTAAGAACTCGGAAAGGATTTTTCCACCTTTGCATGACTTTTTTTGTAAGTGATGAATATCCATTTTTCATCTGCCTCTCGGTCTATGACAGAAATGAGGAACCAAATTCTAACATACTGCATATCAAAGGCAGTTCCATAAGCAACTATTTAAAACATATTTCAACAACTCGGAAAGGATATTTCCACCTTTGCATGACTTTTTTGTAAGTGATGAATATCCATTTTTCATCTGCCTCTCGGTCTATGACAGAAATGAGGAACCAAATTCTAACATACTGGATATCAAAGGAAGTTCCATAAGCAACTATTTAAAACAGATTTTAAGAACTCGGAAAGGATTTTTCCACCTTTGCATGACTTTTTTTGTAAGTGATGAATATCCATTTTTCATCTGCCTCTCGGTCTATGACAGAAATGAGGAACCAAATTCTAACATACTGGATATCAAAGGCAGTTCCATAAGCAACTATTTAAAACAGATTTTAACAACTCGGAAAGGATATTTTCACCTTTGCATGACTTTTTTGTAAGTGATGAATATCCATTTTTTATCTGCCTCTCGGTCTATGACAGAAATGAGGAACCAAATTCTATCATACTGGATATCAAAGGCAGTTCCATAAGCAACTATTTAAAACAGATTTTAAGAACTCGGAAAGGATTTTTCCACCTTTGCATGACTTTTTTTGTAAGTGATGAATATCCATTTTTCATCTGCCTCTCGGTCTATGACAGAAATGAGGAACCAAATTCTAACATACTGCATATCAAAGGCAGTTCCATAAGCAACTATTTAAAACATATTTCAACAACTCGGAAAGGATATTTCCACCTTTGCATGACTTTTTTGTAAGTGATGAATATCCATTTTTCATCTGCCTCTCGGTCTATGACAGAAATGAGGAACCAAATTCTAACATACTGGATATCAAAGGAAGTTCCATAAGCAACTATTTAAAACAGATTTTAAGAACTCGGAAAGGATTTTTCCACCTTTGCATGACTTTTTTTGTAAGTGATGAATATCCATTTTTCATCTGCCTCTCGGTCTATGACAGAAATGAGGAACCAAATTCTAACATACTGGATATCAAAGGCAGTTCCATAAGCAACTATTTAAAACAGATTTTAACAACTCGGAAAGGATATTTTCACCTTTGCATGACTTTTTTGTAAGTGATGAATATCCATTTTTTATCTGCCTCTCGGTCTATGACAGAAATGAGGAACCAAATTCTATCATACTGGATATCAAAGGCAGTTCCATAAGCAACTATTTAAAACAGATTTTAAGAACTCGGAAAGGATTTTTCCACCTTTGCATGACTTTTTTTGTAAGTGATGAATATCCATTTTTCATCTGCCTCTCGGTCTATGACAGAAATGAGGAAACAAATTATAACATACTGGATATCAAAGGCAGTTCCATAAGCAACTATTTAAAACAGTTTTTTTGTAAGTGATGAATATCCATTTTTCATCTGCCTCTCGGTCTATGACAGAAATGAGGAACCAAATTATAACATACTGGATATCAAAGGCAGTTCCATAAGCAACTATATAAAACAGATTTTAAGAACTCGGAAAGGATTTTTCCACCTTTGCATGACTTTTTTTGTAAGTGATGAAAATCCATTTTTCATCTGCCTCTCGGTCTATGACAGAAATGAGGAACCAAATTCTAACATACTGGATATCAAAGGCAGTTCCATAAGCAACTATTTAAAACAAATTTTAACAACTCGGAAAGGATATTTTCACCTTTGCATGACTTTTTTGTAAGTGATGAATATCCATTTTTCATCTGCCTCTCGGTCTATGACAGAAATGAGGAACCAAATTCTAACATACTGGATATCAAAGGCAGTTCCATAAGCAACTATTTAAAACAGATTTTAACAACTCGGAAAGGATATTTTCACCGTTGCATGACTTTTTTGTAAGTGATGAATATCCATTTTTCATCTGCCTCTCGGTCTATGACAGAAATGAGGAACCAAATTATAACATACTGGATATCAAAGGCAGTTCCATAAGCAACTATTTAAAACAGTTTTTTTGTAAGTGATGAATATCCATTTTTCATCTGCCTCTCGGTATATGACAGAAATGAGGAACCAAATTATAACATGCTGGATATCAAAGGCAGTTCCATAAGCAACTATTTAAAACATATTTCAACAACTCGGAAAGGATATTTCCGCCTTTGCATGAAGTTTAAACAAAAAAAAAACACAATTTATGAATAAATATTTTTCATCTGCCTCTCGATCTATGACAGAAATGAGGAACCAAATTCTAACATACTGCATATCAAAGGCAGTTCCATAAGCAACTATTTAAAATATATTTCAACAACTCGGAAAGGATATTTCCACCTTTGCATGACTTTTTTGTAAGTGATGAATATCCATTTTTCATCTGCCTCTCGGTCTATGACAGAAATGAGGAACCAAATTCTAACGTACTGGATATCAAAGGCAGTTCCATAAGCAACTATTTAAAACAGATTTTAACAACTCGGAAAGGATATTTTCACCGTTGCATGACTTTTTTGTAAGTGATGAATATCCATTTTTCATCTGCCTCTCGGTATATGACAGAAATGAGGAACCAAATTCTAACATACTGCATATCAAAGGCAGTTCCATAAGCAACTATTTAAAACATATTTCAACAACTCGGAAAGGATATTTCCACCTTTGCATGACTTTTTTGTAAGTGATGAATATCCATTTTTCATCTGCCTCTCTCGGTATATGACAGAAATGAGGAACCAAATTTTAACATGCTGGATATCAAAGGCAGTTCCATAAGCAACTATTTAAAACATATTTCAACAACTCGAAAAGGATATTTCCACCTTTGCATGAAGTTTATACAAAAAAAACACAATTTATGAATAAATATTTTTCATCTGCCTCTCGATCTATGACAAAAATGAGGAACCAAATTCTAACATACTGCATATCAAAGGCAGTTCCATAAGCAACTATTTAAAACATATTTCAACAACTCGGAAAGGATATTTCCACCTTTGCATGACTTTTTTGTAAGTGATGAATATCCATTTTTCATCTGCCTCTCGGTCTATGACAGAAATGAGGAACCAAAATCTAACATACTGGATATCAAAGGCAGTTCCATAAGCAACTATTTAAAACAGATTTTAACAACTCGGAAAGGATATTTTCACCTTTGCATGACTTTTTTGTAAGTGATGAATATCCGTTTTTCATCTGCCTCTCGGTATATGACAGAAATGAGGAACCAAATTATAACATGCTGGATATCAAAGGCAGTTCCATAAGCAACTATTTAAAACATATTTCAACAACTCGAAAAGGATATTTCCACCTTTGCATGAAGTTTATACAAAAAAAACACAATTTATGAATAAATATTTTTCATCTGCCTCTCGATCTATGACAAAAATGAGGAACCAAATTCTAACATACTGCATATCAAAGGCAGTTCCATAAGCAACTATTTAAAATATATTTCAACAACTCGGAAAGGATATTTCCACCTTTGCATGACTTTTTTGTAAGTGATGAATATCCATTTTTCATCTGCCTCTCGGTCTATGACAGAAATGAGGAACCAAATTCTAACATACTGGATATCAAAGGCAGTTCCATAAGCAACTATTTAAAACAGATTTTAACAACTCGGAAAGGATATTTTCACCGTTGCATGACTTTTTTGTAAGTGATGAATATCCATTTTTCATCTGCCTCTCGGTCTATGACAGAAATGAGGAACCAAATTCTAACATACTGGATATCAAAGGCAGTTCCATAAGCAACTATTTAAAACAGATTTTAACAACTCGGAAAGGATATTTTCACCGTTGCATGACTTTTTTGTAAGTGATGAATATCCATTTTTCATCTGCCTCTCGGTATATGACAGAAATGAGGAACCAAATTCTAACATACTGCATATCAAAGGCAGTTCCATAAGCAACTATTTAAAACATATTTCAACAACTCGGAAAGGATATTTCCACCTTTGCATGACTTTTTTGTAAGTGATGAATATCCATTTTTCATCTGCCTCTCGGTCTATGACAGAAATGAGGAACCAAATTCTAACATACTGGATATCAAAGGCAGTTCCATAAGCAACTATTTAAAACAGATTTTAACAACTCGGAAAGGATATTTTCACCGTTGCATGACTTTTTTGTAAGTGATGAATATCCATTTTTCATCTGCCTCTCGGTATATGACAGAAATGAGGAACCAAATTATAACATGCTGGATATCAAAGGCAGTTCCATAAGCAACTATTTAAAACATATTTCAACAACTCGGAAAGGATATTTCCGCCTTTGCATGAAGTTTAAACAAAAAAAAACCACAATTTATGAATAAATATTTTTCATCTGCCTCTCGATCTATGACAGAAATGAGGAACCAAATTCTAACATACTGCATATCAAAGGCAGTTCCATAAGCAACTATTTAAAACATATTTCAACAACTCGGAAAGGATATTTCCACCTTTGCATGACTTTTTTGTAAGTGATGAATATCCATTTTTCATCTGCCTCTCGGTCTATGACAGAAATGAGGAACCAAATTCTAACGTACTGGATATCAAAGGCACTTCCATAAGCAACTATTTAAAACAGATTTTAACAACTCGGAAAGGATATTTTCACCGTTGCATGACTTTTTTGTAAGTGATGAATATCCATTTTTCATCTGCCTCTCGGTATATGACAGAAATGAGGAACCAAATTTTAACATGCTGGATATCAAAGGCAGTTCCATAAGCAACTATTTAAAACATATTTCAACAACTCGAAAAGGATATTTCCACCTTTGCATAAAGTTTATACAAAAAAAACACAATTTATGAATAAATATTTTTCATCTGCCTCTCGATCTATGACAGAAATGAGGAACCAAATTCTAACATACTGCATATCAAAGGCAGTTCCATAAGCAACTATTTAAAACATATTTCAACAACTCGGAAAGGATATTTCCACCTTTGCATGACTTTTTTGTAAGTGATGAATATCCATTTTTCATCTGCCTCTCGGTCTATGACAGAAATGAGGAACCAAATTCTAACATACTGCATATCAAAGGCAGTTCCATAAGCAACTATTTAAAACATATTTCAACAACTCGGAAAGGATATTTCCACCTTTGCATGACTTTTTTGTAAGTGATGAATATCCATTTTTCATCTGCCTCTCGGTCTATGACAGAAATGAGGAACCAAATTCTAACATACTGGATATCAAAGGCAGTTCCATAAGCAACTATTTAAAACAGATTTTAACAACTCGGAAAGGATATTTTCACCTTTGCATGACTTTTTTGTAAGTGATGAATATCCATTTTTCATCTGCCTCTCGGTATATGACAGAAATGAGGAACCAAATTATAACATGATGGATATCAAAGGCAGTTCCATAAGCAACTATTTAAAACATATTTCAACAACTCGGAAAGGATATTTCCGCCTTTGCATGAAGTTTAAACAAAAAAAACACAATTTATGAATAAATATTTTTCATCTGCCTCTCGATCTATGACAGAAATGAGGAACCAAATTCTAACATACTGCATATCAAAGGCAGTTCCATAAGCAACTATTTAAAATATATTTCAACAACTCGGAAAGGATATTTCCACCTTTGCATGACTTTTATGTAAGTGATGAATATCCATTTTTCATCTGCCTCTCGGTCTATGACAGAAATGAGGAACCAAATTCTAACGTACTGGATATCAAAGGCACTTCCATAAGCAACTATTTAAAACAGATTTTAACAACTCGGAAAGGATATTTTCACCGTTGCATGACTTTTTTGTAAGTGATGAATATCCATTTTTCATCTGCCTCTCGGTATATGACAGAAATGAGGAACCAAATTTTAACATGCTGGATATCAAAGGCAGTTCCATAAGCAACTATTTAAAACATATTTCAACAACTCGAAAAGGATATTTCCACCTTTGCATGAAGTTTATACAAAAAAAACACAATTTATGAATAAATATTTTTCATCTGCCTCTCGATCTATGACAGAAATGAGGAACCAAATTCTAACATACTGCATATCAAAGGCAGTTCCATAAGCAACTATTTAAAACATATTTCAACAACTCGGAAAGGATATTTCCACCTTTGCATGACTTTTTTGTAAGTGATGAATATCCATTTTTCATCTGCCTCTCGGTCTATGACAGAAATGAGGAACCAAATTCTAACATACTGGATATCAAAGGCAGTTCCATAAGCAACTATTTAAAACAGATTTTAAGAACTCGGAAAGGATTTTTCCACCTTTGCATGACTTTTTTTGTAAGTGATGAATATCCATTTTTCATCTGCCTCTCGGTCTATGACAGAAATGAGGAACCAAAATCTAACATACTGGATATCAAAGGCAGTTCCATAAGCAACTATTTAAAACAGATTTTAACAACTCGGAAAGGATATTTTCACCTTTGCATGACTTTTTTGTAAGTGATGAATATCCATTTTTCATCTGCCTCTCGGTATATGACAGAAATGAGGAACCAAATTATAACATGCTGGATATCAAAGGCAGTTCCATAAGCAACTATTTAAAACATATTTCAACAACTCGGAAAGGATATTTCCGCCTTTGCATGAAGTTTAAACAAAAAAAAAACACAATTTATGAATAAATATTTTTCATCTGCCTCTCGATCTATGACAGAAATGAGGAACCAAATTCTAACATACTGCATATCAAAGGCAGTTCCATAAGCAACTATTTAAAATATATTTCAACAACTCGGAAAGGATATTTCCACCTTTGCATGACTTTTTTGTAAGTGATGAATATCCATTTTTCATCTGCCTCTCGGTCTATGACAGAAATGAGGAACCAAATTCTAACGTACTGGATATCAAAGGCAGTTCCATAAGCAACTATTTAAAACAGATTTTAACAACTCGAAAAGGATATTTTCACCGTTGCATGTCTTTTTTGTAAGTGATGAATATCCATTTTTCATCTGCCTCTCGGTATATGACAGAAATGAGGAACCAAATTTTAACATCCTGGATATCAAAGGCAGTTCCATAAGCAACTATTTAAAACATATTTCAACAACTCGAAAAGGATATTTCCACCTTTGCATGAAGTTTATACAAAAAAAACACAATTTATGAATAAATATTTTTCATCTGCCTCTCGATCTATGACAAAAATGAGGAACCAAATTCTAACATACTGCATATCAAAGGCAGTTCCATAAGCAACTATTTAAAACATATTTCAACAACTCGGAAAGGATATTTCCACCTTTGCATGACTTTTTGTAAGTGATGAATATCCATTTTTCATCTGCCTCTCGGTCTATGACAGAAATGAGGAACCAAATTCTAACATACGGGATATCAAAGGCAGTTCCATAAGCAACTATTTAAAACAGATTTTAAGAACTCGGAAAGGATTTTTCCACCTTTGCATGACTTTTTTTGTAAGTGATGAATATCCATTTTTCATCTGCCTCTCGGTCTGTGACAGAAATGAGGAACCAAAATCTAACATACTGGATATCAAAGGCAGTTCCATAAGCAACTATTTAAAACAGATTTTAACAACTCGGAAAGGATATTTTCACCTTTGCATGACTTTTTTGGAAGTGATGAATATCCATTTTTCATCTGCCTCTCGGTATATGACAGAAATGAGGAACCAAATTATAACATGCTGGATATCAAAGGCAGTTCCATAAGCAACTATTTAAAACATATTTCAACAACTCGGAAAGGATATTTCCACCTTTGCATGACTTTTTTGTAAGTGATGAATATCCATTTTTCATCTGCCTCTCGGTCTATGACAGAAATGAGGAACCAAATTCTAACATACTGCATATCAAAGGCAGTTCCATAAGCAACTATTTAAAACATATTTCAACAACTCGGAAAGGATATTTCCACCTTTGCATGACTTTTTTGTAAGTGATGAATATCCATTTTTCATCTGCCTCTCGGTCTATGACAGAAATGAGGAACCAAATTCTAACATACTGGATATCAAAGGCAGTTCCATAAGCAACTATTTAAAACAGATTTTAACAACTCGGAAAGGATATTTTCACCTTTGCATGACTTTTTTGTAAGTGATGAATATCCATTTTTCATCTGCCTCTCGGTATATGACAGAAATGAGGAACCAAATTATAACATGCTGGATATCAAAGGCAGTTCCATAAGCAACTATTTAAAACATATTTCAACAACTCGGAAAGGATATTTCCGCCTTTGCATGAAGTTTAAACAAAAAAAAAACACAATTTATGAATAAATATTTTTCATCTGCCTCTCGATCTATGACAGAAATGAGGAACCAAATTCTAACATACTGCATATCAAAGGCAGTTCCATAAGCAACTATTTAAAATATATTTCAACAACTCGGAAAGGATATTTCCACCTTTGCATGACTTTTTTGTAAGTGATGAATATCCATTTTTCATCTGCCTCTCGGTCTATGACAGAAATGAGGAACCAAATTCTAACGTACTGGATATCAAAGGCACTTCCATAAGCAACTATTTAAAACAGATTTTAACAACTCGGAAAGGATATTTTCACCGTTGCATGACTTTTTTGTAAGTGATGAATATCCATTTTTCATCTGCCTCTCGGTATATGACAGAAATGAGGAACCAAATTTTAACATGCTGGATATCAAAGGCAGTTCCATAAGCAACTATTTAAAACATATTTCAACAACTCGAAAAGGATATTTCCACCTTTGCATGAAGTTTATACAAAAAAAACACAATTTATGAATAAATATTTTTCATCTGCCTCTCGATCTATGACAGAAATGAGGAACCAAATTCTAACATACTGCATATCAAAGGCAGTTCCATAAGCAACTATTTAAAACATATTTCAACAACTCGGAAAGGATATTTACACCTTTGCATGACTTTTTTGTAAGTGATGAATATCCATTTTTCATCTGCCTCTCGGTCTATGACAGAAATGAGGAACCAAATTCTAACATACTGGATATCAAAGGCAGTTCCATAAGCAACTATTTAAAACAGATTTTAAGGACTCGGAAAGGATTTTTCCACCTTTGCATGACTTTTTTTGTAAGTGATGAATATCCATTTTTCATCTGCCTCTCGGTCTATGACAGAAATGAGGAACCAAAATCTAACATACTGGATATCAAAGGCAGTTCCATAAGCAACTATTTAAAACAGATTTTAACAACTCGGAAAGGATATTTTCACCTTTGCATGACTTTTTTGTAAGTGATGAATATCCATTTTTCATCTGCCTCTCGGTCTATGACAGAAATGAGGAACCAAATTCTAACGTACTGGATATCAAAGGCAGTTCCATAAGCAACTATTTAAAACAGATTTTAACAACTCGAAAAGGATATTTTCACCGTTGCATGTCTTTTTTGTAAGTGATGAATATCCATTTTTCATCTGCCTCTCGGTATATGACAGAAATGAGGAACCAAATTTTAACATCCTGGATATCAAAGGCAGTTCCATAAGCAACTATTTAAAACATATTTCAACAACTCGAAAAGGATATTTCCACCTTTGCATGAAGTTTATACAAAAAAAACACAATTTATGAATAAATATTTTTCATCTGCCTCTCGATCTATGACAAAAATGAGGAACCAAATTCTAACATACTGCATATCAAAGGCAGTTCCATAAGCAACTATTTAAAACATATTTCAACAACTCGGAAAGGATATTTCCACCTTTGCATGACTTTTTGTAAGTGATGAATATCCATTTTTCATCTGCCTCTCGGTCTATGACAGAAATGAGGAACCAAATTCTAACATACGGGATATCAAAGGCAGTTCCATAAGCAACTATTTAAAACAGATTTTAAGAACTCGGAAAGGATTTTTCCACCTTTGCATGACTTTTTTTGTAAGTGATGAATATCCATTTTTCATCTGCCTCTCGGTCTGTGACAGAAATGAGGAACCAAAATCTAACATACTGGATATCAAAGGCAGTTCCATAAGCAACTATTTAAAACAGATTTTAACAACTCGGAAAGGATATTTTCACCTTTGCATGACTTTTTTGGAAGTGATGAATATCCATTTTTCATCTGCCTCTCGGTATATGACAGAAATGAGGAACCAAATTATAACATGCTGGATATCAAAGGCAGTTCCATAAGCAACTATTTAAAACATATTTCAACAACTCGGAAAGGATATTTCCACCTTTGCATGACTTTTTTGTAAGTGATGAATATCCATTTTTCATCTGCCTCTCGGTCTATGACAGAAATGAGGAACCAAATTCTAACATACTGCATATCAAAGGCAGTTCCATAAGCAACTATTTAAAACATATTTCAACAACTCGGAAAGGATATTTCCACCTTTGCATGACTTTTTTGTAAGTGATGAATATCCATTTTTCATCTGCCTCTCGGTCTATGACAGAAATGAGGAACCAAATTCTAACATACTGGATATCAAAGGCAGTTCCATAAGCAACTATTTAAAACAGATTTTAACAACTCGGAAAGGATATTTTCACCTTTGCATGACTTTTTTGTAAGTGATGAATATCCATTTTTCATCTGCCTCTCGGTATATGACAGAAATGAGGAACCAAATTATAACATGCTGGATATCAAAGGCAGTTCCATAAGCAACTATTTAAAACATATTTCAACAACTCGGAAAGGATATTTCCGCCTTTGCATGAAGTTTAAACAAAAAAAAAACACAATTTATGAATAAATATTTTTCATCTGCCTCTCGATCTATGACAGAAATGAGGAACCAAATTCTAACATACTGCATATCAAAGGCAGTTCCATAAGCAACTATTTAAAATATATTTCAACAACTCGGAAAGGATATTTCCACCTTTGCATGACTTTTTTGTAAGTGATGAATATCCATTTTTCATCTGCCTCTCGGTCTATGACAGAAATGAGGAACCAAATTCTAACGTACTGGATATCAAAGGCACTTCCATAAGCAACTATTTAAAACAGATTTTAACAACTCGGAAAGGATATTTTCACCGTTGCATGACTTTTTTGTAAGTGATGAATATCCATTTTTCATCTGCCTCTCGGTATATGACAGAAATGAGGAACCAAATTTTAACATGCTGGATATCAAAGGCAGTTCCATAAGCAACTATTTAAAACATATTTCAACAACTCGAAAAGGATATTTCCACCTTTGCATGAAGTTTATACAAAAAAAACACAATTTATGAATAAATATTTTTCATCTGCCTCTCGATCTATGACAGAAATGAGGAACCAAATTCTAACATACTGCATATCAAAGGCAGTTCCATAAGCAACTATTTAAAACATATTTCAACAACTCGGAAAGGATATTTACACCTTTGCATGACTTTTTTGTAAGTGATGAATATCCATTTTTCATCTGCCTCTCGGTCTATGACAGAAATGAGGAACCAAATTCTAACATACTGGATATCAAAGGCAGTTCCATAAGCAACTATTTAAAACAGATTTTAAGAACTCGGAAAGGATTTTTCCACCTTTGCATGACTTTTTTTGTAAGTGATGAATATCCATTTTTCATCTGCCTCTCGGTCTATGACAGAAATGAGGAACCAAAATCTAACATACTGGATATCAAAGGCAGTTCCATAAGCAACTATTTAAAACAGATTTTAACAACTCGGAAAGGATATTTTCACCTTTGCATGACTTTTTTGTAAGTGATGAATATCCATTTTTCATCTGCCTCTCGGTCTATGACAGAAATGAGGAACCAAATTCTAACGTACTGGATATCAAAGGCAGTTCCATAAGCAACTATTTAAAACAGATTTTAACAACTCGAAAAGGATATTTTCACCGTTGCATGTCTTTTTTGTAAGTGATGAATATCCATTTTTCATCTGCCTCTCGGTATATGACAGAAATGAGGAACCAAATTTTAACATCCTGGATATCAAAGGCAGTTCCATAAGCAACTATTTAAAACATATTTCAACAACTCGAAAAGGATATTTCCACCTTTGCATGAAGTTTATACAAAAAAAACACAATTTATGAATAAATATTTTTCATCTGCCTCTCGATCTATGACAAAAATGAGGAACCAAATTCTAACATACTGCATATCAAAGGCAGTTCCATAAGCAACTATTTAAAACATATTTCAACAACTCGGAAAGGATATTTCCACCTTTGCATGACTTTTTGTAAGTGATGAATATCCATTTTTCATCTGCCTCTCGGTCTATGACAGAAATGAGGAACCAAATTCTAACATACGGGATATCAAAGGCAGTTCCATAAGCAACTATTTAAAACAGATTTTAAGAACTCGGAAAGGATTTTTCCACCTTTGCATGACTTTTTTTGTAAGTGATGAATATCCATTTTTCATCTGCCTCTCGGTCTGTGACAGAAATGAGGAACCAAAATCTAACATACTGGATATCAAATGCAGTTCCATAAGCAACTATTTAAAACAGATTTTAACAACTCGGAAAGGATATTTTCACCTTTGCATGACTTTTTTGGAAGTGATGAATATCCATTTTTCATCTGCCTCTCGGTATATGACAGAAATGAGGAACCAAATTATAACATGCTGGATATCAAAGGCAGTTCCATAAGCAACTATTTAAAACATATTTCAACAACTCGGAAAGGATATTTCCACCTTTGCATGACTTTTTTGTAAGTGATGAATATCCATTTTTCATCTGCCTCTCGGTCTATGACAGAAATGAGGAACCAAATTCTAACATACTGCATATCAAAGGCAGTTCCATAAGCAACTATTTAAAACATATTTCAACAACTCGGAAAGGATATTTCCACCTTTGCATGACTTTTTTGTAAGTGATGAATATCCATTTTTCATCTGCCTCTCGGTCTATGACAGAAATGAGGAACCAAATTCTAACATACTGGATATCAAAGGCAGTTCCATAAGCAACTATTTAAAACAGATTTTAACAACTCGGAAAGGATATTTTCACCTTTGCATGACTTTTTTGTAAGTGATGAATATCCATTTTTCATCTGCCTCTCGGTATATGACAGAAATGAGGAACCAAATTATAACATGCTGGATATCAAAGGCAGTTCCATAAGCAACTATTTAAAACATATTTCAACAACTCGGAAAGGATATTTCCGCCTTTGCATGAAGTTTAAACAAAAAAAAAACACAATTTATGAATAAATATTTTTCATCTGCCTCTCGATCTATGACAGAAATGAGGAACCAAATTCTAACATACTGCATATCAAAGGCAGTTCCATAAGCAACTATTTAAAATATATTTCAACAACTCGGAAAGGATATTTCCACCTTTGCATGACTTTTTTGTAAGTGATGAATATCCATTTTTCATCTGCCTCTCGGTCTATGACAGAAATGAGGAACCAAATTCTAACGTACTGGATATCAAAGGCACTTCCATAAGCAACTATTTAAAACAGATTTTAACAACTCGGAAAGGATATTTTCACCGTTGCATGACTTTTTTGTAAGTGATGAATATCCATTTTTCATCTGCCTCTCGGTATATGACAGAAATGAGGAACCAAATTTTAACATGCTGGATATCAAAGGCAGTTCCATAAGCAACTATTTAAAACATATTTCAACAACTCGAAAAGGATATTTCCACCTTTGCATGAAGTTTATACAAAAAAAAACACAATTTATGAATAAATATTTTTCATCTGCCTCTCGATCTATGACAGAAATGAGGAACCAAATTCTAACATACTGCATATCAAAGGCAGTTCCATAAGCAACTATTTAAAACATATTTCAACAACTCGGAAAGGATATTTACACCTTTGCATGACTTTTTTGTAAGTGATGAATATCCATTTTTCATCTGCCTCTCGGTCTATGACAGAAATGAGGAACCAAATTCTAACATACTGGATATCAAAGGCAGTTCCATAAGCAACTATTTAAAACAGATTTTAAGAACTCGGAAAGGATTTTTCCACCTTTGCATGACTTTTTTTGTAAGTGATGAATATCCATTTTTCATCTGCCTCTCGGTCTATGACAGAAATGAGGAACCAAAATCTAACATACTGGATATCAAAGGCAGTTCCATAAGCAACTATTTAAAACAGATTTTAACAACTCGGAAAGGATATTTTCACCTTTGCATGACTTTTTTGTAAGTGATGAATATCCATTTTTCATCTGCCTCTCGGTATATGACAGAAATGAGGAACCAAATTATAACATGCTGGATATCAAAGGCAGTTCCATAAGCAACTATTTAAAACATATTTCAACAACTTGGAAAGGATATTTCCGCCTTTGCATGAAGTTTAAACAAAAAAAAAACACAATTTATGAATAAATATTTTTCATCTGCCTCTCGATCTATGACAGAAATGAGGAACCAAATTCTAACATACTGCATATCAAAGGCAGTTCCATAAGCAACTATTTAAAATATATTTCAACAACTCGGAAAGGATATTTCCACCTTTGCATGACTTTTTTGTAAGTGATGAATATCCATTTTTCATCTGCCTCTCGGTCTATGACAGAAATGAGGAACCAAATTCTAACGTACTGGATATCAAAGGCAGTTCCATAAGCAACTATTTAAAACAGATTTTAACAACTCGAAAAGGATATTTTCACCGTTGCATGTCTTTTTTGTAAGTGATGAATATCCATTTTTCATCTGCCTCTCGGTATATGACAGAAATGAGGAACCAAATTTTAACATGCTGGATGTCAAAGGCAGTTCCATAAGCAACTATTTAAAACATATTTCAACAACTCGAAAAGGATATTTCCACCTTTGCATGAAGTTTATACAAAAAAAACACAATTTATGAATAAATATTTTTCATCTGCCTCTCGATCTATGACAAAAATGAGGAACCAAATTCTAACATACTGCATATCAAAGGCAGTTCCATAAGCAACTATTTAAAACATATTTCAACAACTCGGAAAGGATATTTCCACCTTTGCATGACTTTTTGTAAGTGATGAATATCCATTTTTCATCTGCCTCTCGGTCTATGACAGAAATGAGGAACCAAATTCTAACATGCTGGATATCAAAGGCAGTTCCATAAGCAACTATTTAAAACATATTTTAACAACTCGGAAAGGATATTTCCGCCTTTGCATGAAGTTTAAACAAAAAAAAAACACAATTTATGAATAAATATTTTTCATCTGCCTCTCGATCTATGACAGAAATGAGAAACCAAATTCTAACATACTGCATATCAAAGGCAGTTCCATAAGCAACTATTTAAAATATATTTCAACAACTCGGAAAGGATATTTCCACCTTTGCATGACTTTTTTGTAAGTGATGAATATCCATTTTTCATCTGCCTCTCGGTCTATGACAGAAATGAGGAACAAAATTCTAACGTACTGGATATCAAAGGCAGTTCCATAAGCAACTATTTAAAACAGATTTTAACAACTCGAAAAGGATATTTTCACCGTTGCATGTCTTTTTTGTAAGTGATGAATATCCATTTTTCATCTGCCTCTCGGTATATGACAGAAATGAGGAACCAAATTTTAACATGCTGGATATCAAAGGCAGTTCCATAAGCAACTATTTAAAACATATTTCAACAACTCGAAAAGGATATTTCCACCTTTGCATGAAGTTTATACAAAAAAAACACAATTTATGAATAAATATTTTTCATCTGCCTCTCGATCTATGACAGAAATGAGGAACCAAATTCTAACATACTGCATATCAAAGGCAGTTCCATAAGCAACTATTTAAAACATATTTCAACAACTCGGAAAGGATATTTCCACCTTTGCATGACTTTTTTGTAAGTGATGAATATCCATTTTTCATCTGCCTCTCGGTCTATGACAGAAATGAGGAACCAAATTCTAACATACTGGATATCAAAGGCAGTTCCATAAGCAACTATTTAAAACAGATTTTAAGAACTCGGAAAGGATTTTTCCACCTTTGCATGACTTTTTTTGTAAGTGATGAATATCCATTTTTCATCTGCCTCTCGGTCTATGACAGAAATGAGGAACCAAAATCTAACATACTGGATATCAAAGGCAGTTCCATAAGCAACTATTTAAAACAGATTTTAACAACTCGGAAAGGATATTTTCACCTTTGCATGACTTTTTTGTAAGTGATGAATATCCATTTTTCATCTGCCTCTCGGTATATGACAGAAATGAGGAACCAAATTATAACATGCTGGATATCAAAGGCAGTTCCATAAGCAACTATTTAAAACATATTTCAACAACTCGGAAAGGATATTTCCACCTTTGCATGAAGTTTATACAAAAAAAAAACACAATTTATGAATAAATATTTTTCATCTGCCTCTCGATCTATGACAGAAATGAGGAACCAAATTCTAACATACTGGATATCAAAGGCAGTTCCATAAGCAACTATTTAAAACAGATTTTAACAACTCGGAAAGGATATTTTCACCGTTGCATGACTTTTTTGTAAGTGATGAATATCCATTTTTCATCTGCCTCTCGGTATATGACAGAAATGAGGAACCAAATTATAACATGCTGGATATCAAAGGCAGTTCCATAAGCAACTATTTAAAACATATTTCAACAACTCGGAAAGGATATTTCCACCTTTGCATGAAGTTTATACAAAAAAAACACAATTTATGAATAAATATTTTTCATCTGCCTCTCGATCTATGACAAAAATGAGGAACCAAATTCTAACATACTGCATATCAAAGGCAGTTCCATAAGCAACTATTTAAAATATATTTCAACAACTCGGAAAGGATATTTCCACCTTTGCATGACTTTTTTGTAAGTGATGAAAATCCATTTTTCATCTGCCTCTCGGTCTATGACAGAAATGAGGAACCAAATTCTAACATACTGGATATCAAAGGCAGTTCCATAAGCAACTATTTAAAACAGATTTTAAGAACTCGGAAAGGATTTTTCCACCTTTGCATGACTTTTTTTGTAAGTGATGAATATCCATTTTTCATCTGCCTCTCGGTCTATGACAGAAATGAGGAACCAAAATCTAACATACTGGATATCAAAGGCAGTTCCATAAGCAACTATTTAAAACAGATTTTAACAACTCGGAAAGGATATTTTCACCTTTGCATGAAGTTTATACAAAAAAAAAACACAATTTATGAATAAATATTTTTCATCTGCCTCTCGATCTATGACAGAAATAAGGAACCAAATTCTAACATACTGCATATCAAAGGCAGTTCCATAAGCAACTATTTAAAATATATTTCAACAACTCGGAAAGGATATTTCCACCTTTGCATGACTTTTTTGTAAGTGATGAATATCCATTTTTCATCTGCCTCTCGGTCTATGACAGAAATGAGGAACCAAATTCTAACATACTGGATATCAAAGGCAGTTCCATAAGCAACTATTTAAAACAGATTTTAACAACTCGGAAAGGATATTTTCACCGTTGCATGACTTTTTTGTAAGTGATGAATATCCATTTTTCATCTGCCTCTCGGTCTATGACAGAAATGAGGAACCAAATTCTAACATACTGGATATCAAAGGCAGTTCCATAAGCAACTATTTAAAACAGATTTTAACAACTCGAAAAGGATATTTTCACCGTTGCATGACTTTTTTGTAAGTGATGAATATCCATTTTTCATCTGCCTCTCGGTATATGACAGAAATGAGGAACCAAATTCTAACATACTGCATATCAAAGGCAGTTCCATAAGCAACTATTTAAAACATATTTCAACAACTCGGAAAGGATATTTCCACCTTTGCATGACTTTTTTGTAAGTGATGAATATCCATTTTTCATCTGCCTCTCGGTCTATGACAGAAATGAGGAACCAAATTCTAACATACTGGATATCAAAGGCAGTTCCATAAGCAACTATTTAAAACAGATTTTAACAACTCGGAAAGGATATTTTCACCGTTGCATGACTTTTTTGTAAGTGATGAATATCCATTTTTCATCTGCCTCTCGGTATATGACAGAAATGAGGAACCAAATTATAACATGCTGGATATCAAAGGCAGTTCCATAAGCAACTATTTAAAACATATTTCAACAACTCGGAAAGGATATTTCCGCCTTTGCATGAAGTTTAAACAAAAAAAAAACACAATTTATGAATAAATATTTTTCATCTGCCTCTCGATCTATGACAGAAATGAGGAACCAAATTCTAACATACTGCATATCAAAAGCAGTTCCATAAGCAACTATTTAAAACATATTTCAACAACTCGGAAAGGATATTTCCACCTTTGCATGACTTTTTTGTAAGTGATGAATATCCATTTTTCATCTGCCTCTCGGTCTATGACAGAAATGAGGAAACAAATTCTAACGTACTGGATATCAAAGGCACTTCCATAAGCAACTATTTAAAACAGATTTTAACAACTCGGAAAGGATATTTTCACCGTTGCATGACTTTTTTGTAAGTGATGAATATCCATTTTTCATCTGCCTCTCGGTATATGACAGAAATGAGGAACCAAATTTTAACATGCTGGATATCAAAGGCAGTTCCATAAGCAACTATTTAAAACATATTTCAACAACTCGAAAAGGATATTTCCACCTTTGCATGAAGTTTATACAAAAAAAACACAATTTATGAATAAATATTTTTCATCTGCCTCTCGATCTATGACAGAAATGAGGAACCAAATTCTAACATACTGCATATCAAAGGCAGTTCCATAAGCAACTATTTAAAACATATTTCAACAACTCGGAAAGGATATTTCCACCTTTGCATGACTTTTTTGTAAGTGATGAATATCCATTTTTCATCTGCCTCTCGGTCTATGACAGAAATGAGGAACCAAATTCTAACATACTGGATATCAAAGGCAGTTCCATAAGCAACTATTTAAAACAGATTTTAAGAACTCGGAAAGGATTTTTCCACCTTTGCATGACTTTTTTTGTAAGTGATGAATATCCATTTTTCATCTGCCTCTCGGTCTATGACAGAAATGAGGAACCAAAATCTAACATACTGGATATCAAAGGCAGTTCCATAAGCAACTATTTAAAACAGATTTTAACAACTCGGAAAGGATATTTTCACCTTTGCATGACTTTTTTGTAAGTGATGAATATCCATTTTTCATCTGCCTCTCGGTATATGACAGAAATGAGGAACCAAATTATAACATGCTGGATATCAAAGGCAGTTCCATAAGCAACTATTTAAAACATATTTCAACAACTCGGAAAGGATATTTCCACCTTTGCATGAAGTTTATACAAAAAAAAAACACAATTTATGAATAAATATTTTTCATCTGCCTCTCGATCTATGACAGAAATGAGGAACCAAATTCTAACATACTGGATATCAAAGGCAGTTCCATAAGCAACTATTTAAAACAGATTTTAACAACTCGGAAAGGATATTTTCACCGTTGCATGACTTTTTTGTAAGTGATGAATATCCATTTTTCATCTGCCTCTCGGTATATGACAGAAATGAGGAACCAAATTATAACATGCTGGATATCAAAGGCAGTTCCATAAGCAACTATTTAAAACATATTTCAACAACTCGGAAAGGATATTTCCACCTTTGCATGAACTTTATACAAAAAAAAAACACAATTTATGAATAAATATTTTTCATCTGCCTCTCGATCTATGACAGAAATGAGTAACCAAATTCTAACATACTGGATATCAAAGGCAGTTCCATAAGCAACTATTTAAAACAGATTTTAACAACTCGGAAAGGATATTTTCACCGTTGCATGACTTTTTTGTAAGTGATGAATATCCATTTTTCATCTGCCTCTCGGTATATGACAGAAATGAGGAACCAAATTCTAACATACTGCATATCAAAGGCAGTTCCATAAGCAACTATTTAAAACATATTTCAACAACTCGGAAAGGATAAAAAGTCAAAAAAAGTCAAAAATATTTATTTCATGTAAACCTTTACAGGTATTTATGCATAGTCAAAAAAAAAAAAAAACTATATTTAGTATAAGGTCTAAGTGTGCGCTTGGTTAGGCTTTTGCATACATAAGATAATTAGAAACCAAACCGAACACACACCACATAACCAACCAGTGTAAGACTAGGTGGTTAGCTGGTTCCATTGACCTGTCCATCGTTATCTGCCATGCAAAGGTGCCACCAAGCCGACCAACCTAACAGATTATATCTACGCCCCAAATATCCACTATAAGTAATAATTAATATAAAAGTACAAAAATGTATCAATCAGAGCGCAAACACTAACCGCATGTTGGTCCCCCAGAGACACCCCGGAGAAAAAGGCACCAGCAAGTAAAAAACTCTGGCGTTCCACATATGTACCTGACCATCAGGAGATATGCTTATTTACTAGCTTATAATATGTGATATTTTATATATGATAATTTACCCTCATCCTGCTGAAGAGCACGAGTAGAACACCCCATAGCAGATAAACCATTTTTTTACAATATAGAGGTAGTACAGAATCACAAAACACCAAAGCCCCCCGATGCCCGCGCTAGTCTATCCGACAATTTTGCGAGACCTCCGCTTTTAACATAATAATTAAACTATGCATGTCCAGCGGAGATCCAAGGCCCCCACAGCAGCACCCGATCACGGACGTAACGTATGTGTCAGCCATCCTCCTGCTCAACCAGGCCCTTAGGGTGCAGACCAGAACCCGGCACACGCGCCACCACTGCAATGACCTTCAAAGGAGAGGAAATCCGCTGGACACATCATATTACTAGGACACATTACTAGGCCATATGCATTATAGAATCTGAGACACGCGCAAACATCGAAAACGGATTCGTATTATGTAGCTCTGTTAACAAAATAATAATTTAAATATATGAAAAACAATAGTAGGTATATTACCTAGCCAAAATACTTAATATTAAAAATAAATAAAAACAAAAAAAAAATAAAAAAATAGTAATAACAAGTTATTACCTTCTCCAAATATAACAAATTACCTAATGTAGAATAAAAATAATATAATAAGTACTTAGTAATGAATTATTACTGCATCACATTTATTAGTTGAGAGATTCCAGTCGCAGGGAGGTATGTTTCCAGACGTCTCTGTCATTAATATAATCATTAACTTTGTAATATGCTTTTGCTATTAAAGTTTGCTTAATACAATTTTTAAATTTTATATCATTAAGTTCTATAATTGAATTTGGCAATTTATTAAATAACCTGATACTGTTTATTAGGAAACATTTATTAGTTTTTTGTAATCTAAATTTTGGTATATCAATTTTGTTTATATTTCTTAAGTTACGAGTATGCCTATCTGCGTTTTTATTAAGCGTAGTATAGTTTTTCTTAACGTATAATAAATTTTCAAATATGTATTGGGAGGGCAGTGTCATTACTTCAATTTTAGGGAAAAATTCCCGAAGGGATTCGCGGGTCTTCATGCCATACATAGCTCTAATAGCTCTTTTTTGAAGGATAAATATTGTTTCTATGTCTGCAGCTGAGCCCCAGATAATAAGACCATAAGTCATAATACTGTGGAAATAAGCAAAGTACACAAGCCTGGCTGTTGCTACATCAGTTAAAAGTCTGATCTTTCTGACTGCATATGCAGCTGAGCTCAATCTTTTAGATAAAGTGTTTATGTGAGCTCTCCACTGCAGTTTGGAATCGATCATGATTCCTAAAAACATAGTGGAGTCAACAAATTCCAGCTCAGTGCCGCCTAATTTAAGTGAACAGTTGACTACTGGAACGTTTGGCAAAGAGAATTTCAGGCACTTGGTCTTTTTAGGGTTTAGAACCAAATTGTTTGCCGTAAACCATTCAGAGACCATAGTCAGAGTATTGTTTGCTACTGACAATATATTGTCTTTCCTATCAACTTTAAATAATAGTGACGTGTCATCAGCAAACAGCACTATCTGGGCTATTTCCTGTACCATGTGTGGAAGGTCATTTATATATACAAGAAAGAGAAAAGGCCCTAAAATTGATCCCTGGGGAACTCCCATTTTCACAAGAGATCCTTTAGAAACACTACCATCAATGTTGACACATTGTGTTCTGTTTGTTAGGTATGACCGTATCAGATTTAACGCTACTCCGCCAACTCCATAAAATTCCAGCTTACCTAACAGAGTTTCATGATCTACACAATCAAATGCTTTCGAAAGATCGCAGAAAACACCAATAAGATCCTGAGACTTTTCCCATGAACTAAATATTTCCTCAATCAATCTAGTACCAGCATTTGTTGTATTTCTACCTTTTGTAAACCCGTATTGATGATTATGTAATAATTTATTTCTATTAAAATGTATTAATAATTGACTTAACATTATTTTTTCAAATATTTTACTTAGAGCCGGTAATATGGACACGGGTCGATAATTAGTAGGGTCTGTTCTACAGCCCGATTTAAATATAGGGGCTATTTTACTATGCTTCATAAGGTCTGGAAAAACACCCTTATCCACACAGCCATTATAAATATCAGCCAAGATAGGCCCTATAGTGTGAACAATAGGTTCGATTGCTTTTACAGATAATCCCCATAAATCCTCTGTTTTCTTCTTATTTAACATTTTAAAGTGTTTAATAATATCATCACTTGAGACATGTATAAAACTAAATTCTAGCAAATCAGGTAGTTTAACATAACGATTTAATAGTTCCTTAGCAATACTGGATGATGAATTAATGCTATTCGTGACTTCCAAAGGAATATTAACAAAAAACTCTTCAAATAAGCTGGCAACTTCATTTTTTTCAGATATCATTACTCCGTTTTGTCTGATTAAAATATCATTTTGGATATGTGTGTTTTTACCAGTTTCATTATTAATTATCGTCCATACACACTTAGATTTATTTTCTGACTGTTTTAGTTTAGAGCTAATAAAATTAGATTTTGCCATGAGGCAAACTTTTTTGAATATTTTAGAGTAAGTTCTAACATAGGTATGAAAATTTTGATCTAAAGTAAAGGATCTCCTGTCATATAAATCATATAAAGTATCTCTGCTTTTTCTAATACCTCTGGTTGTCCAGATAGCAAAATTCAATTTATTATTTATTTTCTTAGACTTTGTCTTGCATACTTTATCAAATTCTAGGGTTATTAAATTATGTAGATTTGAGTAGGTTGTATCAGGTTTATTAATATTATATTTAAAATTATTAGTTTTTTGTATAATGTTATTATTAAAAATTTTTAGTCTATTATCAGTAAGAAGTCTATATTTAATTATTTTATTTTTTGGTTTTACTTGTGCTTGAAAGCTGATCATTAGACATTTATGATCCGAGCGTACACCAGTAATAACAGAGTGGTCTGGAACGGGACAATTTGTGAATATATTATCAATGCAAGTCTGACTATATAAAGTAATCCTAGTCGGTTCAGTAAATATGTTATTTAAATTAAAGGAAGTAAAAAGAGAAACGAGCTTTTGTTTGTCACATGTATCTAACAAAATGTCAATATTAAAATCCCCACATAGAAAAATTTGTTTATTTAAATCATATATTTTTGAGAGTACATCCTCCATAATATCTATAAAAGAATTTAAAGACGATGCTGGGGGTCTATAGATGCATAGAATAATATATGAGTCCATCTCTGCACATGAAATCTCACAAACACGTTCAACAGATAGTTTTACAATATCCTTGCGCTCTTTATACTTTAAAGTATTTTTAATTAAAATTATAGACCCACCTCCTTCACAGGAGTTTCTATTAAAAAAACTAGCAACTAAAAAGTTATTTACATTGAAACACATTTTATCGGACTTAAGCCAGGATTCTGTAAAACACATTATATCCAAGTTATATTTTTCAATAAATAATTCTATGTCAAGAACCTTGCTAGAGAAGCTTTGAATATTTTGGTGAATTAAATTAATTTTGCAAATGTCCTTCTCTATTGTCAAATCTAAGAGTTTAAAATTGGTTGTACCACAACATTATTAGTACCACTACTAAATGATGATGTGGAGTCAATGCTTAATAAAATATTATTAGCTACCAATGTAGCAATATTTCTTTGTACCTTCATGGGTAGTCTCATGCTATCCTGTGTCCCATTAACATTTTTAACAAATATGTTTATATCAAAAGGAGTAAACAGATTATTGTAGCGAGTCATATTATAAATACAATTATTTAGATAATGTAAATGTTTATTTTGTCGGACAGTATATCCCTTTGAATAAAGGAATGTACATAATGTAACATTTCTTACTCCAAGTTGAGACAAAAGATCCACACTGTCCAACAAATCTCCTTTGCTTGTGTTTAATCCATTTCCTACCATAATAACTATATTACTAAATGAATTGTAAAATTTAGAGGAAATGGATTTTACAATATTCATAAAACTATTGCCTGGCATACAGTAGTTAGTCACAGAATGATCTAAATGGAAATTAAAAATTTTACCCATTCCCGTACCAATACTATCTGTGAGCAGTAAGGTGTTGTTAGTTAAGTCCCTAGGAAGGGTGGCGCTGGAGAAGGCCATGGATGATCCAGTATTCGATAAAGTTATCTGATTTTCGCAGGAGCAACAGTTTTTATTAATAAATGAGTCAAATCTCTCTGCATTATATTTGCTTAATTGTAGAATTTCATCCATATTCTTAATTTGTTCCGTAAGGTCATTCTGTGACAATTGGTATTTCTCTGTTAAGTTAGAGAGACATAAATGTAAGTTGTTTATCTCAGTTTCAGACTTTAATCTGTCACTATCATGTAATTGTTGTAAGTTGTTTATATAGTCACTATTTTCTTTAGCTTCCAACATAAGCCTATGGCAGTCCGCTTTTAATGAAATATTCCTAGATCTAATAAAGTTATTATTTAACTTATTCCTATACTTTTTTATAAACTTCAACAGCTTAATGTATTTTCTATTACTAAAATATCCATTATTAATAGTAGTCACACTATTAACTGTTAAGTCCTTATCAATCAATTCATCATACAAACATAAGGTTTGTTCACTTTGGCACCTCTCCTTCTCCTCTTCAAACTTTTCAATGGTCCTAAGAGCTTCATTAAGCTGCAGCTCGAGATGGCTAATCCGATCCAATGCCTGCACATAGTAATCACTGTACAGGCCAACATTAGAGAGCTGCTCCTGCACCTGATCCCGCTCACTACATGCATCCTTATACTGGGTATGGATTTCACTGAGTTCTTTTTTTAAGTCTTTAATTTTGCTGTTTATGTTTAATAACTCAGCCTCACTATCGTCTCGCTCTTTCAAAAGTTGGTCACAGAGATTTTTGGAATTTTTTAATTCAGCCAGAGCAGTTTTTAATTTTTGTTCCAATTCTACCGCAGTAGCTCTTCTTGTGGTAGGAGGCATGGTCAGCTCTGAAAATGGAATCTACACACAGTAACTAATTCACACAAAAAAATAACAATACATAGGTAACTGTAACCATAAATTTATCATCATGAGTCTACAACACTGTTAATAAATAACCTGTTAACAATCAAAATATGCATCAATATAATATTATGCATATCTTAATAATATAAAATTGACACTTAAAATCAATGTAATGTCTAATGTCAGTGGGCATGTAATAGGCTTAGAATTATAATATGTTAAATATTCCATATTTGCCATTCAACACATAAAATAATTTCTTTAATAGATAAAAATTAAAAAGCAATATAGAATGTACCATTAATAAAATTATGTGGTTGGCAGACTTATGGGGTCTGTTACCTTTAATATTTAAGTCTATACACTAGTATTCAGGAGTGAAAAAAGGTTGCTTGTTTGTTAATTAAGAATAAATAATGAACCTACCTAGGTGAATGTAATATGGATGGCAGGTGAAAGGATAAAAAAATATTGTTATAGATACATAATAACCACATAAATGAACAAGTTTAACAAAACCGTAGTTATTTATAAGTAATATCAAGTTCAAACAAACTAAAGAAATGAAATATTTGAAATTCAAATCATTTCACTAGGAACAAACTGTCAAATTGGAACGCCGAACATAAATACCTTTTTGCGTTTTATAATCCTGAGTCTTCACTCACAACCAAAATAACTATTTATTTTATAGTTTTCCTAAAATAATTATAGTATTTACTTTGGTATTACTACATTTAAACTATTTTAATTATTAATTAAAATCCACGAACAACAAAACAGCTGTTGACTTTTTTTTGATATTTCCACCTTTGCATGACTTTTTTGTAAGTGATGAATATCCATTTTTCATCTGCCTCTCGGTCTATGACAGAAATGAGGAACCAAATTCTAACATACTGGATATCAAAGGCAGTTCCATAAGCAACTATTTAAAACAGATTTTAAGAACTCGGAAAGGATTTTTCCACCTTTGCATGACTTTTTTTGTAAGTGATGAATATCCATTTTTCATCTGCCTCTCGGTCTATGACAGAAATGAGGAACCAAAATCTAACATACTGGATATCAAAGGCAGTTCCATAAGCAACTATTTAAAACAGATTTTAACAACTCGGAAAGGATATTTTCACCTTTGCATGACTTTTTTGTAAGTGATGAATATCCATTTTTCATCTGCCTCTCGGTATATGACAGAAATGAGGAACCAAATTATAACATGCTGGATATCAAAGGCAGTTCCATAAGCAACTATTTAAAACATATTTCAACAACTCGGAAAGGATATTTCCACCTTTGCATGAAGTTTATACAAAAAAAAAACACAATTTATGAATAAATATTTTTCATCTGCCTCTCGATCTATGACAGAAATGAGGAACCAAATTTTAACATACTGGATATCAAAGGCAGTTCCATAAGCAACTATTTAAAACAGATTTTAACAACTCGGAAAGGATATTTTCACCGTTGCATGACTTTTTTGTAAGTGATGAATATCCATTTTTCATCTGCCTCTCGGTATATGACAGAAATGAGGAACCAAATTATAACATGCTGGATATCAAAGGCAGTTCCATAAGCAACTATTTAAAACATATTTCAACAACTCGGAAAGGATATTTCCACCTTTGCATAAAGTTTATACAAAAAAAAAACACAATTTATGAATAAATATTTTTCATCTGCCTCTCGATCTATGACAGAAATGAGGAACCAAATTCTAACATACTGCATATCAAAGGCAGTTCCATAAGCAACTATTTAAAACATATTTCAACAACTCGGAAAGGATATTTCCACCTTTGCATGACTTTTTTGTAAGTGATGAATATCCATTTTTCATCTGCCTCTCGGTCTATGACAGAAATGAGGAACCAAATTCTAACATACTGGATATCAAAGGCAGTTCCATAAGCAACTATTTAAAACAGATTTTAAGAACTCGGAAAGGATATTTTCACCGTTGCATGACTTTTTTGTAAGTGATGAATATCCATTTTTCATCTGCCTCTCGGTATATGACAGAAATGAGGAACCAAATTATAACATGCCGGATATCAAAGGCAGTTCCATAAGCAACTATTTAAAACATATTTCAACAACTCGGAAAGGATATTTCCACCTTTGCATGAAGTTTATACAAAAAAAACACAATTTATGAATAAATATTTTTCATCTGCCTCTCGATCTATGACAGAAATGAGGAACCAAATTCTAACATAGGGTAGGCCACAGGGGTAGGTTCATAATTTAAAACTAGTATATTTCAATTTTTTTTTACTATTACAAGAGAACTATAAGATTTATAGACCCTGTTTCGTGCTTAATGAAAGGTATTTTTATTTTTATATGTAGGACAATTTACACATATTGCTTTGTTCACAAACTAAGCTCTAGGCTTGTACTATGTGTACCAGAAGCAATGATATTAATACTTATTATTATGTATTATAAACACCCAGACCGTGACTAACTGTACAAATGAAATGTACTAAAACTTAATTTCTTACATCACCGAATCATGCTATGTTCAAATTTAATATACCTACTTTAAAACTGATAACTGATAATAGAATCTAATAATAAAAAAAAACCCATAGCTTTTGAATTTAACTGCATATAACTGAAAAAAGTCCAAAATTTTGTTTGAGTTTTTTACGTATTATGCAGGGAGATTTTTTTTGTTTGCTTGCAATACGTATTTTTACACTCCCCTTAGGTCCAAATAAGATACCAAAAATGCAGCTTTATATCACGTTTTTTATGTAGAATATGACTGGCCTAGATTATTACGCGCACCAGGAGTCGGCTTACTAAAACGAGTGTAGCTTTATTGTTTATTACTCGATTGTAATTATTTAACGTATATTAGAAAGCTGATAAAAGTAGCAATACTTTTTATAACTCATTTAACATATCCTAATAGTTACGGAACTATTTTCATTAAAAAAAAAATGTTTTTTTTCAAAAAGTAGTTTTTTTTTAAATTATTTCATTTGTTATTAGCTCTACATCAACGCATGTATGAAGTTAAATAAAGTACATTTCATGATCTTTCATTAGACACCTTGTTTAGGTAAATCGGTTTAGTAGTTCTCTAGAAATACCGCTTAATAGAATGGCCGGGCCGCCATCTTTCCTACGTCACTGCTCCCCCCTTCATACCCCCAGGAAGTCACAACCGCACTTTTTGTGTTAAGGAAAACATATCAAACAAGTACATACCAGTAATCTGTATGGCGGAGATGAGTCCCACGGAAATTAATTTTATGTCTATTGGAGACCGGACTACGTGGCTTCGAAGAATCAACGTATTTTAAAATACTTCTTTATATTAATTGCACAGGTAATGTTAAGAATGTTGGGTGATTAAAATAAGAAAATTACTGTATAAATTTATTATGAAAGGTAGAAATTGTTCCTTATAGAACTCTCTTTGTTATCCAGCATGTTATAAGTTGGTTCCTCATTTTTGTCATAGACCGAGAGACAGATGAAAAATACTTATTCATCACTTAAATAATAGTCATGCAAAGGTGAAAATATCCTTTCCGAGTTGTTAAAATCTGTTTTAAATAGTTGCTTATGGAACTGCCTTTGATATCCAGTATGTTAGAATTTGGTTTCTCATTTCTGTCATAGACCGAGAGGCAGATGAAAAATGGATATTCATCACTTACAAAAAAGTCATGCAAAGGTGGAAATATCCTTTCCGAGTTGTTAAAATCTATTTTAAATAGTTGCTTATGGAACTGCCTTTGATATCCAGTATGTTAGAATTTGGTTCCTCATTTCTGTCATAGACCGAGAGGCAGATGAAAAATGGATATTCATCACTTACAAAAAAGTCATGCAAAGGTGGAAATATCCTTTCCGAGTTGTTAAAATCTGTTTTAAATAGTTGCTTATGGAACTGCCTTTGATATCCAGTATGTTATAATTTGGTTCCTCATTTTTGTCATAGACCGAGAGACAGATGAAAACCACTTATTCATCACTTAAATAATAGTCATGCAAAGGTGGAAATATCCTTTCCGAGTTGTTGAAATATGTTTTAAATAGTTGCTTATGGAACTGCCTTTGATATCCAGCATGTTATAATTTGGTTCCTCATTTCTGTCATATACCGAGAGGCAGATGAAAAATGGATATTCATCACTTACAAAAAAGTCATGCAAAGGTGAAAATATCCTTTCCGAGTTGTTAAATCTGTTTTAAATAGTTGCTTATGGAACTGCCTTTGATATTCAGTATGTTAGAATTTGGTTTCTCATTTCTGTCATAGACCGAGAGGCAGATGAAAAATGGATATTCATCACTTACAAAAAAGTCATGCAAAGGTGGAAATATCCTTTCCGAGTTGTAGAAATATGTTTTAAATAGTTGCTTATGGAACTGCCTTTGATATCCAGTATGTTAGAATTTGGTTCCTCATTTCTGTCATAGACCGAGAGGCAGATGAAAAATGGATATTCATCACTTACAAAAAAGTCATGCAAAGGTGGAAATATCCTTTCCGAGTTGTTAAAATCTATTTTAAATAGTTGCTTATGGAACTGCCTTTGATATCCAGTATGTTAGAATTTGGTTCCTCATTTCTGTCATAGACCGAGAGGCAGATGAAAAATGGATATTCATCACTTACAAAAAAGTCATGCAAAGGTGGAAATATCCTTTCCGAGTTGTTAAAATCTGTTTTAAATAGTTGCTTATGGAACTGCCTTTGATATCCAGTATGTTATAATTTGGTTCCTCATTTTTGTCATAGACCGAGAGACAGATGAAAAATACTTATTCATCACTTAAATAATAGTCATGCAAAGGTGGAAATATCCTTTCCGAGTTCTTAAAATATGTTTTAAATAGTTGCTTATGGAACTGCCTTTGATAAGCAGTATGTTAGAATTTGGTTCCTCATTTCTGTCATAGATCGAGAGGCAGATGAAAAATATTTATTCATAAATTGTGTTTTTTTTGTATAAACTTCATGCAAAGGTGGAAATATCCTTTCCGAGTTGTTGAAATATGTTTTAAATAGTTGCTTATGGAACTGCCTTTGATATCCATCATGTTATAATTTGGTTCCTCATTTCTGTCATATACCGAGAGGCAGATGAAAAATGGATATTCATCACTTACAAAAAAGTCATGCAAAGGTGAAAATATCCTTTCCGAGTTGTTAAAATCTGTTTTAAATAGTTGCTTATGGAACTGCCTTTGATATTCAGTATGTTAGAATTTGGTTCCTCATTTCTGTCATAGACCGAGAGGCAGATGAAAAATGGATATTCATCACTTACAAAAAAGTCATGCAAAGGTGGAAATATCCTTTCCGAGTTGTAGAAATATGTTTTAAATAGTTGCTTATGGAACTGGTTTGATATGCAGTATGTTAGAATTTGGTTCCTCATTTCTGTCATAGATCGAGGCAGATGAAAAATATTTATTCATAAATTGTGTTTTTTTTGTATAAACTTCATGCAAAGGTGGAAATATCCTTTCCGAGTTGTTGAAATATGTTTTAAATAGTTGCTTATGGAACTGCCTTTGATATCCAGCATGTTATAATTTGGTTCCTCATTTCTGTCATATACCGAGAGGCAGATGAAAAATGGATATTCATCACTTACAAAAAAGAACTGCCTTTGATATCCAGTATGTTAGAATTTGGTTCCTCATTTCTGTCATATACCGAGAGCCAGATGAAAAATGGATATTCATCACTTACAAAAAAGTCATGCAAAGGTGGAAATATCCTTTCCGAGTTGTTTAAATATGTTTTAAATAGTTGCTTATGGAACTGCCTTTGATATGCAGTATGTTAGAATTTGGTTCCTCATTTCTGTCATAGATCGAGAGGCAGATGAAAAATATTTATTCATAAATTGTGTTTTTTTTTTGTATAAACTTTATGCAAAGGTGGAAATATCCTTTCCGAGTTGTTGAAATATGTTTTAAATAGTTGCTTGTGGAACTGCCTTTGATATCCAGCATGTTATAATTTGGTTCCTCATTTCTGTCATATACCGAGAGGCAGATGAAAAATGGATATTCATCACTTACAAAAAAGAACTGCCTTTGATATCCAGTATGTTAGAATTTGGTACCTCATTTCTGTCATATACCGAGAGGCAGATGAAAAATGAATATTCATCACTTACAAAAAAGTCATGCAAAGGTGGAAATATCCTTTCCGAGTTGTTAAAATCTGTTTTAAATAGTTGCTTATGGAACTGCCTTTAATATCCAGCATGTTATAATTTGGTTCCTCATTTCTGTCATAGACCGAGAGGCAGATGAAAAATGGATATTCATCACTTACAAAAAAGTCATGCAAAGGTGAAAATATCCTTTCCGAGTTGTTAAAATCTGTTTTAAATAGTTGCTTATGGAACTGCCTTTGATATCCAGTATGTTAGAATTTGGTTCCTCATTTCTGTCATAGACCGAGAGGCAGATGAAAAATGGATATTTATCACTTACAAAAAAGTCATGCAAAGGTGGAAAAATCCCTTCCGAGTTCTTAAAATCTGTTTTAAATAGTTGCTTATTGAACTGCCTTTGATATCCAGTATGTTAGAATTTGGTTCCTCATTTCTGTCATAGACCAAGAGGCAGATGAAAAATGGATATTCATCACTTACAAAAAAGTCATGCAAAGGTGGAAATATCCTTTCCGAGTTGTTGAAATATGTTTTAAATAGTTGCTTATGGAACTGCCCTTGATATGCAGTATGTTAGAATTTGGTTCCTCATTTCTGTCATAGATCGAGAGGCAGATGAAAAATATTTATTCATAAATTGTGTTTTTTTTTTGTATAAACTTCATGCAAAGGTGGAAATATCCTTTCCGAGTTGTTAAAATCTGTTTTAAATAGTTGCTTATGGAACTGCCTTTGATATCCAGTATGTTAGAATTTGGTTCCTCATTTCTGTCATAGATCGAGATGCTTATGGAACTGCCTTTGATATCCAGTATGTTAGAATTTGGTTCCTCATTTCTGCGATAGGCAGATATTCGAGTGTCAGTTCATTTCTGTCGTAGACCGAGAGGCAGATGAAAAAAAATGTATTCATAAATTGTGTTTTTTTTTTGTATAAACTTCATGCAAAGGTGGAAATATCCTTTCCGAGTTGTTGAAATATGTTTTAAATAGTTGCTTATGGAACTGCCTTTGATATCCAGCATGTTATAATTTGGTTCCTCATTTCTGTCATATACAGAGAGGCAGATGAAAAATGGATATTCATCACTTACAAAAAAGTCATGCAAAGGTGAAAATATCTTTTCCGAGTTGTTAAAATCTGTTTTAAATAGTTGCTTATGGAAATGCCTTTGATATCCAGCATGTTATAATTTGGTTCCTCATTTCTGTCATATACCGAGAGGCAGATGAAAAATGGATATTCATCACTTACAAAAAAGTCATGCAAAGGTGGAAATATCCTTTCCGAGTTTTTAAAATCTATTTTAAATAGTTGCTTATGGAACTGCCTTTAAAATCCAGTATGTTAGAATTTGGTTCCTCATTTCTGTCATAGACCGAGAGGCAGATGAAAAAAAATTTATTCATAAATTGAGTATTTTTTTTGTATAAACGTCATGCAAAGGTGGAAATATCCTTTCCGAGTTTTTAAAATCTATTTTAAATAGTTGCTTATGGAACTGCCTTTGATATCCAGTATGTTAGAATTTGGTTCCTCATTTCTGTCGTAGACCGAGAGGCAGATGAAAAAAAATGTATTCATAAATTGTGTTTTTTTTTTGTATAAACTTCATGCAAAGGTGGAAATATCCTTTCCGAGTTGTTGAAATATGTTTTAAATAGTTGCTTATGGAACTGCCTTTGATATCCAGCATGTTATAATTTGGTTCCTCATTTCTGTCATATACCGAGAGGCAGATGAAAAATGGATATTCATCACTTACAAAAAAGTCATGCAAAGGTGAAAATATCTTTTCCGAGTTGTTAAAATCTGTTTTAAATAGTTGCTTATGGAACTGCCTTTGATATCCAGTATGTTAGAATTTGGTTCCTCATTTCTGCGATAGGCAGATATTCGAGTGGCAGTTAAATAATACTTATTCATGTAAAGTGATCAATTACAAAAAACGTCATGCATAGGTACAAATATCTGTCTGGAGTTGTTAAAATATGTTTTAAATAGTTGCTAAAGGAACTGCATTTGATATCTTATAATTTGGTTTCTCATTATAATAATTGTGTTCACTGCTATACGTTTACTACTCTAACAGAACGTTTTTCATAAAATTAAGGCTGCTAGATATCTGGCAGCATAAGGGTTTGTTCACATAAGCGAAAAAAATTTGGCTGCTAGAGAATTGGCCACTAACTTCACACCGGTGGGTTTTGTTGCGTCTTGTATTTAAAGAATGATGGGCACTTTGGTTTGGTATACCCCTCCAATAGTAATACATAGTTGGATAGAATTGTATAATAATAGTTGTTATGGGCGCCTTGGCTAATTCGTTGTCCGTTTGGAGATATAGCGATCTGAACATTGCTGATCTTTGAAAAATAAAAAATAGTTTTAGGCAGACAGAACCGGTTTTGTTTTCACTGGGCGACTTCTAGGAGCTGGGGAAGGCGGAAGGGGTGAGGTTGCGTACGTTACGTATATACATAGTCTGAGGCTCTACCATGAGTTTGCGCATTGTAGAAACGTAACGTATTCATTTACGTATACGTGAGCAACAACCAATAGGATCGCTTTATTTTTGGTAACAGGATTGAATAAAGCGATCTAATTGGTTGTTGCTCACGTATACGTAAATAAATACGTTACGTTTCTACAACGCGCAAACCCATGGTAGAGCCTCTGGCCATAAATACTGTTACACAAATTAAAAAAATATTATATTTGAATTTGGAATCTGACATTTTTATACGAATCTTCTAAATACTGCTTCTCTTGTGTTTTCTCATTTTGGCGTCAATACATTATACAATATTTTGTGATATTAAAATGGAGTGGGGTGATAAAGTGAACCGAATCGCTGTGATTGCATTACACTTGGTATTAGTCAAATGTTTGTGTACCGGGCTATTAATAGGTACAATGAGACCTCCTCTATTTGTGACAGAAAAAGATCTGGCCGTCCACGTAGTGTTTGTACGAAAAAGGTGGTCAAATAAATTACTATATACAAGGACACATATTTTCCATTGTTCAGAGTTATATTACTTCGACTATCAAAGATTTTTTTCTATACCAATGCAGTTTAAGCGCCTCTCACAACATTAGTAACCTTACTGAATAATATAATTAATTATAATAAAAAGAAAACTCAACATTAAAATAAGAAATATCTTATACCTAGTCACAGAAGAAATAATAGTACAAGTAACCTAGTTTTGCCATAAATATTGTAACAAAGAAATTTTTTGAATGTCATATCTATTGCAAATGACATTTATTACTATTACAGTGTGTTAATATAAAAAGCTTATTCGAAGTGGTCTCCATTGGCTGCAATACAGTCCTTTAAACGTTGAGGCCAGTTATCAATAGAAGCACCCACACTTTCTATGGGAAAATTCTTCACTGCCAATCGTATGTATTGTTTTAGGGACTCCAATTATCATGGCTCTAAAGCAAGCTGTACTCTCTAAAACTGTCCATAAATCATAATCCAGCGGATTAAGACGCGACACGGCCAGTCTTCAGCTCTAATGAAGTCCGAAACGTTCGCTTCCAACCAAGACTGCGTGGACCGAGCTTTATGAGCGGTGCTGAGTCTTGCTGGAAGGACCATACTTGGTTATTGAACATGGTGTTGTTAAGAGGCTTAACTACCTTCTCATGAATGGTATCTTGATACATTTGTTCCGATGTTTTGATACCTTTTTCACAAAAATATGGCTCAGTCACTCCTTCATTGCTAACACCCTACCAAACCATCACTAAAGTCGAATATTGCCCACGTTGCACTCTGTCGACTAATTGGGAAGCTTCCTTAAAGCTTTGAGCTTTTTTTTTTTTTATATAGTCATTTTGTTTGTTAAAATGTGCTCAATTAAAAAAAAAACTTAGTCTTAAACATTTTTTTTCTGTGACCTCCCTTTGCGTACCGCTTCAGTATTTGTTTCGATTTTAACACCCTATTCTTTTTTAATTATCAGTTAAAAAGTGACCAGCAGGGTTATTGACTACTACGTTGACGTCATTCTGACGTAGATCAAGCTTGGCTTCTTAACAATGGCTCCAAAAAATCTTACAAAATTACGTCATATAGATTGGCGTGCGAGCGAACTTAAGACGCGTAATCAGTGCAGTGCGTCCCTTATAGGCTGCAAGTGCTAAGTCATCTTTTAAAATACGCGACATGGTTCTAGGTGCTATTTTCATCTTCCGAGATAAAATCTTTTGCTTTCCGACAGGATTTCTTCGAATCCCTTACTGCTTTGACCACCTTTTTCGTACGACACTACGTGGACGGTCAGATCTTTTTCTGTCACAAACAGAGGAGGTCTCATTGTATCTATTAATAGCCCGGTACACAAACATTTGACTAATACCAAGTGTAATGCAATCACAGCGTTTCGGTTCTCTTTATCACCCCACTCCATTTTAATATCGCAAAATATTGTACAATGTATTGGCTCCAATTCATTGTATTTTTTTTATAATTTTTATTGTAACAGTATTTATGGCCAGACTATGTATATAAAATTGATTGCTATTGGAGGGTTATACCAGCCCCCATACATTTTTGCTTATCATCCTTTATTTGAGTGGATGTAGAAACTATTCTATGTGAACAAGTTTTTAAAAGTGACTTGTTGACATTTGTAATACCTACCTACTGTTTTAAATTTGTTAAAACTATGTAAAAATATTTTTTTATTTCAATTAAAAATTATTAAAATCCAATAAACCCTCTCTTTTCGAAACCCAAATAGGTATAAATGCTATTTTATTAGTTTAACTTTTGGGTTTAAATCGTTCAAGCATAAGGCATTTTGTTCAACTACTGGAGTTTTTATACTATTTTAAACTTTTTATTGTGAAGCGTAACTTATAAAATAGTTTTGTTAACCTAAAGCAGCAGCCGCAGATAAATGAAAGTATTAATCAAATATTATACATCAAAATTGCGTATACATTAAATGTTTTAAAACTCATAATCCAAAACATAGATAAACATAGCAACATAGAACATAGCTTTTACTATGTCTACTAAAAGCAACGATACCTGATATAAAGTATCAGGTATATTCAATTTAGTTATTTGTGGCCTATTATGTACATTTTAAACTCTGTAAATTGTATTCCAGGGTTGGGATAATGTGAGATACAAAGTGAAAGATGCTGGACATAAACTACAGGAGCACGTGGAGAAAGTAAAGTACTTCGAATATGATGATAAAATAGATAAGGCTAAGGGAGTATAGGGTTTTCTAGCCCTTTATATCACTTTGTGTTTTAAGAGATCTATCTAATCCCAGTGACGGACCTGCAGGCTAAATAGGCTCGAGCCTAGGGCTGCATATTTTAGACAAAGTTGGGGCGATCTGTGACATGACGGCGGCAAAATTGAAATAGTTGGTACTGGCAGCAAATTTGTAAATTCGCACTGTCTAATTCTATTACAACCAAGTAGAATAAAAAAACTACAGTGATATGAAGTAGACCTCCCGTTACAAGTGACCCATTTAAAAAGAAAAAACTTATTGTTACTTAAATACACATAATGTTTTTCTGAACTTTATGACAAAATGCTGCTATAGATTACCCTATAACCTTTTGCGATGTTCCTGTTCATAGTCTGTATTTTATTTTCGTATTGTAAATAAATTATCGTTTTTATATAACACGGTTATGTCGCGGTTCCGCCTTTTATCATAAAGTTCAGAAGAACTTTATGTGCATACTAATATTATTAAGAGAAAAGATTGATTGTTAGTTTTTTTCTAGATAAACACAAAAATTACTGGAACAAATATCAAAAATATTTCACCTATAGAAAGCTATAAGCCCACAATCTGCTTTATGTTACTTTAGGTTTTTTAAAAACTTCACGTAATAAACTCTTGCGTACTTAATTTTAACACTATTATATCTATAATACATAACAGATTTTTGTCCCAAAATATACTTCTTCCTCCACTTATATAAAGATAGGGGGGACCCTATCTTTCCCTTATGATCAAATATATTTTGTTCATATTTGAACATTGCGTGTAAAAGTCAGAATAGATTTTTAAATGCCATTAACTATTAAAGTATGTGTTTTAAAGGTTTTTTTTTAATTTGATGACATGTTTTTAGAACTCGTCCACCATAAATAATCTGTTATTTACTAAAAGCAAACGGTTTTCAGAATTTGGATAACATACGAAGTAGAGCTGATAGCTTGAAAAAGATAGTAGGAAACAATGCAGAAAAAATATCGAAAACCGATTGGAAGTCACCTGGGCAAGCCTTCGTTGAAAATTTTAAAGACTCCATAGTCTCCAAAACGTATAATGTAAGTTGATTGAAATATTAATAGACCAGGTACCTATAAACAAAAAACAAAGAGTAGAAAATGCAATGTAGGCTTATGTTCCTTATTAACGTTCTTTTCGTAGATATTTTCGACCAATCTTGTGCTATTCCGGAATGTACCCGCACTAAAAGATGGTGATACATATGTCGCACTATTGAAATGTGGAATGCTCTACCTGCTTGCGTATTTCCTTCGTCATGTATAGGCATCTTTAGCCGGCATAATGGATGAAAGCAATACTTACAACACTGTTTCTATACTGCTTGTAGGTAATCATTCTTGGACCTGCATACTGCTTTCCATCAAATAGATGAAAGGTCATATGCAGAGCTCCTATAAAAATAAAATAAAAAAAAAGATATAAATATGTCTCATGGAGGTGTGTCCTATCACCAGTAAGTGAAAATTATGTTTTAGTGAATCTTTAAAGCAATGTATGGGTTCTATTGCGTTTTGTATTTAAAGCAGTAGCTCTTAACATTTTAGTGATGAAAAAATTTACGTCTTGCCATGGACCACCAACAATCAATTTAAATAAAGCACACATAAAATTGTAAGTTATATAAAAATAAAACAATATATACAAGCAACAGTATATATTGTTTTATTTTTACGAAAATTTTACATTACAGAGCTAACTAATATATTAATGGGATTTTTGTGACTGCACTCTTTACTAACTTCTGAATCCTTGGTTCTGTGCTACTCAAAGGCAAACGCATGTCGGCATTGGCATCCAACCGATTTCGGTGCTTATTATACAGTATCAGAAGCCCTAAGAACCTCTGCTCACATAGATGTCGATGAAAACAAAGTTAGGTAACGTATAGCAATTTCTCGACTGTTTGGGAAAGAAATTGCATTTGTCTCCAAAATCTTCGAGATTGATTCCTACTTCAAATGTATCTTTCAAGTTACTGTCGTGCGTGCTGTATTATAATTACTTCTTCTTGAATTTCATCAGTCATCTCAGAAACGTTAACTATAAAAGGATTGCGTATCAGTTTCCGAATACCTTTGTCCTCGATGTCAGGAAAATTGCGATTGAATTCACTTTTTAAGTTTTTCAAATGGAGTATGATGTTGTTTGTTTTGCATTTCTCATTTAATTTCAGAGCACTGGCCGTCAATAAGTTTATTCAATGTATCAAACGCAGAAAAGTATCCCCTTTCGACCTTGATTATCCATAGCTCGATTTAGCGATAAACGTCCTGATTTTATCTTCATATGCAAATAAATTTCTCGTAGTCGTGACTTGTAACTTCATATTACCTGACCCTTGCAGTTACAGGTTAAATTTATTAAGTTGCGCGAAAAAATCTACTTACCAAATAAGCAAAACGTATTTGAAATTTGGACTCTTGCGTGATTATGGTTTACGGCGATTAGTGTACGGCTTTCAAATCTAGCGACAGCGTGACAGCTGAATGAATCGAGTAAGTATACTAGATACGTCACTGGATGCATCACACAAGTGTAAAGTTTATAAGTAACTTGTGCTATTCTTTTTATGCTTATTTAACTTGTGCTTCTGTGGTAATAGTTAGGTGTGATCAAATGAATGAGATACAGTGATGGTAAATAACTTGTATCCGTCGTTGTGCCGACTATTGTCACTGACTTATCTCACATTTTAAGGATGGCTTCGCTGACCAATTCGGGTGCTTCCAAGGACCATCAGTGGTCCGCGGACCACCGGTTAAGAACCACTGAAAAGAATGATGAGCACTTTGGTTTGGTATACCCCTCCAATATACATGGTTGGATAGGATTTTTAGAGTACAATAATAGCTACTATGGGCGCCTTGGCTAATTCGTTGTCCGTTCGGAGATATAGCGATCTGGACATTGCTGATCTTTGAACATTAAAAAATAGTTTTAAGCAGACAGAACCGGTTTTGCCTTCACTGGGCGACTTCTAGGGGACTATAATGTACATATTTTTTTTAATTAAAAACTCTTTGTACACACCGGAATTCGAACCAGGTGGGCAATTCTCGCGCTTTCGACATTCATCTCGATTCGAGATTTTCAAACGAAAAATGACTAAATATGTAATTTTTCGTTCAATATTTATATATTTTTTATTTATTTATTAATATTTATTATTTATATCGTTTAATGTTCGATATTTTTGAACGAAAAATGGCATTAGTAATTTTTCGTTTAAAAATCTTGAATCGAGATGAATGTCGAAAGCGCGAGAATTGCCCACCTGGGACTTAAGTGTTTTTAAGTCCCAAGGTCTAACCAACTCGGCCACCACGTATATTTATGCATTTTTATAAATTCCTTATCAGGTAAATAAAAAAAACTGGCATTGGAGAGCAAAACCTTGTGCCAAACGCGGTCAAAGGCCTTAGAAATATCTAAACCAACTGCCAAGGCCTCCCCACATTTATCCACTGCCTCACCCCAAACATGCGTAATGAACGCGAGAAGGTCACTCGTTGATCTTGCTTGGCGAAAACCATAATGGCGATCATTCAGGATAGAGTGACCTTCAAGGTATCGCATGACCTGTATATTAATAATGGTTTCTAAAACCTTGCACAGGACTGAGGTGATGGCGATGGGGCGGTAGTTATTGGGGTCGGATCGATTTCCCTTTTTGGGAATTGGTTGCACATTGGCTACTTTCCAAGCTGCAGGGTCAACTCCAGAGGAATAAGAAAGGCGGTAAAGTCGAATGAGGGCGGGAGACAACTCAAGATAACAGTTCCTTAATACAACTGCAGGAATACCATCAGGACCACTGGCCTTCCGAATGTCAAGTGAATGGAGGGCCTCGCGCACATCACGTTGCCTAATGCGAATATTAGGCATTGTGAAGCCACAGTCGGTTATAGTAGGTGGAAGCGCGCCTCCATCATTGATTCGGGGTACCCAGCGGAGGGTTTTTAATTCCACCTCGTCGTAGCCTATGGTATGAGTATACACCGAACAAGTGGCTAGCTAGCCACGATGTTTTGAATAGACTCAATAACCCATCTATAAACAGCTTCACAAGTTAGTATAGTAAAACCGGGACCGACATTTTAACGTGCTTTTCCAGGCACTATAGTGGTGTTGTCAAACAAATATATATAATTTTAAATTAAAAACTCATTGGGACCCACCGGGATTCGAACCAGGGACCTAAGTGTTTTTAAGTCCAAGGTCTCGCCAACTCGGCCACCACGTAACTTATATAATATTTGCTTGAAACACTCCAAGGTTCGAACCGGTGAATTTAACAAATGCTTTGTTATTACTAAAAGCAAACGGTTTTCAGAATTGGAATAGCATTCGAAGGGGAACTACTAACGTCGGAAGGATCATAGGAGACACTGCTGGAAAAATATATGAAATCCATTGGAAACCTGAACCAGAGTTAGATGGCGATTTAAGAGACTCCATAGTCTCCAGAACATATAATGTAAGTTCAAATATTAATAGGCAAATATTTTTACAGAACAAGGAAAAGGAATAGAAATGGAATGCATTTATATCAAAACTACATTAATTAATACATTAACAATGTAAGAAATTATTATTATATATTAACTCGTCAGTGGGTAATCCAGGCGGGATGCATTTAAACAACGTATTATACAGGGTGAATTTGAAAGGATATACTTTGGGCTAATATGAGGTTCTGCTCATCAAATCGAACAACTTTTCCCATGGAACCATGTGTCGCAAATGAAAAAAAAAATTAACTTCCCCATACAAATTAGTCATTTTAACATTACTAGTTTGTATGGAGAAGGCAATATTTTTTTTCATTTGCGGCACATGGTTCCATGGAAAAAGTTGTTCGTATTAATCAGTAGAACCTCATATTAGCCCAAAGTACATCCTTTCAAAGTCACCATACTTAATTATAGTCTACCAGAGGCCCTAGTGGGTTTATGGTTCTCACTGCGTTAAATGAGTGCTCTCCACCAATAGGATCGCTTATATTTTTAAGCCTGCCAAAATAAACTAATCTGATTGGCGAAGAGTGCTCACTTACTGTTACGAGAACGTTAAGAAAAACTCTCACTAGGGTTTCTATTATTATATTGGTTACAATCGCTACCTTCTTAAAGGTAGCGATTCCTATTTTTGTTTTTCTAAATTAGTAATGAGCAAAAAAAAAACAGGGGTTTCTACCTCCAACGCCGTCCCCTGCCTATTCCCCGAGCCAAATGTATCTATTTCCAATAATTTCGGGAGAGGTTTGAACCCCAGAAACCCGTGGGCGCGGTGAACGAGATTGGTAATATTCGGGCGCGTTGTGTTTGTTTCTCAGTTTTTTTATTTTATTTATTGATCGAAGCGATCGCAATCACGACCCATACGTTTGGTGGTCAGTTAATTTAAATCAATACCCTCAGTTGTCAAAGTTTGCTAGAATTTATCTTTCATCACCTGGCAGTAGCGTTTACTGCGGGCTATTTTTAGAAGTATACGAAGCTAAGCGGAGCCGATCTTACCAACAAATGCGGAAAATGTTATATTCGTTCACCACAATTTGCCACTTGTTAATTTTGAGTACTAAATTATAATAAAACAATCATTTTTTACGTGCAATTATAAAAATAAACGGTGTCTATTACATATTATATTGTATGATTTGCCTATGTAAAAAAAAATATATTTTTCAATTTTGCTATCCGGAATCCGGCAGGGTATTGAATTACTATCCGGATTCCGCATAGTTACCTAATATCCGTTTTATCTCTATTATATACATTGAGTTTTTACATACATTTAGGCATATTACGCCGTAGAACGATAAGCTAAACTTTAACCAAAATGTCTCAATGTAAAAATTTCAAAGTTGTCTGTCAATTTTTAATATAACCAGGCTTAGCGTTGTGCGCTTAATCAAGTATGAATTCACACTGTTTAACTAATAAATAAATGTGTAATTATTAGAAAAATAATAGCGACGAATTGTGGTTTGATTGCATTTCTACTCTCTTTCTCTTTTATGTACGTATAAATAAATTTGAGACTGAAATATATACTAACAGTTTAAATTGTATTTTTGTAGACATCAAAGGAAGATGGGACTCCAAAAGAGTAAGTTTTTAAACTAATTTCTATAGTTATATTCACTTCAATTTTAATTACATTTAGGGTGATGGTATTAAGTCCGTCTCCGGTAAAGCTCAGACCTGTAAATAAATAAAAAAACATTAAAAAGCTCAAGGTAACCTTCGAAAAAGCTTTTTCTAACTGAGTAATGCATTTTCGGAATTTGCACCAGTGTGGGAAGGCAAAGATCTTTCGACCGAACAACCATAATTTTAGTGAAACTTATATCTGTCATCTGTATTTTTTTATGTTAGTATATAAACGACTTCAATTTCCCGTACGACTGGCGTTTGCGAACCTTAAATTAATCGCAAGCTTGTCGCAGTTGGGAGTTTGCTGAAAGCCATCACCTTTGTAGGTGATACGAAGTTCACCGGGTTAGCTAGTTAATTATAAATAATGAGAAGTATTTTTTTTTTATAAAACAATAAAATTAAAAAAAACAACATGAAAAATAAAATAATTTTAATATTTAAAAAAAAAAAAATATCTGCTTGTGTGGCATAGTGGTCATAATGCTGGCAACATTACCTCGCTGTATAATTAGACTAACCCCCGTATTCTAAGACGTATCCTTAACTCCACTTTACACTCAAGGAACGTCTGTCTCTTTCCACCAAATGTCAACTATAAAAAGCAAGTTGAGACAGACGCTCCTTGAGTGAAGAGTGGAGTTAAGGAAACGTCTTAGAATACGGGGGTAATTTTCTGTACGAGGATTAAGACATACCTTTGGTCACCAGTGAGTGAGACCAAAAGAATTGTCTAGCACACGGCCCCACGGTCCTAGTGTTTCCATTGCAAAAGGCATAAATAAATAGGAAAGTTTAATAGAACATAACAGTAGACTCGTAATGCAAATTCATCTTTATTGCCGCCGCCCGTTTCGTAACCGCGTCAATTAGCCGACATAGTTGGATCAATCAATGCTGTTAAACAATAATGTATTGATCGACCCTGTTCAATAAACTGTAGGTATGCTTATCATCAGGTAGATACAAAGCCGAGCACCAATAAAACAATAAGCTGTTTGTTGTAACTAAATAAATTTATTACAGTAGAAATAATATGATTTTTCTTTACAGTCCAACTAAATGTTATGTGCCTAACTACCCACAAAATGGAGTGTTTGTAGTAACAGGAATTCCTGATGCTCAACCTGGACTTCAACGAGAATCACTCTATATGACATTTTCTTGCAATTATAGATATAGACTTACTGGTAATTCTACTGTGTCATGTTATAGTGGTGATTGGTTAGATGCTATACCCCAATGTGAACGTGAGTACTATTAACCATAAGTAATCTTCTGTGACGACTATCACCAGCTAGACTAGAACACGCCTCGTGAACGTGAGCACTTACTAATAACTATCTTCTGTGGCGACTGTTCTTAGGTCAACGAAAGTCTTTCACTCTTTTCACTAAAAACCTTTTTAGCATAAATAAAGATATTTTTATCTATGCAATACAACTTCATGCTGTGTTCTTTTTAATTTAATTTTTTATTGCATCTGGAGACAAATTCCTTGGATTAATTTGAGAATATATCTTAATACCCTGGCTAACTTGTGACACATGTTCTTGTCTCCCATCGATGTGGCCCATCGAAGTTTCTTTATGAGCGGGAGGCGCAAAACCAGTGATGTTATTGCGCCTCTTTCAGTTTAAAAGCATCTTAGTAGGTATATGCATTATGTGGATTCCGGTGGAGGGTGCTCCACATCGGTAAACCAGATACAGATCGTAAAATGACAAAGAACTGTCCTTGGGCCTTACCAGAAAGCCACAACGACAAACCGATCGACGCGTCGATAGATAAAAATGTATAGGAAATATTGTCTATGGGTAGAACTCGATCGCCGAGAAACGTTAAATCACATACATTTTATTTTGGCTTTTGATCGATCGACGCGACGTGTCGATCGGTATTTCATGTGACTCCCTTACGTTTTACACACTCACTATAATATTTTTCAGTATTCTGCGAGCTTCGAGAGCATGCAAGCGTGGAGTATTACTGTAAAATCCCAGACTCAAATGATACTAAGATCTGTGACCGATACATAAAGAACTATGACGTGGTCATCCCAGAATGTCGGGTCCCTAACTACTACACCACATCTGCCTTGCCCAATATGAAGTGTATTAATGGAGATTGGAATTATCTTCCTAAATGTAAACCTGGTTAGAAATTGTTAATGTTTTAGATGGGAGAAAGGTCTCTATAATTTCGCTAGGCTGACCGACCGATCTCTTTGCTACCGCCCATACAGATGCAAAAACCGTCAAGTAACCTAGTCATATTTCGGTTTTAATCTGTGGGTTCACCGGTTTTCAGGAGACTACTGCATCGATTTATTATCGAGGTGGTAGTCTCCTTTCAGGGTGCGGTTAATGCAATTCCGCATTGTCGACCCCTATTTCGTAATCACATCAATTAGCCGGCATAGTGGGAGCGATCAATATTGCTTAAGAACAATTATTAATTCACCCCATTCATGGACTTTGTAGGTCTGCTCACCACCTGCCCCTTGACACAATACATTTTTTAACAAAATTCAATTTTTAAAACTCTCCATACACTTGGTATTAATTAGTCAATTATTTGTGTACCGGGCTATTAAAAAAGATTTTATTTCGGGAGATAAAGATAGCACCTAGAACCATGTCGCGTATTTTAAAAGATGACTTAGGACTTGTAGCCTATAAGAGATGCACTGGTAATTTCTTAACTGATAATCTAATAACTAAGAATAGGATTGTAAAATCGAAACAACTACTGGAGCGGTACGCAAAGGGAGGTGACAGAAAATTTACAAATGAGCAACATTTTAACAAACAAAATGACCGCATTTATGCTCAAAGCTCTAAGGAAGCTTTCAAATTAGTCGACAGAGTGCAACGTGGGCACTATTCGACTTCAGTGATGGTTTGGTGGGGTGTTAACTATAAAGGAGTGACTGAGCCATATTTTTGTGAAAAAGGTATCAAAACATCGGCACAAGTGTATCATATTAAATTGATACCATTCTTGAGAAGGTTGTTAAGCCCCTTAACAACACCAAATTCAATAACCAAGTATGGTCCTTCCAGCGCCGGGTCATAAAGCTCGGTCCACGCAGTCTTGGTTGGAAGCGAACGTTTCGGACTTCATCAGAGCTGAAGGCTGGCCGTCATCTAGTCCCGATCTTAATCCCCTGGATTATGATTTATAGTCAGTTTTAGAAAGTACTGCTTGCTCTAAACGCCATGATAATTTGGAGTCCCTAAAACAATCCATACGATTGGCAGTGAAGAATTTTCGCATGGAAAGAGTGCGTGCTACTATTGATAACTGGCCTCAACGTTTAATGGACTGTATTGCAGCCATTGGAGACCACTTTGAATAAGCTTTTTATATTTTTAATAATTTATATTTATGTATTAAACTAACACACTGTAAAAGCAATAAATGTTATTTGTTTAATAGAAATATTTATGGCAAGACTAGGTATACTTAAATATGAGTCATTCAATTGGGATTTTTAATAAGATTTATCTGTTTCAGTGTGCGGTTTAGTAACACCACAGGGTAAACTATTGGCGATTGGAGGTCGCGCGGCAAAACAAGGGGAACTGCCGTGGCATGTTGGGATATATCGGAAGAACGTTAATCCGTATTTGCAGATCTGTGGAGGCTCCATTGTGACTACTACGCTTGTTATATCAGGTAAGTGTTCATGTAAACGGCCTCAGGGTACCAGCGCATGGATTTTATTTTATTCCCTCATCGCCGATTGTCTCTAATATATCTGATACTTACCTAAAATAAACTTTAAATCGTTAAAAGAAAGTGCGCATGTAAGTAATGATAGAGTTTAGAGATAATAGTTACAAAGAATAATGGCCACCCCCATACTATAGTTTTAGCTGAGGGCAAATTGTTGCGTCTAATAATAAAAAAATACCTATGCTAATAACCGTCAACGAGCTTATTCGCAAAATATTTTTTTTACCTTTGAACTTTTGTAGTTTTAATTCACCTTTGACCTTTTGTAGTTTATGTTTATTATTTTATTATTTCGGCGTTGAAATAGTTCTACACAAAAATCTTTTTGTAGTAATATGAAAATGTGAGATTTGATCAATCAAATCTCACATTTTGCCATCATTTTTCTACCTTACTTGTGAAGGACTACTTTTCAGCACCTTTCAGCAGTCTTATTACATTTTTTTTTACCACGGAAGTCTTGCGTATAGGTACATACGAGTTGCATAGGTACGTACATGATGTGGACAGGAAGTCAGATACCTTCCTAGTTCCCCGCTTGCCTGCGATGCGTGAAACACAGAAGCACAGAAGAAATACAAGTGAGGGCTAAAAATAAAACTTATAAAATTTCAATGAGACACGAATAATAGTATTATGAATGGAACTAATCAGGTTCTTACGTAATGTGTGCAGGAAGCCAGATAACTACCCACTTTTTTATGAAGTGGGAAAAATTGGAACGTGGAAATTTTAATAAGTAATAATTAAAAAAATCCACTTTAATTTTTTCATAATGCTGGAAAAATGGGAACGTGCGATTTTTGAAAAAGTGATCATTATGTAAAAATTTAACTTTACGAAAGAGTGTCATTTTTTCCCCACTTATTCATAAAGTGGGAAAAACGGGGACCTGGAAAAAAAGTGTAAAAGTCTAAAACTTTAAAATTTACACTTTACGATGATTTACACTTTATGATGATTTACACTTTATGATGATTTACACTTTATGATGATTTACACTTTATGATGATTTACACTTTATGATGATTTACACTTTATGATGATTTACACTTTATGATGATTTACACTTTATAATAAAAAAAAACAAATATTTATATTTTTTACATAATGACTACTTTTCCACAATACCTACCCACGTTTCCATAACCCATTTTTTACCCCTTAATGAATAAATTTTATACCCATGACCACCATAATAAAAATATTCCATAATATAAAATAATCAAACAATTTCACGCAAGACACGATCATACCCCACCACATAAGGCGAATATGAGATAAATCTTTAACGATGTGACATATCTTCTATGTTCATGTTCTTGGAAATGAAGTAATTATTTATTTATTTATTTTAAGTCAGCCCGACTTACCCAAGGCTTGTAAATCTTCCCGATAGTCGTGGCTGTTTAACACTCTAAAAAACAAACCAAGTTTACACAAACTTCGTAAGAATTATTTCTTTCATCTTTGTCGCAAAACTCAATGAATTACGTCTAGAGCCGCGTTAAAAGATAACAATACATAATAAATGAAATTGCCCCGCTTGCATATTTTTTTTGTAAAGCTACAACTCCTAAAACAAATCCGTGTCACTATTAATTTTCACTTGTCTATTACGAGGACCATAACGTCGTGCCCGCAACTTCGTGCACGTATCAAGTATTCTCCTTTCGTACAACGCGTTGAGGTCGAATAACATGTCAGCCACGGTGCGAATTTTGCCATGTGGTCTTTCTATGTTTACCACAACGCAGAGTAGCCGTTTGTATAAGAGCCATAACACAAATTCGCGATGTGGATGTTTAACAGTGACTACAACGCGTTTTACGCTCAATGAACACTTCTTCAAAGTCTTTTAATCCATATCCATCATGAAGATAAAGATAGGGAGCCCTTGGGCCTTAAATCGTATTTTCAGTCGTAAGAACAGATGGCCGCCAACATACAAATAAAAAAAAAAGTGTGAACAAAAAATTATAAGCGATCACTGAGCGTTGATTGGTTGAAGTGAGAACAGAATATAGTGGCAACGAATGCGTTTGACATTTCATATTATTGGCCATTTAGGGCGGTTCCATTTATTAAAAATACAAAAAAAAAAAAAAAAAAATAGTTTCGTGATATCTATTAGTTGTCTCTTTTCTTCTTTCGCTTTCACATAATATTTGCTTAGCAAATTCCAGATGGATTCATCTCATTGATCGTAAGTCTCGTAAAGATTTCACTTCCAATGAGCACAATGGTAGAACCACCACGTTGTATTTGAAATAATTACCTACCTACTTCCTTGTTCCAGCCGCCCATTGTTTCTGGAGCGACGCAGATAAGTATCTCCCGGAAAGTATGTTTGCTGTCGCGGCCGGCATACTTTACAGACCTTGGAATGAATCTAGACATGCACACGCTCAGAGAAGCGATGTAAGTTCATTCTTACTCATTATGCTCGCAGGTTAAAAAATAGTGAGTGGATAATAATAATAGTTTATTTTTTATTCTTCAATCCAGCTATAATTTGTTATATTATACGTAGTAGGTAAATTTTTTTTTAGGAAAAAAATTTTTAAAGGAGTCTCCTTCGAAGACAGAAAATTTATAAAAATACATATTATTATATAGTATAACAAAATTAAAATTAAACAACTTAGGCGGGAGGACGGTCTTAAAACTTCGTTAGGCCGACCGACCGGTCTCGTTACCCCCGTATGTATATACGGGGGTATAGTAGGGTAGATTCAAAAACCGTCATGTGACATAGTCATGTTTCGGTTTTAGTCTGTGGGTACACCGGTTTTCAGGAGACTATTGCATCGATTTCTTGTCGAGGTGTTAGTCTCCTTTCAGGGTGCGGTTACGAAATGGGTAGTTGAATTGACGATAAGGCAGGGAGTATATTAAAATATATTCGTAATGCAATTGATCATTGTCGCCCCCCATTTCGTAATCGCATCATTTAGCCGGCATAGTGGGAGCGATCAATATTGTTTAATAACCGTTATTGATTGACCCTATTCATGGACTTTGTAGGACTGCTCGCCACCAAGTAGATAAAAGTCACATGCCGTGCTTCAATAAAAAAATTTTTACTTATTTTTTTTAATTATAGTTGAAAAAATAGTTTTTCGGCGACTTTGAAGGGACGTTTCTCCGAAACTGCCCATTAGTATCCGATGGATTTTTTTTCCAACGACTGGTGGTGTCAATAAGTATGCTCACCAATTTTGATTGGAGACCAACAACGCAAAAGATTTTGGGTTTCTCGACAATGAGATTTTCCTATATTCAAGGCAATCAATGGCACGTTAAATGTATGTAGAGGCGTCAAGTGGTAATCTGGGCTTTGGAGTGGAGGGGGTCATTTAGGGGAAAATTGCGTTTTTTTTGGATGCACTGATTGCAAGAGCTTTTGTAAGGATTACTTCATCAATTATCATTATTTTCATTACATTTTGTTGCTTCAAAATATGATATGCCAGCCCGAGCTGGCATATCATATTTAGCATGATCTATCATCACGGGTGCCTTACAGCGCCCGAGACCGCCTAGACAGCCTCAGGGTACCCAGCGGAGGGGTTTCAACAAATCCTGAGTAACTCTCGGTATAATCTGATTGCATCTATCTTAAAAGACTCTTTAGTTCCATAAATCATTCAACAGTGGTGCACAGATCAACAAAAGGGGGTTAGGTTGGAAGAAAAAGGAATGTAATAAAGATGTTATTAAAACCTTTCCTTAAGGGCGAAGAGCATGCTACAGAGACGCGATGACCCTAGAAGTACAGAATGAATGGCTTACTAATTATGGGGGAATAATGAAATACACAATTGAGTGTTATAATAAATATATTCAGTTTTACAAAGGTCTTACAACATAAATCTTTATAGGTAAAATTTTGATAGTATAGTGTCAATATGAATGACACTTGCTTTTTATAAAAGCATTAAACTAAAATAATAAGTGGTTCTGTAGATTAAAATAACTAAAATAGAGAACCCTATACGTAGGTACTTGAGTATAATAAATATAAAATAGCATAGTATTTTAACACTTCCCCTTACTCAAGTGCCTTTACAATAAAATAAGATTTAATATCGATAAAGTTAAACTAATAAAATGAATGAAAAATAATAAAAACATTACACAATATAAATGTTGGACAACCCTACATCATTCAAAAACTGTTTATGTTTAACTTTAGGTAAAGCTTTAGTTAAAACATCAGCAACTAATTCCGTGCTAGGCTTATATTTAATATTAACTAAACCTTCAAGCATAGCATCCCTAACAAAATGATGACAAACATCTATGTGTTTTGTACGTCTATGTGTTACGGAATTTTTAAGTAACTTTTGGGCACTTTGGTTATCGTTATAAACTGTAATTGGAACTTGTAAGCATGATATCTCCGATAATAAGTTTTTAATAAATTTAGCTTCCTTGATTGCATTACCATAGCAATAATATTCGGCTTCAGTACTAGAACAGGCAACCGTGCTCTGTTTACGAGATTCCCAATTAATAGTGCAATTTCCATACTTAACGACAATCCCAGAATATGACTTCCTATCTACAATATCGCCGGCCCAATCAGCATCAGCAAAAATAGTTATATTGTTCATACCTTTTGTAAATATTAAGCCATAGTCCATTGTTCCAGACAAGTATCTCAGAACATTTTTAGCAGCAGTCCAATGTGTTTTATCAAAACATGTATTAAACTGACTTAATTTGCTACAGGTGAAAGCTATATCCGGTCGAGTGCATACAGCCAAATACATCAAGCTGCCAACCAACTCTTGATACGGATATGTTCTATCACACTCTGAAGCTTTACTCAACTGAAGGTTAACTTGCATTGGAGTAGAAACTGGATAGCAATCACTCATCCCAAACTTATTTAATATTTTTTTTATATATTCAGTTTGTGAAAGTTTAATTGTAGCTTTATTATAGTTTCTCTCTACTTTAATACCTAAACATTATTTAACCGGTCCAAGTAACTCAATTTTAAAGTTTTGCTTCAAAACGTCATACAGCTCCGATTGTAATAAATCATCATTAGAGAATATGAAAAAATCATCTACGTACAACGCAATAATGATTTTTCTACTATTAACAATTTTATAATATACACATTTTTCACATTTAGATTGAGTATATTTAATTTTTAATAATAAAGTATGTACCTTTAAATTCCATACTCTGCTAGCCTGTTTTAACCCATATATGCTCTTCTTTAATAAGCAAACCTTATTCTTCCCCTCAACCTCAAAACCTGTGGGCTGTTCCATGTAAATTGTCTCACTGAGATCTCCATTTAGAAAAGCAGTTCTAACGTCTACATGTTCTATCATCATATTATCTTCTACTCCTAATGCAATCAATGTGCGTAAAGTAGAATGACGTACTACGGGAGCAAATGATTCCTTATAGTCAATACCATACTTTTGGGAAAAACCTCTAGCAACTAGACGAGCTTTGAATTTGTACAGATTACCATCGGCATCAGTCTTCTCCTTAAAAATCCATTTACTTTTAACAATATTATGATTTTTAGGACGTTCGACTAAACTCCAAACTTTATGAGACAATAACGAATTATATTCTGCCTTCATGGCTTCCATCCATTCTAAACTGTTAACAGAATTTACAGCTTCAATAAAAGTTTGGGGTACATTTTTGCCAGTTTCAGTATAAAAATGAGTTATATAATCATTATACCAATAGGGTACGCGTCTTTGTCTGACGTTATTTACAGATGATGATGATTGCACTTCATTTTCTGGAGATGGTAAATCCGAATCATGGCATTGCACTAACTCATCAGCAGTTACATCAACAGATGGCAAATCATCCTGCAAATTTACATTTTCATTAACAACTTCATTATTTACAATATCATTAATATAATCAGTATTATTATTACTATTAACAGTATTTACATCAATGTCATTAATGACTACAGCCTCACTTGAAGTATCGTTGCTTCTGGTAATTTCACCACTTTTGTCTTCAATAAATATGACAGACCGAGCTTTGATTATACTACCAGGATCAGTAGGATTAGTAAGCCTATATCCCTTGGTATGTTCACAATAACCAACCATAATATAAGGTTTAGATTTAGGATCTAATTTACAACGCTTATGTTTTGGAGTTAAAGCAAATGCTTGTGAACCGAAAACTCGTAAGTGACTTAAATTGACTTTACGTCCAGACCAAAATCACCTCTGGAGTAGCATCAATGATTGCAGCAGTAGGTGAAACATTTTTTAAATAAACAGCAGTCGCTACTGCTTCTGCCCAATATTTTTTACATAATCCTGCATCTTGCAGCATAGAACGTGCCTTTTCCATCACGGTCCTATTTAAACGTTCAGCGACACCATTTTGCTGAGGCGTATGTGGTACTGTGGTTTCATGGATTATACCGAACTTTTTTAAATAACCACTGAAACTTCGGTTACAGTATTCGGTACCGTTATCACTTCTAAGACATTTTATTTTTAAATTAGTTTGATTTTCGACCATATTTTTAAAAACCTTAAAAGAATTCAATACACTAACTTGATCTTTACGCCTAAGAAAATATACAAATGATTTTCTCGAAAAATCATCAGTAAATGAAATAAAATAACGCATGTCACCCCAACTATGTTCCGACATTGGCCCGCATAAATCTGTATGGACTAATTCTAGTTTCTCAATAGCTCTTTTGGCTTTGCCTTTAGGAAAAGGAATGGAACATTGCTTTCCTTCTATACATGGAACACATCCACTTAATGACCCATTGGCAAAAAAATACCCGTCAAAGTCAAAAATATTTATTTCATGTAAACCTTTACAGGCATTTATGAAAAGTCAAAAAAAAAAAAAAAGTATATATATAAGGTCCTGTGTGTACTTGGCCAGGTCGCCATTCCTCCCACAGACAAATGTTGAGAATATAATACAAAATAAACAAATCGTAAACTATTAAACTATTGTCCCTGCGGGAAGAAAAAAAAAAAAACAACCCAACCGAACACACACTACATAACCAACCAGTTTAAGACTAGGTGGTTAGCTGGTTCCATTGACCTGTCAATCGTTGACTGCCCTGCAAAAGTGCCACCAAGGCGACCAACCCAACAGACCATAGCTACGCCCCAAATATACATACTTTAGTATAGGTAATCAAAATATACCTACAAGTAGATAGATGAAAGGTATCTTTTAGGGCGCAAACGCTGATCACAAGTCGATCGCCTCAGAGACACCCTGGAGAAAAAGGTACCAGCAAGTAAAAAACTCTGATGTTCCACATCTACCGTATCATCGGAGGAGCATGGTCCTGCATGGTTATTGACTTAAACCTATGCTTATAGCATGTGGTATATACTCTCATCCTACTGAAGAGCACGCGTAGAACACCCCAAGGCAGATATACTATCTTACAATATTGAAAGTACAGAATTACAGAACACAACATTTCTTTGATGCAAGCGCCGGCCTATCAGCAGAAGATTTTTCGGAATTTCCGTAGCTAGTTTATCTCGAAGCATCAACATACCTTTCATGCTCAAATGTCCTAAGCGATGGTGCCAAACATCTAGTGAAACATCTGACGAAAGCATTGCTCTATTTAATTCACCTTCAATATGTATCGGAGGCGATGTCTTCAGGTCACTCGATGATAAGATATTTTTGTAATCCAACTTATAAAGTCCGTTTTCATTTGTAGCTGTAAACTGACAAGTTCCAATTACATTTATATCCGATTTATCAAAAACACGACATTTTTTGTTGTCGAACACCATAACATAACCACGTTCTGTTATTTTATTTACAGAAAGTAAATTCGCGGCGATATGAGGAACGTACAAAACGTCACCTATAGTTTTAACATCATTATTTTTAAGTTTAACCTCAATATTACCTATACCTTGACTATAAACTTTATTATTATTAGCGATGGTAATTTCGGAATTATTATGTACATTAGAAATATTTACAAACCAATCATCACGATTTGTCATATGTGCAGTACAACCCAAATTAATTATGCCTTAACATCATAACATTTTTACCTTTCTTGTTACATGTATTTTTACATTGTTTCGATGTAGAAGCTTCCATCCGTTGTTTGCCCTTTAAGTCAGGACATCGGGGCTTGATGTGACCTTCCTTTTTGCAATTGTGCCAAATAATCCTTTTAGATTTATTTACAGCTCTATCATCTTCACGCTTAATAGATTCAATTCTCCTGATGTCTCCTTGTAATAACCTTGATTTTACAAATTCACTCGTAAGCTTCGTTTGAGTTCCTTCTATAGCCATAATCAGGGCATTAAAGTCATCAGGTAATCCTATCAGCATATATTCAGCTATTTCTTCATCATCAACTATACATTGTATATCAGCTAGTTCTTGACATAAAGACATTATAGCTCCTAAATAATGATCCATAGAATTAAAATCTCCACACTGTACATGAGAAAGTTTCTTTTTCAAAGATAAACGCCTGCTTATACCAGGACTTTCATAAGCCTTTTGCAAGTTCGACCAAGCTTCATTTGCAGTCTTTGCATTCCTTACATGAGGATAACAAAGGGTGTGAATGCATAAGCATATTTTTGCATAAGCTTTCTGGTCTTTGCCCACATCTACAGACTCACCAATAGTGCCTTCAGCATATTCCCATAAACCACAGTCTATAAGTACAATTTTCATTTGAAATTTCCACGTACCATAGTTTCTGCTTCCTTCCAACTTCTCAATATTTGCATGGGAGTTATTGATAATAATGGGAGAGGGAATTGGTGATGTAATATTTCTCGAACTTTCTGCCATTGCGTGAAAATTTTGTTTGAGAATATTTCTGGGCAAAATTATTTAAAAAAAAACGACCAATTGAGTAATTATATGCCCATAACCTAATGAAATACACAATTGAGTGTTATAATAAATATATTCAGTTTTACAAAGGTCTTACAACATAAATCTTTATAGGTAAAATTTTGATAGTATAGTGTCAATATGAATGACACTTGCTTTTTATAAAAGCATTAAACTAAAATAATAAGTGGTTCTGTAGATTAAAATAACTAAAATAGAGAACCCTATACGTAGGTACTTGAGTATAATAAATATAAAATAGCATAGTATTTTAACAGGGAAGTTTGTATTCCTCCGGCCCTGAAATGGGGCACACTCATGTACGATTGGTCTCCGGTACTTATTAAGTTCTATCTTAATGCCTTTCAAATGTCCCTACCTGACTAGAGTAATCTGGTTAAATGGGGGAAGGCGATAGATAAGACATGTACATTGTGCGGTGTTGCTATAGGGACTGCCAGACATATATTTTCTGGGTGCAAGACTCTACTTGGGAAAGGCCATTATTCGCACCGACATGATAAAGTTCTAGAAATTATTCGTGAAGCTGTAATATATAATTTAAGTCTCAGTTTTGCTAGAGCTAGAAAAGAATTATCAAGAAATGAAAGACTAACTAACTTTGTAAAGGAAAAGAAAACTCAAAGTAAACCTTTCTCAATCCTGGACAAAGCACAGGACTGGAAAATAATCATGGGTACATTAAAAAATCATTACAAAATTGCAGACGAAATAGCAGTTTTAGCCTATAGACCAGACAAACTGGTGTACACTCGGTGCTTAAAGAAAATAATACTTATAGAACTCACCATTCCGTGGGGAACAAACATTCATAGGGACCACAACATCGAACAAATATTTTGATCTCACAAATGAAATTACTAAAAACGGATTTAAAACTCAACTGTATGCATTGGTGCATGAGGAAATCCAGCAAAGTCTTTGTATCATCTATTGAAGGACCTTGGCCTTTGGAGATCAGCCGTCCGAACTTTTATGGAGCGTGTTTTCAAGATGGCGCTAACAGAATCATATAGTATTTGGTTGAGTAGGAATGTAGTGAGTACTGAACACAGTGCAGGTGAGAGTTCAAAAGGCCTTTAAACCTACTTCACGGTCTCAAGTCCGGGAACGCTGCAGTTCATTCCCCTGCCTTCCAACCACGCGACGGACCCGGCACCTGCACGGTGACTTAATGGGTAGTTAAGAACATTGTCTCTCTATATATATATATCGATCGCTCCTAAGTATAAACACGTATCTACCACTTAAGTTATTTGCTAATTTTGGTATAACGGCGTTCAGAATGACGTCAACTATGTTCAAAAAAAATTTGGTGAAAAAAAATAATTTGCAAGTTAATAATCTGAAATCGTATTTCGACATAACTGTAAAAAATATTAAACCCTTCCGCGAAAATTGTCACATTTGCCTGTTATGTGTTTCTACACCTAAGCGTGCGACCTCATGTCAAAGCAAAATCACCTTAACTGCCAGTTGTGTCAAGTAAACGGCGCGTGATTAACGACTCCTGATTTTTTATATTTAAATAAAGTTTTACAAATAGTTCTTAGAAAATGAGTGGCCACAGGGCGAAATACATGTATTATTTGGTGAAAAATAGACAAACTGAAACTAATACAGCAATTTTTTCAAGAAATAATTGTGTTGGTAAGTAATTGTTTACAGTCCTGAGTAAATTTACTCAAGAGGTACATAAGACTATTCTCGTCGGAAAAAGTATTGCCAACGCATGCATTATTACCAGGTAAGTAGTTTTAATACGGAAAGTTTATTCATGCTTTTATCATATTTACCACTTATGTTTATTTACAGCGGACCCATCTATCTTTTAAGTACCTTTTAAGTATTTTTACGCTGGAGATTTGTGATATTATTTTGCATAAGTACCATTAGCATAATCATTTTTGAAAATATATTTATTTTTGAATATATATTAATTTTTTCAGTGTCACCATTACCACCCGGGGCAAATTTTACGTGTGAAGAAATGAATGAGTGGGAAAGCATTTTAACAGAATCCGATTTAGGTTAGTAATAACTACTATTCTTTATAAACAGTTTTACAATTTGGTATAGTGAAACTGGGACCAACAGCTTAACGTGCTATAGCGGTGTTGTCAAACAAATACATATAAATTTTACTTACATAATAACTACAAAAATAATTAAGATATTTCTTTTTTTCAGATGTCCCACAAGATAATACCAGCCAAAAAAAAACTAGCCCAGAAAATAGTATTCATACTCTTATTAATGACTTACCCTCACTTGCTTCTGAAGCTGTAATTTCATCAAAAGATATTTTTTTAACGGCCATGGATTCTCCTATCTAATTTAACTAGTACCCTAGACATACCATCTCCAGCATTGAAATGGAGATATCAACAACAAATTTGTAAATAAGAGTCTTGGAACAAAACCCCGCTCTAAATAGCCCTTTGTCAACAGAAACAGTTAGCGTGATTCAAGAAACAAGTTCTTTTAGCTGTTCTACACAAGGCTTGTCCAACTCTGATATTGAAGAGACACCACCAGGAAGAAAAAGAAAGAAAATGCTTAAAAGACGAGACAGAGGAAGAGTTAGGGCAATACACAAGTCTGAATGGATAGATGTAAAGCGAAAACAGCTGAAGAATTCAGGGAAAGCTTATACAAGCAGAAACGGAAAGGAAAGGCCTGGTAAAGTTATTGGCAACACTTGTGATTGCAGATTAAAATGCAAGGATAAAATTAATCCTAACATCAGACAAGAGTTGTTCCAGCAATTCTGGTGCTTGGCAAATAGAGAACGCCAATGGGACTTTCTGAGAATGTGGTGTGAACAAATAACCAAGCGCAGAATAACCACTGAAGGGCCTTCAAAAAGAAACTTCACATTGCGCTACTATTTACCATGTAGTAATGAAGATTTAATAGAAAATAATAAATCAACAATGGTCTGTAAAACCATGTTTCTAAATACATTTTTTATTGGAGATGGTTTGTTGAGAACTGTGATGAAAAAAAAATACAACAAAGAGGGACTTTTTAGCGGAGACTTGCGCGGTACTCATGATAAACACCACAGGGTTATAAACGAAGAAATGATTCGCAGTGTACGGGATCACGTAAATAGTCTAAGCCCTGTTGAGTCTCATTATTGTAGAAAAAATACTACAAAATTATATCTAGATGGTAACCTTAATTTATCTAAAATGTTTAAACTATATATGGTGGTTGCGCGTAAGTGGACTGTATAATCGAGATGCGGGTGCTGTGGTAGATATATAGGTCGTACCTAAAGATGCACTGATACAAACAATATATAATAAGGTTAAGGAGATGAAAGAAAGGACCTACCTCGGTATTCAACACTCCAGGCACGTCCAGGGTTCAAATCCTTGTAAGTCGTATCCGTGGGTTCCAGGCACGAGTGATAGCACTTAAGATTGTGGGTTTGGTCGACTTCTCCGATTATTCTCGCGAGCGGTATAGTGGGAGTCCGGAGCGGTAGTGTAAAACGAGAGCGGCGGTTTTTATATCGAATTTCGAGATTTGTTAGGCATACACTACTGCTTGCGTCACGAACTCATAAACGACTCGTTCTTTTCTCCCATACACTCATCGGTACCGAGCGAAAATGACCAATGATAGTTATAGGAAAAGGTAAGGTATATGGGCCAGTGGTCAAGAAAGAAAGGGATAGCTGGGGTCAGGTATAACACGGGCAAATTACATATTATAAATATCAGTACATAAATGTATACGACTAAATTTACCAGCATTACCGCAAAGCGCCTCAACATGCCCCCCCGCTTGAACTGACTCAGTTCAAAAGCGAAATATCAATAAAGATAGCAGCGTAATAATACACAAATATAAAATAATAGAGAAATTATACACGACAATAATAGCGAAATTATACACGAAAATAACAGCTAAATTATATACGAAATATCAAATTTATGCGAAAATAATAACGAAATTATACACGAAAACAATAGCTAAATCATACACGAAAACAATAGCTAAATCATACACGAAATAAAAAAAATATACGAAAATAATAGCGAAATTACACGAAATATTAAATGTATACGAAAGTAAAAGCGAAATTATACACGAAATTACCTAATATTATACGAAATTATATACCTTATACAATAGCGAACAAAAAAGTAGCGAAATTTTACCCGAACTGGAAAATTTATACGAAACGTTGGTGATATTATAGCGATTGTAATGTATTGCAACAATTACAATATAGAATAGTAATAAAATTATAGACGAAATGAAAAACGAAATATGAAATAATAGCGGTGTATACAACATTATAAAATTAAACTACTAAAATAAAGAATCCACCAACTATTGCGATGGTAAAGGGCAAATCTTAACTACCGGTCTACGATAAAGACCAGAATTGGTTCTAACACTTACCATGCGTACTACGCCGTCCGTCCCGGGAAATGTATCTTCTACGATACCGAGAGGCCAGTTAAGCGGTGCGGTGTTGTCTGATTTTAGCAGCACAACAGTACCCTTTTCGATTTGAGGACTAGATTTTGTCCATTTGTTCCGAGATTGCAAAGTATTTAGGTACTCAAGTTTCCACCTTTTCCAGAACGAATGAACAAGATTGTCTACCAGGCGTTTTCTATTAAGAAGATTAATATTTTCCGAAAGCGGACCTTGAGTGGGAAGCGACTGTAACGGTGTTAGGGTAAGAAAGTGCGCGGGTGTTAATGCAAGAGGTTCCGCGGGGTCTGAACTTAAAGTTGAAAGCGGGCGCGAGTTCAAAATAGCTTCTATTTGAGTCAGAATCGTGATCATCTCTTCATACGTGAGAAGCTGATTGCCGACGATTTTAGCGAGGTGTGTCTTAGCACTACGGATGTTACTCTCCCAAATACCCCCAAAATGAGGTGATGAGGGGGGGTTGAGCTTCCATTCGATGCGGTTGTTACGAAGTTCGGTGTTAATCTGGTCCTTATACTCTGAGGACGTGGTTAGGTAGTGCATATCATCAAGACAAGTTTTTGCACCAACGAAGTTCGTACCACAGTCCGAGTACATTACCGAAATTGGACCGCGACGCGATAAAAAACGCTTAAAAGCGTTAAGAAAACATTCAGTACTCAAGTCCGAAGCCAGTTCCAAATGTACGGCCTTTGTAACCAAACATACAAACAAGCAAATGTAGGCCTTTATACTGCGTATGCCACGACGACGATAAGGCACGATTTGTAAAGGCCCTGCGTAGTCAACGCCGGTATGACAGAAAGCCTTGGCTTCCTGCACGCGACAAGCAGGCAAGTCCGCCATCAATGGAAAAGTTGACTTAGGCTTGTTACGAAAACATATGTTACATAACTGGACCCTTTTGCGAACAATATTGCGAGCAGACAAAATCCAAAATTGTTGTCTAATTAATGACATTAATAGTTGAGGTCCAGTATGTAAATATTTTCTATGAAAATGGTCTATTATCAAGTTGACAATATGATCGCGACCCGGTAGTAAGATCGGGTGTCGACTTTCGTAATCCAAGTCTGCATTAGAAAGACGTCCTCCGACGCGAAATATATTATTTTTATCAATAAACGCATTTAATTTTTGAAAAGCGGGAGATAATAAACGCCCTGTTTGGACATTTTTAAACTCTTGTGAGAAATGCACAAGTTGTAATTCCTTAACTATTGCTATTTCCGCCAAAGTTAACTGAGATACCTCAAACTTACGCGGTATTTTCTTAATGAAACGAAATACGTAAATAACAATGTTTAGTAGTTTACTCCAAGAGGATATTCTGGAGGCAAGCGTATATAGCAACGATGGTTCATGAGCGGCGATATTCACCAGCACGGTGGATTTTGCTTCGGGAACCTCACTAACGATATTGGCATCAAATTCATCCACTGGCCATAAGTGGACAGACGCGTGAGCGAAATGGGGTCCACTAAACCATAGTGGATGCTCAATAAGCTGTGCGGGGGTCAAGCCACGAGAAAGGCAATCGGCTGGATTCTCCTTTCCCGCAATGTGAAAAAAATTACAAGGGTCAAGGTATCCTTGTATTTTTGCAACCCTATTTGCCACAAATGTTTGCCAACGTGATGGCGCGGAATGTATCCAAGCCAACGCCACCGTGCTATCGGTGAAAGCAAAAATATTATTAATGTTACAGCGTTTGGAGTAGGTGTCGATAACAATGCGCATTAATTTAGCTAAAACTAAGTTACCACACAGCTCTAGTCTAGCGAGCGAAACGGTACGAAGCGGCGCGACTCTGGACTTAGCACAGACCAAGTTTATGACGTAGTTATTAGAAGCAGGGTCGAAAATGTGTAAATAAACTACGCCACCGTACGCACTCTCCGACGCATCAGCGAAGCCTAAAACAGTAACCACGCAGTCTTTCGAAATACCTACGTGTCGCAGAAGTCTAATGCGCTGAAGAAGTGGAAGCTCCATTTCAATTTTCTGCCAGAGTGCGATTATATTTTGGGGCGGCGTTTCATCCCAATCAATGTTATTTTGCCAAAGATTTTTAATAATCAACTTGGCTAATAAAGTAACTGGCGCTACGAATCCTATAATATCCCATAAACGGGCTACTACCGACAGAATATTACGTTTGGTACACGAACGAGGTTCTAAGTTGACAGTAAACGTAAACAAATCCTCGGCAGGTAACCATTGAATACCTAGAATTTTTAAATGACTATCCGGGCTAAACTCGATAGCGTCGGACACGCGATGAGAGACCGGAATCGAAGCCATAACCTCAGGTGAGTTACTCGAGAACTTGACTAACTCAAATCCTCCGGCCAAAAACATTCCAATCAATTGTTTGGCGAGGTCGGTAGCCTCGGCGATACTGGTACAACTTGTGGCAAGATCATCCATAAATATGTCTCTCTCGGCTACTAAAGCAGCATCAGGAAATCGGGATTTTTCATCCGATGCGAGTTGACGAACGGTCCTAATAGCGAGATATGGGCTGCAACATAACCCAAATGGTACGCGGTTCATTTCGAAAATCTGCAAAGGTTCATTCTTATCAAAGCGGTATAATATTCTTTGAAAGCGCCTACAACTCTCTTGAATAATTATGCGCAAGTACATTTGACGTATATCCGCGCTTAAAGCGACAGCGAACGTACGAAAATTTAATAAAATTCGAAAAAGGTCATTTTGTAAATTAGGGCCGGTAAACAACAAGTCATTAATCGAAACCCCGGAGGACGTTTTCATACTCGCGTCCAATACTACTCGCACCTTCGTCGTAGTCTTATCCGACCGTACTACTGCGTGATGGGGTATGATGTAATGATAATCGTTCTCCAACTCCGAGGCGAACGCGACCGGCGATAAATACCCCTTCTCTAAATAATCTCTAAAAATGTTGTCATATTCCATTTTAAGAGACGCGTTTAACAACAACTTGCGTTCCAAAGAATAATATCTGCGCGCGGCGAATTTAAAACTATCTCCCAATAAAGAGGTATCGCGTCTGAACGGAAGTGTGAGTGTATACCTACCGTCCGAGTCCCGCGTAGTGGTTCTACAATAAATAGCCTCGCACTCCTGTTCCTCGACCGTGAGCGGGGTGACGTCAGGGACGTCTTCCAATTCAAAAAACTTACTAATATTTGTTTCAAATGTGTTTTCGGTAGTACAAAAGGTTCTAACCAAGGCAATATTCGACCGTATGACCGGCGCCTCGCCTACGACGATGTAACCTAACAAAGTCTCGATAGCTACAGGCTCGCCGGGTCCGCGAGTGATAGAATTACTGCGTAAAATACGAGCAAAAATTTCGGCGCCTAAAATCATGTCGACAGCTGAAGGCTTATGAAATTCCTGGTCAGCTAGCGGCAGGTCCTTTAGGTAATCCAATCGCGCTATATCTACACAAGTAGTGGGCAGCTCATTCGTAATACGCGTTACTACGAATGGCTGAACAGTAAAACGAACTGTGTCGTCAAGTCGAGAGCGGAGGGTCACACAGGTGGTGCCCTCAATGGGGTGGGCGATGTCACCAACACCCGCGACATGCTTAACAGCCGGGGGAAATATTTGCAGATCAAGTAAGTCGCAACAAGCAGTAGTAATAAGGTCTCGTTGCGATGCACTATCTACCAAAACACGCAATTGAATAATATTCCCACGCCTGTCAATAACATTACATAACGCGGTGCCCAGTAACACAGTTCCATTGTTCGCCCCAATCGAGTCGGGCATCGCTGCGGCGCACTGTTCATTGACGGCGCACAATGAGACAGCGCTCACGTTATTTTCAGTTGAAGCCGTACTGGAAGCCGGCGCGATAGTATTAACCTCCTGCGCAAGCGAAGTCGATATGTCCGTAGTGGCGCGCGCATCGGAGACGTTCCCACCGAAATGAAGCGAGGTATGATGGTTACCTAAACAAGTACGACATTTATTTTCAGATTTGCATTTATTTAATCGGTGTAACGAACTAAAACAATTCAAACAAAGATTTTTTGATTTTACAAAATCATACCGACTACGAGGCGTCAAGCTATTAAATTTATCACATTTATATAGGTGCGAATGGTCACTATTATTGCAAAAGGTACAAATAAAGCTACTATTGTCTAAATTCACAAAACTTTTAGAAGTAGACGGTTTAGGCTGACTGAAATTCCTACCGCTAGGGGGCGCTTTCGAAACTGGTTTTATTATATTACCAGCGCGCTGCAATATACGCGATTGCTCACGCACAAACTCCACAAAATCGTCTACGGTGGGTAGTTTGGTATACTCGCGAATCGAAGATTCAAACCCTTTTACAGTTTCGATGTCTAGATTTTTAGAGCCTATATAAATAAATAAGAAGTCTAGCAAGTTATCAAATTTAAGTTGTTTGATCGCCGATATTAAACATGAAAATCTGTCGATGTAATTTTCCAGTTCGAGTGCGTTCGCGTTATTAATATTTGGCAAGTTTAACAACTTCTCAAAATACGACGAGGCCAACAAGCGTTTATCGTTATACTTATTAACTAGTGCGTTCCACAAAACAGTGTAGTTTTCGGCGGTAGGTAGGAAACCGTGGCAAATATTTTGCGCTTTTCCGGTCAGTTTACCCACTAAATACTGAACCCTCTCGCCATCAGAAAGGTCAGCATTTTCGTGAATAACTGTCCTAAAGTTTTCATAAAACATTGGCCAGGATTCAATATCTCCGCCGAAAGAACATAACTCCAACCGAGGTAGTTTTAGATGGTGAGCACGACTAGTACCTACGATCGAGTGCCTTGGGGGTTCTGTGCTGTTTTGTGCCAAAATAGAATTCTCTGTATATTTAATCCGCGAATATAAGTCCTGAAAAGAATTCAGGGTATTATAATTTGGCTCAAAGTCAGGGTTCGCGGCGAATTCTAAGTCGATCTTTTCATCTAACATAGCGATTAACTCACCACGGATTATCTCCAAACCTGATGCTTTAGCCAAAAAGTTATCTGAATGCAATTTATTACTAAAGATATCTTTGGTAATACAATCGAAACACGATTGTAACTGAATAAAATGAGACGCCATTTTCGCGTTAACCTTTTTTAATGCTAACCCAGTTCTTTCTACGGGTGCCATTTTACTAAAATATACCTACTGAATACACACTAACGAATAAAAACCTAATCCTGATTCACGATAACCAGAATCCTGGCTCGAATTGACCAAATTGATGGTTGCGCGTAAGTGGACTGTATAATCGAGATGCGGGTGCTGTGGTAGATATATAGGTCGTACCTAAAGATGCACTGATACAAACAATATATAATAAGGTTAAGGAGATGAAAGAAAGGACCTACCTCGGTATTCAACACTCCAGGCACGTCCAGGGTTCAAATCCTTGTAAGTCGTATCCGTGGGTTCCAGGCACGAGTGATAGCACTTAAGATTGTGGGTTTGGTCGACTTCTCCGATTATTCTCGCGAGCGGGTATAGTGGGAGTCCGGAGCGGTAGTGTAAAACGAGAGCGGCGGTTTTTATATCGAATTTCGAGATTTGTTAGGCATACACTACTGCTTGCGTCACGAACTCATAAACGACTCGTTCTTTTCTCCCATACACTCATCGGTACCGAGCGAAAATGACCAATGATAGTTATAGGAAAAGGTAAGGTATATGGGCCAGTGGTCAAGAAAGAAAGGGATAGCTGGGGTCAGGTATAACACGGGCAAATTACATATTATAAATATCAGTACATAAATGTATACGACTCAATTTACCAGCATTACCGCAAAGCGCCTCAACATATGGAGTGGTTCGATTCTGAAAAGTATGAGAATCAAGCTAATACAGAACGTCAATATCATGATATTGTTGTTAAAAATTTTAACATAGAATTCCATAGACCAAAAAAAGATGTATGTGACCAATGTCAATTATATAAAAACCTACCTAAGCCAATAACACACGAACAACTGTTAAAACAAGAAGCTCACTTAAAGAATAAAGATTATGCAAGATGCCAAAAAAATTTAGACAAACTTGAGGCAATTAAATCACCTGAAATGACACTAACTGCTGCATTTGACTTTCAAAAAGTCCTTTCAGTACCCCAAGGTGAGAGTAGCATATTTTATTATAAAAGAAAACTTGGGGTACTGAATTTTACAATATTTGATATGGCAAAGAAGCTTGGTTATTGTTATGTTTGGCACGAAGCCATTGCCAAAAGAGGTGCCAATGAAGTGGCCAGTTGTTTATTTTCATTTATTAAACATAATGCTGAAAACGGCATAAATTTTTTTATTTTTTATTCTGATAATTGTGGAGGACAAAACCGCAACCGAATTGTCTTTTCAATGTATAATTATGTGTGCAAAATGTTTAAAATTAATATTATACATAGATTTTTAGAAAAAGGGCATACCCAGTCAGAAAATGATAGTGTGCATGCTACTATTGAAAAATGTGCTAAAAATAAAATTTTATATTCACCAGAACAATGGTATGCTCTAATAAGATGGGCTAAATCAACCGGAGAACCATATATAGTCAATGAGATGGCGAACAATCAATTCTTTAATTTTAAATCATTACTGTTAAACAGGAACTGGTCTAAAAATGATAAAAATCGCAAAATTTATTGGTCACGAATCAAAGATATTAAAGTAACTACAGTAGATCCTGATATTATATTATATAAAGCTGGACTTACCACTGATTGACTGACTGACATATTGACAGAATTGTTCTCCTAGAAAGAGTTGAGCTACGGGGTTGAAACTTTTGGGGGGGGGTATTGAAAAAAATTCGAGCGGGGGAAAAATCCGAAAATGCCAAATTTCCACTGGCGCTCGGAGATATGCCCTCGGCGTCGAAAAATTAACGTTATAAGGCATCGGTTATCTGGGCTCATTTTGTAGGTATCGACGAGGCAGATACGGTGCCACTTTGATTTTTGCAAAAATCGCGAAAATTTTTGCTTATGATAAAATTTTTGATATTTTTTTAAAAATAGAAGGACTCGTCCGGGATATTTGCAACCTTAGAACGTTTCGTAGACAATTTTCAAGCCATTATGTGGGTATTTTTTTTTTTGCGAAAATCGCGAAAAATTTTTTTTTTTTCGCCATTTTTTTTTTTTCTCGAAAATGGTAACTCCTACCGGGGTGGTCGCCATACACGGCAATGTTTAGAAAAAATCGGGCTATCTGATGAAATTTTTTTTTTTTCAAAAATCGCGAAAATTTTTTCGGCTCGGCAATATTTGACCGAAATCTATTTTATTTTTTTTAAAAAAAACGGCGCATCTGGGATTTTTGCTGTCATACAATTTTTTTTAGAGAATCGGCCAGCGGTATAGATGAGATTTTTTTTTTTGCAAAAATCGCGAAAATTTTTTTATTATTTTTTTTTCTCAAAAACGGTAACATTTTTGGTAGTGGTCTCCTTACACGGCAATTTTCGGGTGATGAAGAGCTATCCAAATCCGTTTTTGTTTTTTCAAAAATCGCAAAAAATTTTTTTTTTTTTTATCTCGAAACTGCTGCGAGCAAAGCGAGCTGGGTCGCGAGCGGAGCGAGCGAATAGTCACTTTTGAGCGCAGCTCCAGCGAGCGAGCGAAGCGAGCGAGTTATTCGCGCCGTCGAGCGAAGCGAGGAGGCGTCGAATAACCGCCGTTGAGCGAAGCGAAAACGGCGAAAATCAACTAAATTCAGTACTGATCGTCTAGGTACACGAACAAACTTGCATATAACCTTTTTTTGTATAGAAATGCACCTTACCGATAAGTTTCTTCCAATAAAGTCAAACCAAGCAAAGCGACAAGTCATTTTAATACTAAGAGTCGAATCGGAGGGGGTACCCCGACGATTCGGTTCGTAGTATTAAAATAGACTTGTCGCTTTGCTTGGTTTGACTTTATTGGAAGAAACTTATCGGCGACACTCTAGAGCGAGCGCAGCGAGCTCCATCGAGCGAGCGGAGCGAGCGAGTGATTCGCGTTGACGAGCGGAGCGAGGCGGCGACGAATCATGCCGACGAGCGAAGCGAGGCGGCCCAATACAATTCATTTTACCCGTCTCAGATCGAAAAAAAACTACAAGAATCAACCATTTTGCCTAACAAGGCACTCTATCAAAAAAAAAAAAAATAAATTGTGGCAAACCAAGCGAAGCGACAGGCGAAGCAACTAACCCTCCGCGCCCCATGGGGGCGTGGCACCGAGCACCCTCTAGTTATATTATATAAAGCTGGACTTACCACTGATTCACTCACTCACTCACTCACTCACTCACTCATTGACAGAATTGTTCTCCCAGAAGGAGTAGGGCTAGAGTAACCAAATTTTCGGAGGGGGGTATAGAGTTCAGGTCGAGTGGGGGAAAAATCCGAAAATGCCAAATTTCCACTGGCGCTCGGAGATATGCTCTCGAATATCAAAAAGTCTCTATGTACCCCCCCAGGTATCACAGCGATTATTGATCAGGGTGACCAGGCAAATCCGAATCTGAAAAAAAAAGTGACCAAAAAGTCAACTTTTTTTCTCGGGATAAAAAGTATCACGGACTTATTGCGGGAAAAGTATGCGTCGGACAGCTTTATAATGTTAGAACATTTTGAAGAGGTTTTAGTGAAGAATCCTACAAAATTATAAAATTCCTGAAAACTGAAACTTTTTTTTTCAGGAATTTTTTTTCTTAAAGAAAGTACGAGATAGCATGGGGGTCTCCATACACGGCAATGTTGCTATGAAGCAGGACTATCCGAAAATATTTTTTTTTTCAGGATTCCTGTTTCAGTTTTTTTTCCGAAAAAAACACATTTTATTTTTTTTCTCGAAATCGGTGACAGATAGCGAAAAATGTCCATACAACTATTTGAATCTTTTAATTAGGAGAATCCCATAGATTTTTTTTTTTTCTGAAAACTGCAATTTTTTTTTTTTCAGAATTTGTATGGAATACGATCATCCAGATATAGCCATCGCGGTACATTGACTGACTTGCCAATAACCTTTTGTACCCAGAGGGCTAACTACACGTTACGCGGCCGCTTCGCTCGACGACTCGAAGTACAGATGTGCGAAACGGTTAGAAACGAGCCGTCGAGCGAAGCGAGACGGATCGCTTCGAACCGTTTCCACATCTGTACTTCGAGTCGTCGAGCGAAGCGAGCCGGCGAACAGTACCCAGTCGGCTAACCACGCATTACGCGGCCGCTTCGTTCGACGACTCGAATTGCAGATGGGCGGAACGGTGAAGAAGCGAGCCGTCGAGCGAAGCGAGACGGATCGCTTCAAACCGTTTCGCACATCTGCAATTCGAGTCGTTGAGCGAAGCGAGCCGGCGAATAGTACACAGTCGGCTAACCATTCAGTCGACCTCACCACCCATTACGCGGCAGCTTCGTTCGACGACTCGAATTGCGGATGGGCGGAACGGTGAAGAAGCGAGCCGCGGAGCGGATCGCTTCGAACCGTTTCGCACATCCGTAATTCGAGTCGTCGAGCGAAGCGGCCGGCGGGCCGCACCCCACCCCCTAGTTATATTATATAAAGCTAGACTTACCACTGACTCACTCACTCACTCACTCACTCACTCACTGATTCATTGACAGAATTGTTCTCCCAGAAGGAGTAGGGCTAGAGTAACCAAATTTTTGGAGGGGGGTATAGAGAGCAGGTCGAGTGGGGGAAAAATCCGAAAATGCCAAATTTCCACTGGCGCACGGAGATATGCTCTCGAATATCAAAAAGTCTCTATGTACCCCCCCAGGTATCACAGCGATTATTGATCAGGGTGACCAGGCAAATCCGAATCTGAAAAAAAAAGTGACCAAAAAGTCAACTTTTTTTCTCGGGATAAAAAGTATCACGGACTTATTGCGGGAAAAGTATGCGTCGGACAGCTTCGACATGTTAGAACTTTTTGAAGAGGTGTTAGTGGAGAATCCTACAAAATTATAAAAATCCTGAAAACTGAAACTTTTTTTTTCAGGAATTTTTTTTCTTGAAGAAAGTACGAGATAGCATAGGGGTCTCCATACACGGCAATGTTGCTATGAAGCAGGACTATCCGAAAATATTTTTTTTTTCAGGATTCCTGTTTCAGTTTTTTTTCCGAAAAAAACACATTTTATTTTTTTTCTCGAAATCGGTGACAGATAGCGAAAAATGTCCATACAACTATTTGAATCTTTTAATTAGGAGAATCCCATAGATTTTTTTTTTTCCTGAAAACTTCAATTTTTTTTTTTTCAGAATTTGTATGGAATACGATCATCCAGATATAGCTATCGCGGTACATTGACTGACTTGCCAATAACCTTTTGTACCCAGAGGGCTAACTACACGTTACGCGGCCGCTTCGCTCGACGACTCGAAGTACAGATGTGCGAAACGGTTAGAAACGAGCCGTCGAGCGAAGCGAGACGGATCGCTTCGAACCGTTTCCACATCTGTACTTCGAGTCGTCGAGCGAAGCGAGCCGGCGAACAGTACCCAGTCGGCTAACCACGCATTACGCGGCCGCTTCGTTCGACGACTCGAATTGCAGATGGGCGGAACGGTGAAGAAGCGAGCCGTCGAGCGAAGCGAGACGGATCGCTTCAAACCGTTTCGCACATCTGCAATTCGAGTCGTTGAGCGAAGCGAGCCGGCGACCAGTACTCAAAAAACTTTGTGTAACAGAAGACTTAACCACCCATTACGCGGCAGCTTCGTTCGACGACTCGAATTGCGGATGGGCGGAACGGTGAAGAAGCGAGCCGCGGAGCGGATCGCTTCGAACCGTTTCGCACATCCGTAATTCGAGTCGTCGAGCGAAGCGGCCGGCGGGCCGCACCCCACCCCCTAGTTATATTATATATAGCTGGACTTACCACTGACTCACTGACACACTGACAGAATTGTTCTCCCAGAAGGAGAGGTGGTGGAGGGGTGAAACTTTCAGGAAGCATAGAGGACCCCCCAAAACCACCCAGAAAAATCCGACATTGCCAGATTTCCACTGGGGCTCGGAGATATGCCCTCAAATGTCGAAAATGCTCTATGTACCCCCCCCGGTATCATAGCTCATTTTGATCAGGGTGACGAGGCAAGTTCGGATCAAAAAAAAAAAATGACAAAAATGACAATTTTTTTGAAGATGACATTGTGTGTCATACGCTGTTTTCTCGAAAAGTAAGCGTCGTACAGCTTCGTGCCCATATAACTTTTGGAAGAGAATTTAGTTTAGAATCTGAAAAAAATATAAAAATCCTGAAAACTGAAACTTTTTTTTTCAGGAATTTTTTTTCTTAAAGAAAGTACGAGATAGCATAGGGGTCTCCATACACGGCAATGTTGCTATGAAGCAGGACTATCCGAAAATATTTTTTTTTTCAGGATTTGAGTTTCAGTTTTTTTCCCGAAAAAAAATCATTTTTTTTTTTTTCTCGCAATCGGTGACAGATAGCGAAAAATGTTCATACAACTATTCGAATCTTTTAATTAGGAGAATCCGATAGAATTTTTTTTTCAGGAATAGGACAAATTTTTTTTCCCGAATTTTTTGGGTTTTTCGGGTAATCGGGAATTTTTTTCGGGTAATCGGGAAAAATCATCGAGGTACAAAAGCTGACTTGCCAATAACTTTTTGTACCCAGAGGGCTAACTACACGTTACGCGGCCGCTTCGCTCGACGACTCGAAGTACAGATGTGCGAAACGGTTAGAAACGAGCCGTCGAGCGAAGCGAGACGGATCGCTTCGAACCGTTTCCACATCTGTACTTCGAGTCGTCGAGCGAAGCGAGCCGGCGAACAGTACCCAGTCGGCTAACCACGCATTACGCGGCCGCTTCGTTCGACGACTCGAATGGCAGATGGGCGAAACGGTGAAGAAGGGAGCCGTCGAGCGAAGCGAGACGGATCGCTTCAAACCGTTTCGCACATCTGCAATTCGAGTCGTTGAGCGAAGCGAGCCGGCGACCAGTACCCAGGCGGCTAACCAACTAAAAGGGCTTTCACCCAGTCGCTAAACCACCCAAAAGGCCCAACCACCCATTACGCGGCAGCTTCGTTCGACGACTCGAATTGCGGATGGGCGGAACGGTGAAGAAGGGAGCCGTCGAGCGAAGCGAGACGGATACCTTCGAACCGTTTCGCACATCCGTAATTCGAGTCGTCGAGCGAAGCGGCCGGCGGGCCGCACCCCACCCCCTAGTTATTATATTATATAAAGCTGGACTTACCACTGACTCACTGACTCACGTATTGACAGAATTGTTCTCCTAGAAGGAGTGGTGGTGGGGGGTTGAAACTTTCCATAAGTATATTAGGTGGTTCTGTGACTGGGGGAAAAATCCGAAAATGCCAAATTTCCACTGGCGCACGGAGATATGCCCTCGAATAGCAAAAAGTCTCTATGTACCCCCCCCGGTATCATAGCTCATTTTGATCAGGGTGACGAGGCAAATCCGGATCAAAAAAAAAAAATGACAAAAATGACAATTTTTTTGAAGATGACATTTCGTGTCATACGCTGTTTTCTCGAAAAGTATGCGTCGGAGAAATTCGTGCCCATACAACTTTTGGAAGAGAATTTAGTTTAGAATCTAGGAAAATTATAAAAGTCCGGAAAATTTTTCAGGAATTTTTCAGGAATTTTTTTTCTTAAAGAAAGTACGAGATAGCATGGGGGTCTCCATACACGGCAATTGTAGGATGAAGCAGGACTATCCGAAAATAATTTTTTTTTCAGGATTCCTGTTTCAGTTTTTTTCCCGAAAAATTTTGTTTTTATTTTTTTTCTCGAAATCGGTGACAGATAGCGAAAAATGTCCATACAACTATTTGAATCTTTTAATTAGGAGAATCTGATAGAATTTTTTTTTCAGGAAAAGGACAATTTTTTTTTCCCGAATTTTTCGGATTTTTCGGGTAATCGGGAAATTTTTTCGGGTAATAGGGAAAAATCATCGAGGCAATTTTTTATACCCAGAGGGCTAACTACACGTTACGCGGCCGCTTCGCTCGACGACTCGAAGTACAGATGTGCGAAACGGTTAGAAACGAGCCGTCGAGCGAAGCGAGACGGATCGCTTCGAACCGTTTCCACATCTGTACTTCGAGTCGTCGAGCGAAGCGAGCCGGCGAACAGTACCCAGTCGGCTAACCACGCATTACGCGGCCGCTTCGTTCGACGACTCGAATTGCAGATGGGCGGAACGGTGAAGAAGCGAGCCGTCGAGCGAAGCGAGACGGATCGCTTCAAACCGTTTCGCACATCTGCAATTCGAGTCGTTGAGCGAAGCGAGCCGGCGACCAGTACCCAGTCGGCTAACCAAAAAAAACGCCCAACCACCCATTACGCGGCAGCTTCGTTCGACGACTCGAATTGCGGATGGGCGGAACGGTGAAGAAGCGAGCCGCGGAGCGGATCGCTTCGAACCGTTTCGCACATCCGTAATTCGAGTCGTCGAGCGAAGCGGCCGGCGGGCCGCACCCCACCCCCTAGTTATATTATATAAAGCTGGACTTACCACTGACTCACTCACTGACTCATTGACAGAATTGTTCTCCCAGAAGGAGAGGTGGTGGGGGGGTGAAACTTTCCAAAAGTATATTAGAGGGGAGGTCGAGTGGGGGAAAAATCCGAAAATGCCAAATTTCCACTGGCGCACGGAGATATGCCCTCGAATATCAAAAAGTCACTATGTACCCCCCCCGGTATCATAGCTCATTTTGATCAGGGTGACGAGGCAAATCCGGATCAAAAAAAAAAAATGACAAAAATGACAATTTTTTTGAAGATGACATTTCGTGTCATTCGCTGTTTTCTCGAAAAGTATGCGTCGGAGAAATTCGTGCCCATACAACTTTTGGAAGAGAATTTAGTTAAGAATCTAGGAAAATTATAAAAGTCCGGAAAATTTTTCAGGAATTTTTCAGGAATTTTTTTTCTTAAAGAAAGTACGAGATAGCATGGGGGTCTCCATACACGGCAATTGTAGGATGAAGCAGGACTATCCGAAAATAATTTTTTTTTCAGGATTTGAGTTTCAGTTTTTTTCCCGAAAAAAAATCATTTTATTTTTTTTCTCGAAATCGGTGACAGATAGCGAAAAATGTCCATACAACTATTTGAATCTTTTAATTAGGAGAATCCGATAGAATTTTTTTTTCAGGAAAAGGACAATTTTTTTTTCCCGAATTTTTCGGATTTTTCGGGTAATCGGGAAATTTTTTCGGGTAATCGGGAAAAATCATAGAGTCAACTTTTTGTACCCAGAGGGCTAACTACACGTTACGCGGCCGCTTCGCTCGACGACTCGAAGTACAGATGTGCGAAACGGTTAGAAACGAGCCGTCGAGCGAAGCGAGACGGATCGCTTCGAACCGTTTCCACATCTGTACTTCGAGTCGGCGAGCGAAGCGAGCCGGCGAACAGTACCCAGTCGGCTAACCACGCATTACGCGGCCGCTTCGTTCGACGACTCGAATTGCAGATGGGCGGAACGGTGAAGAAGCGAGCCGTCGAGCGAAGCGAGACGGATCGCTTCAAACCGTTTCGCACATCTGCAATTCGAGTCGTTGAGCGAAGCGAGCCGGCGACCAGTACTCAAAAAACTTTTTGTAACAGGAGACTTAACCACCCAAAAGGCCCAACCACCCATTACGCGGCAGCTTCGTTCGACGACTCGAATTGCGGATGGGCGGAACGGTGAAGAAGGGAGCCGTCGAGCGAAGCGAGACGGATACCTTCGAACCGTTTCGCACATCCGTAATTCGAGTCGTCGAGCGAAGCGGCCGGCGGGCCGCACCCCACCCCCTAGTTATATTATATATAGCTGGACTTACCACTGACTGACTGACACACTCATTGACAGAATTGTTCTCCTAGAAGGAGAGGTGGTGGGGGGGTGAAACTTTTCAGAAGTATATAAGAGGGGAGGTCGAGTTGGGGAAAAATCCGAAAATGCCAAATTTCCACTGGCGCTCGGAGATATGCCCTCGAATAGCAAAAAGTCTCTATGTACCCCCCATGGTATCATAGCTCATTTTGATCAGGGTGACGAGGCAAATCCGGATCAAAAAAAAAAAATGACAAAAATGACAATTTTTTTGAAGATGACATTTCGTGTCATACGCTGTTTTCTCGAAAAGTATGCGTCGGAGAAATTCGTGCCCATACAACTTTTGGAAGAGAATTTAGTTTAGAATCTAGGAAAATTATAAAAGTCCGGAAAATTTTTCAGGAATTTTTCAGGAATTTTTTTTCTTAAAGAAAGTACGAGATAGCATGGGGGTCTCCATACACGGCAATTGTAGGATGAAGCAGGACTATCCGAAAATATTTTTTTTTTCAGGATTTGAGTTTCAGTTTTTTTCCCGAAAAAAAAACATTTCATTTTTTTTCTCGAAATCGGTGACAGATAGCGAAAAATGTCCATACAACTATTTGAATCTTTTAATTAGGAGAATCTGATAGAATTTTTTTTTCAGGAAAAGGACAATTTTTTTTTCCCGAATTTTTCGGATTTTTCGGGTAATCGGGAAATTTTTTCGGGTAATCGGGAAAAATCATAGAGTCAACTTTTTGTACCCAGAGGGCTAACTACACGTTACGCGGCCGCTTCGCTCGACGACTCGAAGTACAGATGTGCGAAACGGTTAGAAACGAGCCGTCGAGCGAAGCGAGACGGATCGCTTCGAACCGTTTCCACATCTGTACTTCGAGTCGTCGAGCGAAGCGAGCCGGCGAACAGTACCCAGTCGGCTAACCACGCATTACGCGGCCGCTTCGTTCGACGACTCGAATTGCAGATGGGCGGAACGGTGAAGAAGCGAGCCGTCGAGCGAAGCGAGACGGATCGCTTCAAACCGTTTCGCACATCTGCAATTCGTGTCGTTGAGCGAAGCGAGCCGGCGACCAGTACCCAAAAAAACTTTTACCCAAAACAACTTTCACCCAGTCGCCTTTACACCCATTACGCGGCAGCTTCGTTCGACGACTCGAATTGCGGATGGGCGGAACGGTGAAGAAGCGAGCCGCGGAGCGGATCGCTTCGAACCGTTTCGCACATCCGTAATTCGAGTCGTCGAGCGAAGCGGCCGGCGGGCCGCACCCCACCCCCTAGTTATTATATTATATATAGCTGGACTTACCACTGACTCACTGACTGATTCATTGACAGAATTGTTCTCCCAGAAGGAGAGGTGGTGGGGGGGTGAAACTTTCCAAAAGTATATTAGAGGGGAGGTCGAGTGGGGGAAAAATCCGAAAATGCCAAATTTCCACTGGCGCTCGGAGATATGCCCTCGAATAGCAAAAAGTCTCTATGTACCCCCCCCGGTATCATAGCTCATTTTGATCAGGGTGACGAGGCAAGTCCGGATCAAAAAAAAAAAATGACAAAAATGACAATTTTTTTGAAGATGACATTCCGTGTCATACGCTGTTTTCTCGAAAAGTATGCGTCGGAGAAATTCGTGCCCATACAACTTTTGGAAGAGAATTTAGTTTAGAATCTAGGAAAATTATAAAAGTCCGGAAAATTTTTCAGGAATTTTTCAGGAATTTTTTTTCTTAAAGAAAGTACGAGATAGCATGGGGGTCTCCATACACGGCAATTGTAGGATGAAGCAGGACTATCCGAAAATAATTTTTTTTTCAGGATTTGAGTTTCAGTTTTTTTCCCGAAAAAAAATCATTTTATTTTTTTTCTCGAAATCGGTGACAGATAGCGAAAAATGTCCATACAACTATTTGAATCTTTTAATTAGGAGAATCTGATAGAATTTTTTTTTCAGGAAAAGGACAAATTTTTTTTCCCAAATTTTTCGGATTTTTCGGGTAATCGGGAAAATTTTTCGGGTAATCGGGAAAAATCATAGAGTCAACTTTTTGTACCCAGAGGGCTAACTACACGTTACGCGGCCGCTTCGCTCGACGACTCGAAGTACAGATGTGCGAAACGGTTAGAAACGAGCCGTCGAGCGAAGCGAGACGGATCGCTTCGAACCGTTTCCACATCTGTACTTCGAGTCGTCGAGCGAAGCGAGCCGGCGAACAGTACCCAGTCGGCTAACCACGCATTACGCGGCCGCTTCGTTCGACGACTCGAATTGCAGATGGGCGGAACGGTGAAGAAGCGAGCCGTCGAGCGAAGCGAGACGGATCGCTTCAAACCGTTTCGCACATCTGCAATTCGAGTCGTTGAGCGAAGCGAGCCGGCGACCAGTACTCAAAAAACTTTGTGTAACAGAAGACTTAACCACCCATTACGCGGCAGCTTCGTTCGTTTTACCCAAAACAACTTTCACCCAGTCGCCTTTACACCCATTACGCGGCAGCTTCGTTCGACGACTCGAATTGCGGATGGGCGGAACGGTGAAGAAGGGAGCCGTCGAGCGAAGCGAGACGGATACCTTCGAACCGTTTCGCACATCCGTAATTCGAGTCGTCGAGCGAAGCGGCCGGCGGGCCGCACCCCACCCCCTAGTTATATTATATATAGCTGGACTTACCACTGACTGACTGACTGACACATTGACAGAATTGATCTCCCAGAAGGAGAGGTGGTGGAGGGGTGAAACTTTCAGGAAGCATAGAGGACCCCCCAAAACCACCCAGAAAAATCTGACATTGCCAAATTTCCACTGGGGCTCGGAGATATGCCCTCGAATGTCCAAAATGCTCTATGTACCCCCCCCGGTATCATAGCTCATTTTGATCAGGGTGACGAGGCAAGTCCGAATCAAAAAAAAAAAATGACAAAAATGACAATTTTTTTGAAGATGACATTCTGTGTCATACGCTGTTTTCTCGAAAAGTATACGTCGGACAGCTTCGTGCCCATACAACTTTTGGAAGAGAATTTAGTTTAGAATCTGAAAAAAATATAAAAATCCTGAAAACTGAAACTTTTTTTTTCAGGAATTTTTTTTCTTAAAGAAAGTACGAGATAGCATAGTGGTCTCCATACACGGCAATGTTGGTATGAAGTAGGACTATCCGAAAATATTTTTTTTTTCAGGATTTGAGTTTCAGTTTTTTTCCCGAAAAAAAATCATTTTATTTTTTTTCTCAAAATCGGTGACAGATAGCGAAAAATGTCCGTACAACTATTTTAATCTTTTAAATAGGAGAATCCGATAGAATTTTTTTTTCAGGAAAAGGACAATTTTTTTTTCCCGAATTTTTCGGATTTTTCGGGTAATCGGGAATTTTTTTCGGGTAATCGGGAAAAATCATCGAGTCAACTTTTTGTACCCAGAGGGCTAACTACACGTTACGCGGCCGCTTCGCTCGACGACTCGAAGTACAGATGTGCGAAACGGTTAGAAACGAGCCGTCGAGCGAAGCGAGACGGATCGCTTCGAACCGTTTCCACATCTGTACTTCGAGTCGTCGAGCGAAGCGAGCCGGCGAACAGTACCCAGTCGGCTAACCACGCATTACGCGGCCGCTTCGTTCGACGACTCGAATTGCAGATGGGCGGAACGGTGAAGAAGCGAGCCGTCGAGCGAAGCGAGACGGATCGCTTCAAACCGTTTCGCACATCTGCAATTCGAGTCGTTGAGCGAAGCGAGCCGGCGACCAGTACTCAAAAAACTTTGTGTAACAGAAGACTTAACCACCCATTACGCGGCAGCTTCGTTCGACGACTCGAATTGCGGATGGGCGGAACGGTGAAGAAGCGAGCCGCGGAGCGGATCGCTTCGAACCGTTTCGCACATCCGTAATTCGAGTCGTCGAGCGAAGCGGCCGGCGGGCCGCACCCCACCCCCTAGTTATATTATATAAAGCTGGACTTACCACTGACTGACTGACTGACTGACTGACTGACACATTGACAGAATTGTTCTCCCAGAAGGAGTGGGGTTAGAGAAACGAAATTTTGGGGGGGGGGTATAGAAAAAAATTCGAGCGGGGGAAAAATCCGAAAATGCCAGATTTCCACTGGGGCTCGGAGATATGCTCTCGAATATCAAAAAGTCTCTATGTACCCCCCCAGGTATCACAGCGATTATTGATCAGGGTGACCAGGCAAATCCGAATCTGAAAAAAAAAGTGACCAAAAAGTCAACTTTTTTTCTCGGGATAAAAAGTATCACGGACTTATTGCGGGAAAAGTATGCGTCGGACAGCTTTATAATGTTAGGACATTTTGAAGAGATGTTAGTGAAGAATCCTATAAAATTATAAAAATCCTGAAAACTGAAACTTTTTTTTTCAGGAATTTTTTTTCTTAAAGAAAGTACGAGATAGCATGGGTGTCTCCATACACGGCAATGTTCGTATGAAGCAGGACTATCCGAAAATATTTTTTTTTTCAGGATTTGAGTTTCAGTTTTTTTCCCGAAAAATTTTGTTTTTATTTTTTTTCTCGAAATCGGTGATACATAGCGAAAAATGTCCATACAACTATTTGAATCTTTTAATTAGGAGAATCTGATAGAATTTTTTTTTCAGGAAAAGGACAAATTTTTTTTCCCGATTTTTTCGGATTTTTCGGGTAATCGGGAATTTTTTCGGGTAATCGGGAAAAATCATCGAGTCAACTTTTTGTACCCAGAGGGCTAACTACACGTTACGCGGCCGCTTCGCTCGACGACTCGAAGTACAGATGTGCGAAACGGTTAGAAACGAGCCGTCGAGCGAAGCGAGACGGATCGCTTCGAACCGTTTCCACATCTGTACTTCGAGTCGTCGAGCGAAGCGAGCCGGCGAACAGTACCCAGTCGGCTAACCACGCATTACGCGGCCGCTTCGTTCGACGACTCGAATTGCAGATGGGCGGAACGGTGAAGAAGCGAGCCGTCGAGCGAAGCGAGACGGATTGCTTCAAACCGTTTCGCACATCTGCAATTCGAGTCGTTGAGCGAAGCGAGCCGGCGACCTGTACCCAGTCGGCTAACCAACTAAAAGGGCTTTCACCCAGCCGCCTTTCCACCCATTACGCGGCAGCTTCGTTCGACGACTCGAATTGCGGATGGGCGGAACGGTGAAGAAGGGAGCCGTCGAGCGAAGCGAGACGGATACCTTCGAACCGTTTCGCACATCCGTAATTCGAGTCGTCGAGCGAAGCGGCCGGCGGGCCGCACCCCACCCCCTAGTTATATTATATATAGCTGGACTTACCACTGACTGACTGACTGACACATTGACAGAATTGATCTCCCAGAAGGAGAGGTGGTGGAGGGGTGAAACTTTCAGGAAGCATAGAGGACCCCCCAAAACCACCCAGAAAAATCCGACATTGCCACATTTCCACTGGGGCTCGGAGATATGCCCTCAAATGTCCAAAATGCTCTATGTACCCCCCCCGGTATCATAGCTCATTTTGATCAGGGTGACGAGGCAATTACGGATCAAAAAAAAAAAATGACAAAAATGACAATTTTTTCAAAGATGACATTCTGTGTCATACGCTGTTTTCTCAAAAAGTATACGTCGGACAGCTTCGTGCCCATACAACTTTTGGAAGAGAATTTAGTTTAGAAACTGAAAAAAATATAAAAATCCTGAAAACTGAAACTTTTTTTTTCAGGAATTTTTTTTCTTAAAGAAAGTACGAGATAGCATAGGGGTCTCCATACACGGCAATGTTGCTATGAAGCAGGACTATCCGAAAATAATTTTTTTTTCAGGATTTGAGTTTCAGTTTTTTTCCCGAAAAAAACACATTTTATTTTTTTTCTCGAAATCGGTGACAGATAGCGAAAAATGTCCATACAACTATTTGTATCTTTTAATTAGGAGAATGCGATAGAATTTTTTTCTCAGAAAAAGGACAAATTTTTTTTCCCGAATTTTTTGGATTTTTAGGGTAATCGGGAAATTTTTCGGGTAATCGGGAAAAATCATCGAGTCAACTTTTTGTACCCAGAGGGCTACCTACACGTTACGCGGCCGCTTCGCTCGACGACTCGAAGTACAGATGTGCGAAACGGTTAGAAACGAGCCGTCGAGCGAAGCGAGACGGATCGCTTCGAACCGTTTCCACATCTGTACTTCGAGTCGTCGAGCGAAGCGAGCCGGCGAACAGTACCCAGTCGGCTAACCACGCATTACGCGGCCGCTTCGTTCGACGACTCGAATTGCAGATGGGCGGAACGGTGAAGAAGCGAGCCGTCGAGCGAAGCGAGACGGATCGCTTCAAACCGTTTCGCACATCTGCAATTCGAGTCGTTGAGCGAAGCGAGCCGGCGACCAGTACCCAGTCGGCTAACCAAAAAAAACGCCCAACCACCCATTACGCGGCAGCTTCGTTCGACGACTCGAATTGCGGATGGGCGGAACGGTGAAGAAGCGAGCCGCGGAGCGGATCGCTTCGAACCGTTTCGCACATCCGTAATTCGAGTCGTCGAGCGAAGCGGCCGGCGGGCCGCACCCCACCCCCTAGTTATATTATATAAAGCCGGACTTACCACTGACTCACTGACTCATCTACTCATTGACAGAATTGTTCTCCCAGAAGGAGTAGGGATAGAGAAACTAAATTTTGTGGGGGGGGTATAGATGTTCCAAGGAGTAGGGGAAAAATCCGAAACTGCCAGATTTCCACTGGGGCTCGGAGATATGCCCTCGAATATCAAAAAGTCTCTATGTACCCCCCCCGGTATCACAGCGATTATTGATCAGGGTGACCAGGCAAATCCGATTCTGAAAAAAAAAGTGACCAAAAAGTCAACTTTTTTTCTCGGGATAAAAAGTATCACGGACTTATTACGGGAAAAGTATGCGTCGGACAGCTTTATAATGTTAGAACATTTTGAAGAGGTGTTAGTGAAGAATTCTATAAAATTATAAAAATCCTGAAAACTGAAACTTTTTTTTTCAGGAATTTTTTTTCTTAAAGAAAGTACGAGATAGCATGGGGGTCTCCATACACGGCAATGTTCGTATGAAGCAGGACTATCCGAAAATAATTTTTTTTTCAGGATTTGAGTTTCAGTTTTTTTCCCGAAAAATTTTGTTTTTATTTTTTTTCTCGAAATCGGTGACAGATAGCGAAAAATGTCCATACAACTATTTCAATCTTTTAATTAGGAGAATCCGATATAATTTTTTTTTCAGGAAAAGGACAATTTTTTTTTCCCGAATTTTTCTGATTTTTCGGGTATTTGGGAATTTTTTCGGGTAATCGGGAAAAATCATCGAGTCAACTTTTTGTACCCAGAGGGCTAACTACACGTTACGCGGCCGCTTCGCTCGACGACTCGAAGTACAGATGTGCGAAACGGTTAGAAACGAGCCGTCGAGCGAAGCGAGACGGATCGCTTCGAACCGTTTCCACATCTGTACTTCGAGTCGTCGAGCGAAGCGAGCCGGCGAACAGTACCCAGTCGGCTAACCACGCATTACGCGGCCGCTTCGTTCGACGACTCGAATTGCAGATGGGCGGAACGGTGAAGAAGCGAGCCGTCGAGCGAAGCGAGACGGATCGCTTCAAACCGTTTCGCACATCTGCAATTCGAGTCGTTGAGCGAAGCGAGCCGGCGACCATTACCCACAACAACTTTGTCTCAGAAGGCCTAACCAAAAAAAACGCCCAACCACCCATTACGCGGCAGCTTCGTTCGACGACTCGAATTGCGGATGGGCGGAACGGTGAAGAAGGGAGCCGTCGAGCGAAGCGAGACGGATACCTTCGAACCGTTTCGCACATCCGTAATTCGAGTCGTCGAGCGAAGCGGCCGGCGGGCCGCACCCCACCCCCTAGTTATACTATATAAAGCTGGACTTACCACTGACTGACACACTGACTCACTCATTGACAGAATTGTTCTCCCAGAAGGAGTAGGGGTGGGGGGGTGAAATTTTTGGAGGTGAAAGTAGATAAAAAAGTGACTGGGGGAAAAATCCGAAAATGCCAAATTTCCACTGGCGCTCGGAGATATGCCCTCGGCATTACCCCAGTTTTGGGAGTATATGAGGGTGCCACCGGCAAAGTTGTTGGGCATGACGAGGCAAGTTCAGTTTTTTTTTTTTTTTTTCAAAAATCGCAACTTTTTTTTTCAAAAAAAAACAGTGTCATGTGTATTTTTCTCGAAAACGGTGCGCCGGCGCCCACGGTGTTGTATGGGTGAATTGTAGGTGTGGTTCAAGCCATATTGAAGAAATTTTTTTTTTTGCGAAAATCAAAAAAAATATTTTTGATCGATTTTATCTCAAAAACGGTGCCACTAACGGGGGGTCAATGTATGAGCAAAAATGTTAAGCTGATCAAGGACGACAAGGATAGCTTTTTTTTTTTTCAAAAATCGCGAAAATTTTTAACAATTTTTTTTATTTCTTTATTTGGACTTATTTCTCGAAAAGTATGCGTCGGACAGCTTCGTGCCCATACAACTTTTGGAAGAGAATTTAGCGAAGAATCCAACAAAATTATAAAAATCCTGAAAAAATTTTTTTTTTTTTTCAGGAATTTTTTTTCTTAAAGAAAGTACGAGATAGCATGGGGGTCTCCATACACGGCAATGTTCGTATGAAGCAGGACTATCCGATAGCATTTTTTTTTCCTGAAAACTGCAATTTTTTTTTTTTTCAGAATTTGTATGGAATACGATCATCCAGATATAGCCATCGCGGTACATTGACTGACTTGCCAATAACCTTTTGTACCCAGAGGGCTAACTACACGTTACGCGGCCGCTTCGCTCGACGACTCGAAGTACAGATGTGCGAAACGGTTAGAAACGAGCCGTCGAGCGAAGCGAGACGGATCGCTTCGAACCGTTTCCACATCTGTACTTCGAGTCGTCGAGCGAAGCGAGCCGGCGAACAGTACCCAGTCGGCTAACCACGCATTACGCGGCCGCTTCGTTCGACGATTCGAATTGCAGATGGGCGGAACGGTGTAGAAGCGAGCCGTCGAGCGAAGCGAGACGGATCGCTTCAAACCGTTTCGCACATCTGCAATTCGAGTCGTTGAGCGAAGCGAGCCGGCGACCAGTACTCAAAAAACTTTTTGTAACAGGAGACTTAACCACCCAAAAGGCCCAACCACCCATTACGCGGCAGCTTCGTTCGACGACTCGAATTGCGGATGGGCGGAACGGTGAAGAAGGGAGCCGTCGAGCGAAGCGAGACGGATACCTTCGAACCGTTTCGCACATCCGTAATTCGAGTCGTCGAGCGAAGCGGCCGGCGGGCCGCACCCCACCCCCTAGTTATTATATTATATATAGCTGGACTTACCACTGACTGACACACTCACTCATTGACAGAATTGTTCTCCTAGAAGGAGTGGTGGTGGGGGGGTGAAATTTTCGGAGGTTGAAGTAGATAAAAAAGTGACTGGGGGAAAAATCCGAAAATGCCAAATTTCCACTGGCGCACGGAGATATGCCCTCGAATAGCAAAAAGTCTCTATGTACCCCCCCCGGTATCATAGCTCATTTTGATCAGGGTGACGAGGCAAATCTGGATCAAAAAAAAAAAATGACAAAAATGACAATTTTTTTGAAGATGACATTTCGTGTCATACGCTGTTTTCTCGAAAAGTATGCGTCGGAGAAATTCGTGCCCATACAACTTTTGGAAGAGAATTTAGTTTAGAATCTAGGAAAATTATAAAAGTCCGGAAAATTTTTCAGGAATTTTTCAGGAATTTTTTTTCTTAAAGAAAGTACGAGATAGCATGGGGGTCTCCATACACGGCAATTGTAGGATGAAGCAGGACTATCCGAAAATAATTTTTTTTTCAGGATTTGAGTTTCAGTTTTTTTCCCGAAAAAAAATCATTTTATTTTTTTTCTAGAAATCGGTGACAGATAGCGAAAAATGTCCATACAACTATTTGAATCTTTTAATTAGGAGAATCCGATAGAATTTTTTTTTCAGGAAAAGGACAATTTTTTTTTCCCGAATTTTTCGGATTTTTCGGGTAATCGGGAATTTTTTTCGGGTAATCGGGAAAAATCATCGAGTCAACTTTTTGTACCCAGAGGGCTAACTACACGTTACGCGGCCGCTTCGCTCGACGACTCGAAGTACAGATGTGCGAAACGGTTAGAAACGAGCCGTCGAGCGAAGCGAGCGCTGCCGCGAAGCGCGTTACGCGGCCGCTTCGCTCGACGACTCGAAGTACAGATGTGCGAAACGGTTAGAAACGAGCCGTCGAGCGAAGCGAGCGCTGCCGCGAAGCGCTGCCGCGTAATGGGTGGTTGGGCCTTTTGGGTGGTTAAGTCTCCTGTTACAAAAAGTTTTTTGAGTACTGGTCGCCGGCTCGCTTCGCTCAACGACTCGAATTGCAGATGTGCGAAACGGTTTGAAGCGATCCGTCTCGCTTCGCTCGACGGCTCGCTTCTACACCGTTCCGCCCATCTGCAATTCGAATCGTCGAACGAAGCGGCCGCGTAATGCGTGGTTAGCCGACTGGGTACTGTTCGCCGGCTCGCTTCGCTCGACGACTCGAAGTACAGATGTGGAAACGGTTCGAAGCGATCCGTCTCGCTTCGCTCGACGGCTCGTTTCTAACCGTTTCGCACATCTGTACTTCGAGTCGTCGAGCGAAGCGGCCGCGTAACGTGTAGTTAGCCCTCTGGGTACAAAAGGTTATTGGCAAGTCAGTCAATGTACCGCGATGGCTATATCTGGATGATCGTATTCCATACAAATTCTGAAAAAAAAAAAAATTGCAGTTTTCAGGAAAAAAAAATGCTATCGGATAGTCCTGCTTCATACGAACATTGCCGTGTATGGAGACCCCCATGCTATCTCGTACTTTCTTTAAGAAAAAAAATTCCTGAAAAAAAAAAAAAATTTTTTCAGGATTTTTATAATTTTGTTGGATTCTTCGCTAAATTCTCTTCCAAAAGTTGTATGGGCACGAAGCTGTCCGACGCATACTTTTCGAGAAATAAGTCCAAATAAAGAAATAAAAAAAATTGTTAAAAATTTTCGCGATTTTTGAAAAAAAAAAAAGCTATCCTTGTCGTCCTTGATCAGCTTAACATTTTTGCTCATACATTGACCCCCCGTTAGTGGCACCGTTTTTGAGATAAAATCGATCAAAAATATTTTTTTTGATTTTCGCAAAAAAAAAAATTTCTTCAATATGGCTTGAACCACACCTACAATTCACCCATACAACACCGTGGGCGCCGGCGCACCGTTTTCGAGAAAAATACACATGACACTGTTTTTTTTTGAAAAAAAAAGTTGCGATTTTTGAAAAAAAAAAAAAAAAACTGAACTTGCCTCGTCATGCCCAACAACTTTGCCGGTGGCACCCTCATATACTCCCAAAACTGGGGTAATGCCGAGGGCATATCTCCGAGCGCCAGTGGAAATTTGGCATTTTCGGATTTTTCCCCCAGTCACTTTTTTATCTACTTTCACCTCCAAAAATTTCACCCCCCCACCCCTACTCCTTCTGGGAGAACAATTCTGTCAATGAGTGAGTCAGTGTGTCAGTCAGTGGTAAGTCCAGCTTTATATAGTATAATAACTAGGGGGTGGGGTGCGGCCCGCCGGCCGCTTCGCTCGACGACTCGAATTACGGATGTGCGAAACGGTTCGAAGCGATCCGCTCCGCGGCTCGCTTCTTCACCGTTCCGCCCATCCGCAATTCGAGTCGTCGAACGAAGCTGCCGCGTAATGGGTGGTTAAGTCTTCTGTTACACAAAGTTTTTTGAGTACTGGTCGCCGGCTCGCTTCGCTCAACGACTCGAATTGCAGATGTGCGAAACGGTTTGAAGCGATCCGTCTCGCTTCGCTCGACGGCTCGCTTCTTCACCGTTCCGCCCATCTGCAATTCGAGTCGTCGAACGAAGCGGCCGCGTAATGCGTGGTTAGCCGACTGGGTACTGTTCGCCGGCTCGCTTCGCTCGACGACTCGAAGTACAGATGTGGAAACGGTTCGAAGCGATCCGTCTCGCTTCGCTCGACGGCTCGTTTCTAACCGTTTCGCACATCTGTACTTCGAGTCGTCGAGCGAAGCGGCCGCGTAACGTGTAGTTAGCCCTCTGGGTACAAAAAGTTGACTCGATGATTTTTCCCGATTACCCGAAAAAAATTCCCGATTACCCGAAAAATCCGAAAAATTCGGGAAAAAAAAATTGTCCTTTTCCTGAAAAAAAAATTCTATCGGATTCTCCTATTTAAAAGATTAAAATAGTTGTACGGACATTTTTCGCTATCTGTCACCGATTTTGAGAAAAAAAATAAAATGATTTTTTTTCGGGAAAAAAACTGAAACTCAAATCCTGAAAAAAAAAATATTTTCGGATAGTCCTACTTCATACCAACATTGCCGTGTATGGAGACCACTATGCTATCTCGTACTTTCTTTAAGAAAAAAAATTCCTGAAAAAAAAAGTTTCAGTTTTCAGGATTTTTATATTTTTTTCAGATTCTAAACTAAATTCTCTTCCAAAAGTTGTATGGGCACGAAGCTGTCCGACGTATACTTTTCGAGAAAACAGCGTATGACACAGAATGTCATCTTCAAAAAAATTGTCATTTTTGTCATTTTTTTTTTTTGATTCGGACTTGCCTCGTCACCCTGATCAAAATGAGCTATGATACCGGGGGGGGTACATAGAGCATTTTGGACATTCGAGGGCATATCTCCGAGCCCCAGTGGAAATTTGGCAATGTCAGATTTTTCTGGGTGGTTTTGGGGGGTCCTCTATGCTTCCTGAAAGTTTCACCCCTCCACCACCTCTCCTTCTGGGAGATCAATTCTGTCAATGTGTCAGTCAGTCAGTCAGTGGTAAGTCCAGCTATATATAATATAACTAGGGGGTGGGGTGCGGCCCGCCGGCCGCTTCGCTCGACGACTCGAATTACGGATGTGCGAAACGGTTCGAAGGTATCCGTCTCGCTTCGCTCGACGGCTCCCTTCTTCACCGTTCCGCCCATCCGCAATTCGAGTCGTCGAACGAAGCTGCCGCGTAATGGGTGGAAAGGCGACTGGGTGACAGTTGTTTTGGGTACAGGTCGCCGGCTCGCTTCGCTCAACGACTCGAATTACGGGTGTGCGAAACGGTTTGAAGGGATCCGTCTCGCTTCGCTCGACGGCTCCCTTCTTCACCGTTCCGCCCACCCGCAATTCGAGTCGTCGAACGAAGCGGCCGCGTAATGCGTGGTTAGCCGACTGGGTACTGTTCGCCGGCTCGCTTCGCTCGACGACTCGAAGTACAGATGTGGAAACGGTTCGAAGCGATCCGTCTCGCTTCGCTCGACGGCTCGTTTCTAACCGTTTCGCACATCTGTACTTCGAGTCGTCGAGCGAAGCGGCCGCGTAACGTGTAGTTAGCCCTCTGGGTACAAAAAGTTGACTCGATGATTTTTCCCGATTACCCGAAAAAATTTCCCGATTACCCGAAAAATCCGAAAAATTCGGGAAAAAAAAATTGTCTTTTTCCTGAAAAAAAAATTCTATCGTATTCTCCTAATTTAAAGATTCAAATAGTTGTATGGACATTTTTCGCTATCTGTCACCGATTTCGAGAAAAAAAAAAAAAATATTTTTTTTCGGGAAAAAAACTGAAACTCAAATCCTGAAAAAAAAATTATTTTCGGATAGTCCTGCTTCATCCTACAATTGCCGTGTATGGAGACCCCCATGCTATCTCGTACTTTCTTTAAGAAAAAAAATTCCTGAAAAATTCCTGAAAAATTTTCCGGACTTTTATAATTTTCCTAGATTCTAAACTAAATTCTCTACCAAAAGTTGTATGGGCACGAATTTCTCCGACGCATACTTTTCGAGAAAACAGCGTATGACACAGAATGTCATCTTCAAAAAAATTGTCATTTTTGTCATTTTTTTTTTTTGGTCCGGACTTGCCTCGTCACCCTGATCAAAATAAGCTATGATACCATGGGGGGTACATAGAGACTTTTTGCTATTCGAGGGCATATCTCCGAGCGCCAGTGGAAATTTGGCATTTTCGGATTTTTCCCCCAGTCACTTTTTTATCTACTTCAACCTCTGAAAATTTCACCCCCCCACCCCTACTCCTTCTGGGAGAACAATTCTGTCAATGAGTCAATGAGTCAGTCAGTGGTAAGTCCAGCTTTATATAATATAACTAGGGGGTGGGGTGCGGCCCGCCGGCCGCTTCGCTCGACGACTCGAATTACGGATGTGCGAAACGGTTCGAAGCGATCCGCTCCGCGGCTCGCTTCTTCACCGTTCCGCCCATCCGCAATTCGAGTCGTCGAACGAAGCTGCCGCGTAATGGGTGGTGAGGTCGACTGAATGGTTAGCCGACTGGGTACTGTTCGCCGGCTCGCTTCGCTCAACGACTCGAATTGCAGATGTGCGAAACGGTTTGAAGAGACCCGTCTCGCTTCGCTCGACGGTTCGCTTCTTCACCGTTCCGCCCATCTGCAATTCGAGTCGTCGAACGAAGCGGCCGCGTAATGCGTGGTTAGCCGACTGGGTAATGTTCGCCGGCTCGCTTCGCTCGACGACTCGAAGTACAGATGTGGAAACGGTTCGAAGCGATCCGTCTCGCTTCGCTCGACGGCTCGTTTCTAACCGTTTCGCACATCTGTACTTCGAGTCGTCGAGCGAAGCGGCCGCGTAACGTGTAGTTAGCCCTCTGGGTACAAAAAGTTGACTCGATGATTTTTCCCGATTACCCGAAAAAAATTCCCGATTACCCGAAAAATCCGAAAAATTCGGGAAAAAAAAATTGTCCTTTTCCTGAAAAAAAAATTCTATCGGATTCTCCTAATTAAAAGATTCAAATAGTTGTATGGACATTTTTCGCTATCTGTCACCGATTTCTAGAAAAAAAATAAAATGATTTTTTTTCGGGAAAAAAACTGAAACTCAAATCCTGAAAAAAAAATTATTTTCGGATAGTCCTGCTTCATCCTACAATTGCCGTGTATGGAGACCCCCATGCTATCTCGTACTTTCTTTAAGAAAAAAAATTCCTGAAAAATTCCTGAAAAATTTTCCGGACTTTTATAATTTTCCTAGATTCTAAACTAAATTCTCTTCCAAAAGTTGTATGGGCACGAATTTCTCCGACGCATACTTTTCGAGAAAACAGCGTATGACACGAAATGTCATCTTCAAAAAAATTGTCATTTTTGTCATTTTTTTTTTTTGATCCAGATTTGCCTCGTCACCCTGATCAAAATGAGCTATGATACCGGGGGGGGTACATAGAGACTTTTTGCTATTCGAGGGCATATCTCCGTGCGCCAGTGGAAATTTGGCATTTTCGGATTTTTCCCCCAGTCACTTTTTTATCTACTTCAACCTCCGAAAATTTCACCCCCCCACCACCACTCCTTCTAGGAGAACAATTCTGTCAATGAGTGAGTGTGTCAGTCAGTGGTAAGTCCAGCTATATATAATATAACTAGGGGGTGGGGTGCGGCCCGCCGGCCGCTTCGCTCGACGACTCGAATTACGGATGTGCGAAACGGTTCGAAGCGATCCGCTCCGCGGCTCGCTTCTTCACCGTTCCGCCCATCCGCAATTCGAGTCGTCGAACGAAGCTGCCGCGTAATGGGTGTAAAGGCGACTGGGTGAAAGTTGTTTTGGGTAAAAGTTTTTTTGGGTACTGTTCGCCGGCTCGCTTCGCTCGACGACTCGAAGTACAGATGTGCGAAACGGTTAGAAACGAGCCGTCGAGCGAAGCGAGACGGATCGCTTCGGCCGCGTAACGTGTAGTTAGCCCTCTGGGTACAAAAAGTTGACTCGATGATTTTTCCCGATTACCCGAAAAAATTTCCCGATTACCCGAAAAATCCGAAAAATTCGGGAAAAAAAAATTGTCCTTTTCCTGAAAAAAAAATTCTATCGGATTCTCCTAATTAAAAGATTCAAATAGTTGTATGGACATTTTTCGCTATCTGTCACCGATTTCTAGAAAAAAAATAAAATGATTTTTTTTCGGGAAAAAAACTGAAACTCAAATCCTGAAAAAAAAATTATTTTCGGATAGTCCTGCTTCATCCTACAATTGCCGTGTATGGAGACCCCCATGCTATCTCGTACTTTCTTTAAGAAAAAAAATTCCTGAAAAATTCCTGAAAAATTTTCCGGACTTTTATAATTTTCCTAGATTCTAAACTAAATTCTCTTCCAAAAGTTGTATGGGCACGAATTTCTCCGACGCATACTTTTCGAGAAAACAGCGTATGACACAGAATGTCATCTTCAAAAAATTTGTCATTTTTGTCATTTTTTTTTTTTGATCCGGACTTGCCTCGTCACCCTGATCAATATGAGCTATGATACCATGGGGGGTACATAGAGACTTTTTGCTATTCGAGGGCATATCTCCGTGCGCCAGTGGAAATTTGGCATTTTCGGATTTTTCCCCCACTCGACCTCCCCTCTAATATACTTTTGGAAAGTTTCACCCCCCCACCACCTCTCCTTCTGGGAGAACAATTCTGTCAATGAATCAGTCAGTCAGTCAGTGGTAAGTCCAGCTATATATAATATAACTAGGGGGTGGGGTGCGGCCCGCCGGCCGCTTCGCTCGACGACTCGAATTACGGATGTGCGAAACGGTTCGAAGCGATCCGCTCCGCGGCTCGCTTCTTCACCGTTCCGCCCATCCGCAATTCGAGTCGTCGAACGAAGCTGCCGCGTAATGGGTGGTTGGGCGTTTTTTTTGGTTAGGCCTTCTGAGACAAAGTTGTTGTGGGTAATGGTCGCCGGCTCGCTTCGCTCAACGACTCGAATTGCAGATGTGCGAAACGGTTTGAAGCGATCCGTCTCGCTTCGCTCGACGGCTCGCTTCTTCACCGTTTCGCCCATCTGCAATTCGAGTCGTCGAACGAAGCGGCCGCGTAATGCGTGGTTAGCCGACTGGGTACTGTTCGCCGGCTCGCTTCGCTCGACGACTCGAAGTACAGATGTGGAAACGGTTCGAAGCGATCCGTCTCGCTTCGCTCGACGGCTCGTTTCTAACCGTTTCGCACATCTGTACTTCGAGTCGTCGAGCGAAGCGGCCGCGTAACGTGTAGTTAGCCCTCTGGGTACAAAAAGTTGACTCGATGATTTTTCCCGATTACCCGAAAATTTTTCCCGATTACCCGAAAAATCCTAAAAAATTGGGAAAAAAAAATTGTCCTTTTCCTGAAAAAAAAATTCTATCAGATTCTCCTAATTAAAAGATTCAAATAGTTGTATGGACATTTTTCGCTATCTTTCACCGATTTCAAGAAAAAAAATAAAATGATTTTTTTTCGGGAAAAAAACTGAAACTCAAATGCTGAAAAAAAAATTATTTTCGGATAGTCCTGCTTCATCCTACAATTGCCGTGTATGGAGACCCCCATGCTATCTCGTACTTTATTTAAGAAAAAAAATTCCTGAAAAATTCCTGAAAAATTTTCCGGACTTTTATAATTTTCCTAGATTCTAAACTAAATTCTCTTCCAAAAGTTGTATGGGCACGAATTTCTCCGACGCATACTTTTCGAGAAAACAGCGTATGACACGGAATGTCATCTTCAAAAAAATTGTCATTTTTGTCATTTTTTTTTTTTGATCCGGACTTGGCTCGTCACCCTGATCAATAATCGCTGTGATACCTGGGGGGGTACATAGTGACTTTTCGATATTCGAGGGCATATCTTCGCGCGCCAGTGGAAATTTGGCATTTTCGGATTTTTCCCCCAGTCATTGGACCACCTAATATGCTTGTGGAAAGTTTCAACCCCCCACCACCACTCCTTCTAGGAGAACAATTCTGTCAATACGTGAGTCAGTCAGTCAGTGGTAAGTCCAGCTTTATATAATATAATAACTAGGGGGTGGGGTGCGGCCCGCCGGCCGCTTCGCTCGACGACTCGAATTACGGATGTGCGAAACGGTTCGAAGGTATCCGTCTCGCTTCGCTCGACGGCTCCCTTCTTCACCGTTCCGCCCATCCGCAATTCGAGTCGTCGAACGAAGCTGCCGCGTAATGGGTGGTGAGGTCGACTGAATGGTTAGCCGAGTGAGTAAAAGTTTTTTTGGGTACTGGTCGCCGGCTCGCTTCGCTCAACGACTCGAATTGCAGATGTGCGAAACGGTTTGAAGCGATCCGTCTCGCTTCGCTCGACGGCTCGCTTCTTCACCGTTCCGCCCATCTGCAATTCGAGTCGTCGAACGAAGCGGCCGCGTAATGCGTGGTTAGCCGACTGGGTGCTGTTCGCCGGCACGCTTCGCTCGACGACTCGAAGTACAGATGTGGAAACGGTTCGAAGCGATCCGTCTCGCTTCGCTCGACGGCTCGTTTCTAACCGTTTCGCACATCTGTACTTCGAGTCGTCGAGCGAAGCGGCCGCGTAACGTGTAGTTAGCCCTCTGGGTACAAAAAGTTGACTCGATGATTTTTCCCGATTACCCGAAAAAATTTCCCGATTACCCGAAAAATCCGAAAATTTCGGGAAAAAAAATTTGTCCTTTTCCTGAAAAAAAAATTCTATCAGATTCTCCTAATTAAAAGATTCAAATAGTTGTATATACATTTTTCGCTATCTGTCACCGATTTCAAGAAAAAAAATAAAATGATTTTTTTTCGGGAAAAAAACTGAAACTCAAATCCTGAAAAAAAAAATATTTTCGGATAGTCCTGCTTCATAGCAACATTGCCGTGTATGGAGACCCCCATGCTATCTCGTACTTTCTTTAAGAAAAAAAATTCCTGAAAAAAAAAGTTTCAGTTTTCAGGTTTTTTATATTTTTTTCAGATTCAAAACTAAATTCTCTTCCAAAAGTTGTATGGGCACGAAGCTGTCCGACGTATACTTTTCGAGAAAACAGCGTATGACACAGAATGTCATCTTCAAAAAAATTGTCATTTTTGTCATTTTTTTTTTTTGGTCCGGACTTGCCTCGTCACCCTCATCAAAATGAGCTATGATACCATGGGGGGTACATAGAGACTTTTTGCTATTCGAGGGCATATCTCCGTGCGCCAGTGGAAATTTGGCATTTTCGGATTTTTCCCCCAGTCACAGGACCACCTAATATACTTATGGAAAGTTTCAACCCCCCACCACCCCTCCTTCTAGGAGAACAATTCTGTCAATACGTGAGTCAGTGAGTGAGTGGTAAGTCCAGCTTTATATAATATAATAACTAGGGGGTGGGGTGCGGCCCGCCGGCCGCTTCGCTCGACGACTCGAATTACGGATGTGCGAAACGGTTCGAAGGTATCCGTCTCGCTTCGCTCGACGGCTCCCTTCTTCACCGTTCCGCCCATCCGCAATTCGAGTCGTCGAACGAAGCTGCCGCGTAATGGGTGGTTGGGCGTTTTTTTTGGTTAGGCCTTCTGAGACAAAGTTGTTGTGGGTAATGGTCGCCGGCTCGCTTCGCTCAACGACTCGAATTGCAGATGTGCGAAACGGTTTGAAGCGATCCGTCTCGCTTCGCTCGACGGCTCGCTTCTTCACCGTTCCGCCCATCTGCAATTCGAGTCGTCGAACGAAGCGGCCGCGTAATGCGTGGTTAGCCGACTGGGTACTGTTCGCCGGCTCGCTTCGCTCGACGACTCGAAGTACAGATGTGGAAACGGTTCGAAGCGATCCGTCTCGCTTCGCTCGACGGCTCGTTTCTAACCGTTTCGCACATCTGTACTTCGAGTCGTCGAGCGAAGCGGCCGCGTAACGTGTAGTTAGCCCTCTGGGTACAAAAAGTTGACTCGATGATTTTTCCCGATTACCCGAAAAAAATTCCCGATAACCCGAAAAATCCGAAAAATTCGGGAAAAAAAATTTGTCCTTTTACTGAAAAAAAAATTCTATCGGATTCTCCCAATTAAAAGATTCAAATAATTGTATGGACATTTTTCGCTATCTGTCACCGATTTCGAGAAAAAAAATAAAAACAAAATTTTTCGGGAAAAAAACTGAAACAGGAATCCTGAAAAAAAAAATATTTTCGGATAGTCCTGCTTCATACCAACATTGCCGTGTATGGAGACCACTATGCTATCTCGTACTTTCTTTAAGAAAAAAAATTCCTGAAAAAAAAAGTTTCAGTTTTCAGGATTTTTATATTTTTTTCTGATTTTAAACTAAATTCTCTTCCAAAAGTTGTATGGGCACGAAGCTGTCCGACGTATACTTTTCGAGAAAACAGCGTATGACACACAATGTCATCTTCAAAAAAATTGTCATTTTTGTCATTTTTTTTTTTTGATCCGGATTTGCCTCGTCACCCTGATCAAAATGAGCTATGATACCGAGGGGGGTACATAGAGCATTTTCGACATTCGAGGGCATATCTCCGAGCGCCAGTGGAAATTTGGCATTTTCGGATTTTTCCCCCAGTCAGTTTTTTATCTACTACCTCCTCCGAAAATTTCACCCCTCCACCCCCACTCCTTCTGGGAGAACAATTCTGTCAATGACTAAGTCAGTGAGTCAGTGGTAAGTCCAGCTTTATATAATATAACTAGGGGGTGGGGTGCGGCCCGCCGGCCGCTTCGCTCGACGACTCGAATTACGGATGTGCGAAACGGTTCGAAGGTATCCGTCTCGCTTCGCTCGACGGCTCCCTTCTTCACCGTTCCGCCCATCCGCAATTCGAGTCGTCGAACGAAGCTGCCGCGTAATGGGTGGTGAGGTCGACTGGGTGGACGTGTTTTTCGGTACAGGTCGCCGGCTCGCTTCGCTCAACGACTCGAATTGCAGATGTGCGAAACGGTTTGAAGCAATCCGTCTCGCTTCGCTCGACGGCTCGCTTCTTCACCGTTCCGCCCATCTGCAATTCGAGTCGTCGAACGAAGCGGCCGCGTAATGCGTGGTTAGCCGACTGGGTACTGTTCGCCGGCTCGCTTCGCTCGACGACTCGAAGTACAGATGTGGAAACGGTTCGAAGCGATCCGTCTCGCTTCGCTCGACGGCTCGTTTCTAACCGTTTCGCACATCTGTACTTCGAGTCGTCGAGCGAAGCGGCCGCGTAACGTGTAGTTAGCCCTCTGGGTACAAAAGGTTATTGGCAAGTCAGTCAATGTACCGCGATGGCTATATCTGGATGATCGTATTCCATACAAATTCTGAAAAAAAAAAAATTAAAGTTTTCAGGAAAAAAAAAAATCTATGGGATTCTTCTAATTAAAAGATTCAAATAGTTGTATGGACATTTTTCGCTATCTGTCACCGATTCCGAGAAAAAAAAAAAAATGTGTTTTTTTCGGAAAAAAAACTGAAACAGGAATCCTGAAAAAAAAAATATTTTCGGATAGTCCTGCTTCATAGCAACATTGCCGTGTATGGAGACCCCTATGCTATCTCGTACTTTCTTTAAGAAAAAAAAATCCTGAAAAAAAAAGTTTCAGTTTTCAGGATTTTTATAATTTTGTAGGATTCTCCACTAACACCTCTTCAAAAAGTTCTAACACGTCGAAGCTGTCCGACGCATACTTTTCCCGCAATAAGTCCGTGATACTTTTTATCCCGAGAAAAAAAGTTGACTTTTTGGTCACTTTTTTTTTCAGATTCGGATTTGCCTGGTCACCCTGATCAATAATCGCTGTGATACCTGGGGGGGTACATAGAGACTTTTTGATATTCGAGAGCATATCTCCGAGCCCCAGTGGAAATCTGGCATTTTCGGATTTTTCCCCCACTCGAACTCCCCTCTAATATACTTCTGGAAAGTTTCACCCCCCCACCCCCACTCCTTCTGGGAGAACAATTCTGTCAATGAGTGAGTGAGTCAGTCAGTGAGTGAGTGAGTGGTAAGTCCAGCTTTATATAATATAACTAGGGGGTGGGGTGCGGCCCGCCGGCCGCTTCGCTCGACGACTCGAATTACGGATGTGCGAAACGGTTCGAAGCGATCCGCTCCGCGGCTCGCTTCTTCACCGTTCCGCCCATCCGCAATTCGAGTCGTCGAACGAAGCTGCCGCGTAATGGGTGGTTTAGCGACTGGGTGAAAGCCCTTTTAGTTGGTTAGCCGACTGGGTACTGGTCGCCGGCTCGCTTCGCTCAACGACTCGAATTGCAGATGTGCGAAACGGTTTGAAGCTATCCGTCTCGCTTCGCTCGACGGCTCGTTTCTTCACCGTTCCGCCCATCTGCAATTCGAGTCGTCGAACGAAGCGGCCGCGTAATGCGTGGTTAGCCGACTGGGTACTGTTCGCCGGCTCGCTTCGCTCGACGACTCGAAGTACAGATGTGGAAACGGTTCGAAGCGATCCGTCTCGCTTCGCTCGACGGCTCGTTTCTAACCGTTTCGCACATCTGTACTTCGAGTCGTCGAGCGAAGCGGCCGCGTAACGTGTAGTTAGCCCTCTGGGTACAAAAGGTTATTGGCAAGTCAGTCAATGTACCGCGATGGCTATATCTGGATGATCGTATCCCATACAAATACTGAAAAAAAAAATTTCAGTTTTCAGGAAAAAAAAAATCTATCGGATTCTCCTAATTAAAAGATTCAAATAGTTGTATGGACATTTTTCGCTATCTGTCACCGTTTTCGAGAAAAAAAAAAAAAAAAAAATTTTTCGGGAAAAAAACTGAAACAGGAATCCTGAAAAAAAAATTATTTTCGGATAGTCCTGCTTCATACCAACATTGCCGTGTATGGAGACCACTATGCTATCTCGTACTTTCTTTAAGAAAAAAAATTCCTGAAATTTTTTTTTTCAGTTTTCAGGATTTTTATAATTTTATAGGATTCTTCACTAAAACCTCTTCAAAAAGTTCTAACATCACGAAGCTGTCCGACGCATACTTTTCCCGCAATAAGTCCGTGATAAATTTTATCCCGAGAAAAAAAGTTGACTTTTTGGTCACTTTTTTTTTCAGATTCGGATTTGCCTGGTCACCCTGATCAAAATAAGCTGTGATACCGGGGGGGGTACATAGAGACTTTTTGATATTCGAGGGCATATCTCCGAGCCCCAGTGGAAATTTGGCATTTTCGGATTTTTCCCCCACTCGACCTGAACTCTATACCCCTTTCCGAAAATTTGGTTACTCTAGCCCTACTCCTTCTGGGAGAACAATTCTGTCAATGAGTGAGTGAGTGAGTGAGTGAGTGAGTGAGTGAATCAGTGGTAAGTCCAGCTTTATATAATATAATTTGGCATTTTCGGATTTTTCCCCCAGTCAGTTTTTTATCTACTACCTCCTCCGAAAATTTCACCCCTCCACCCCCACTCCTTCTGGGAGAACAATTCTGTCAATGACTAAGTCAGTGAGTCAGTGGTAAGTCCAGCTTTATATAATATAATAACTAGGGGGTGGGGTGCGGCCCGCCGGCCGCTTCGCTCGACGACTCGAATTACGGATGTGCGAAACGGTTCGAAGCGATCCGCTCCGCGGCTCGCTTCTTCACCGTTCCGCCCATCCGCAATTCGAGTCGTCGAACGAAGCTGCCGCGTAATGGGTGGTTTAGCGACTGGGTGACAGTTGTTTTGGGTACAGGTCGCCGGCTCGCTTCGCTCAACGACTCGAATTGCAGATGTGCGAAACGGTTTGAAGCGATCCGTCTCGCTTCGCTCGACGGCTCGCTTCTTCACCGTTCCGCCCATCTGCAATTCGAGTCGTCGAACGAAGCGGCCGCGTAATGCGTGGTTAGCCGACTGGGTACTGTTCGCCGGCTCGCTTCGCTCGACGACTCGAAGTACAGATGTGGAAACGGTTCGAAGCGATCCGTCTCGCTTCGCTCGACGGCTCGTTTCTAACCGTTTCGCACATCTGTACTTCGAGTCGTCGAGCGAAGCGGCCGCGTAACGTGTAGTTAGCCCTCTGGGTACAAAAGGTTATTGGCAAGTCAGTCAATGTACCGCGATGGCTATATCTGGATGATCGTATCCCATACAAATACTGAAAAAAAAAATTGCAGTTTTCAGGAAAAAAAAAATTCTATCGGATTCTCCTAATTAAAAGATTCAAATAGTTGTATGGACATTTTTCGCTATCTGTCACCGTTTTCGAGAAAAAAAATAAAAAAAAAAATTTTCGGGAAAAAAACTGAAACAGGAATCCTGAAAAAAAAAATATTTTCGGATAGTCCTGCTTCATACCAACATTGCCGTGTATGGAGACCATTATGCTATCTCGTACTTTCTTTAAGAAAAAAAATTCCTGAAAAAAAAAGTTTCAGTTTTCAGGATTTTTATATTTTTTTCAGATTCTAAACTAAATTCTCTTCCAAAAGTTGTATGGGCACGAAGCTGTCCGACGTATACTTTTCGAGAAAACAGCGTATGACACACAATGTCATCTTCAAAAAAATTGTCATTTTTGTCATTTTTCTTTTTTGATCCGGACTTGCCTCGTCACCCTGATCAAAATGAGCTATGATACCGGGGGGGGTACATAGAGCATTTTTGACATTTGAGGGCATATCTCCGAGCGCCAGTGGAAATTTGACAATGTCAGATTTTTCTGGGTGGTTTTGGGGGGTCCTCTATGTTTCCTGAAAGTTTCACCCCTCCACCACTTCTCCTTCTGGGAGAACAATTCTGTCAGTGTGTCAGTGAGTCAGTCAGTGGTAAGTCCAGCTATATATAATATAACTAGGGGGTGGGGTGCGGCCCGCCGGCCGCTTCGCTCGACGACTCGAATTACGGATGTGCGAAACGGTTCGAAGGTATCCGTCTCGCTTCGCTCGACGGCTCCCTTCTTCACCGTTCCGCCCATCCGCAATTCGAGTCGTCGAACGAAGCTGCCGCGTAATGGGTGGTTGGGCCTTTTGGGTGGTTAAGTCTCCTGTTACAAAAAGTTTTTTGAGTACTGGTCGCCGGCTCGCTTCGCTCAACGACTCGAATTGCAGATGTGCGAAACGGTTTGAAGCGATCCGTCTCGCTTCGCTCGACGGCTCGCTTCTTCACCGTTCCGCCCATCTGCAATTCGAGTCGTCGAACGAAGCGGCCGCGTAATGCGTGGTTAGCCGACTGGGTACTGTTCGCCGGCTCGCTTCGCTCGCCGACTCGAAGTACAGATGTGGAAACGGTTCGAAGCGATCCGTCTCGCTTCGCTCGACGGCTCGTTTCTAACCGTTTCGCACATCTGTACTTCGAGTCGTCGAGCGAAGCGGCCGCGTAACGTGTAGTTAGCCCTCTGGGTACAAAAGGTTATTGGCAAGTCAGTCAATGTACCGCGATGGCTATATCTGGATGATCGTATCCCATACAAATTCTGAAAAAAAAAATTGCAGTTTTCAGGAAAAAAAAAATTCTATCGGATTCTCCTAATTAAAATATTCAAATAATTGTATGGACATTTTTCGCTATCTGTCACCGTTTTCGAGAAAAAAAATAAAAAAAAAATTTTTCGGGAAAAAAACTGAAACAGGAATCCTGAAAAAAAAAATATTTTCGGATAGTCCTGCTTCATACCAACATTGCCGTGTATGGAGACCATTATGCTATCTCGTACTTTCTTTAAGAAAAAAAATTCCTGAAAAAAAAAGTTTCAGTTTTCAGGATTTTTATATTTTTTTCAGATTCTAAACTAAATTCTCTTCAAAAAGTTGTATGGGCACGAAGCTGTCCGACGCATACTTTTCCCGCAATAAGCCCGTGATACTTTTTATCCCGAGAAAAAAAGTTGACTTTTTGGTCACTTTTTTTTTCAGATTCGGATTTGCCTGGTCACCCTGATCAATAATCGCTGTGATACCTGGGGGGGTACATAGAGACTTTTTGATATTCGAGAGGATATCTCCGAGCGCCAGTGGAAATCTGGCATTTTCGGATTTTTCCCCCACTCGACCTCCCCTCTAATATACTTGTGGAAAGTTTCAACCCCCCACCACCCCTCCTTCTGGGAGAACAATTCTGTCAATACGTGAGTCAGTCAGTCAGTGAGTCAGTGGTAAGTCCAGCTTTATATAATATAACTAGGGGGTGGGGTGCGGCCCGCCGGCCGCTTCGCTCGACGACTCGAATTACGGATGTGCGAAACGGTTCGAAGGTATCCGTCTCGCTTCGCTCGACGGCTCCCTTCTTCACCGTTCCGCCCATCCGCAATTCGAGTCGTCGAACGAAGCTGCCGCGTAATGGGTGGTTGGGCTTTTTGGGTGGTTGGGCCTTTTGGGTGGTTAGGCTTTCTGAAACAAAGTTGTTTTGGGTAATGGTCGCCGGCTCGCTTCGCTCAACGACTCGAATTGCAGATGTGCGAAACGGTTTGAAGCGATCCGTCTCGCTTCGCTCGACGGCTCGCTTCTTCACCGTTCCGCCCATCTGCAATTCGAGTCGTCGAACGAAGCGGCCGCGTAATGCGTGGTTAGCCGACTGGGTACTGTTCGCCGGCTCGCTTCGCTCGACGACTCGAAGTACAGATGTGGAAACGGTTCGAAGCGATCCGTCTCGCTTCGCTCGACGGCTCGTTTCTAACCGTTTCGCACATCTGTACTTCGAGTCGTCGAGCGAAGCGGCCGCGTAACGTGTAGTTAGCCCTCTGGGTACAAAAAGTTGACTCGATGATTTTTCCCGATTACCCGAAAAATTTCCCGATTACCCGAAAAATCCGAAAAATTTGGGAAAAAAAAATTGTCCTTTTCCTGAAAAAAAAATTCTATCGGATTCTCCTAATTAAAAGATTCAAATAGTTGTAAGGACATTTTTCGCTATCTGTCACCGATTTCGAGAAAAAAAATAAAATGATTTTTTTTCGGGAAAAAAACTGAAACTTAAATCCTGAAAAAAAAATTATTTTCGGATAGTCCTGCTTCATAGCAACATTGCCGTGTATGGAGACCCCTATACTATCTCGTACTTTCTTTAAGAAAAAAAATTCCTGAAAAAAAAAGTTTCAGTTTTCAGGATTTTTATATTTTTTTCAGATTCTTTTTTAACACCTCTTCAAAAAGTTCTAACATGACATAGGTGTCCGACGCATACTTTTCGAGAAAACAGCGCATGACACACAATGTCATCTTCCAAAAAATTGTCATTTTTGTCATTTTTTTTTTTTGGTCCGGACTTGCCTCGTCACCCTGATCAAAATGAGCTATGATACCATGGGGGGTACATAGAGACTTTTTGCTATTCGAGGGCATATCTCCGTGCGCCAGTGGAAATTTGGCATTTTCGGATTTTTCCCCCACTCGACCTCCCCTCTTATATACTTTTGGAAAGTTTCACCCCCCCACCACCTCTCCTTCTGGGAGAACAATTCTGTCAATGAGTGTGTCAGTCAGTCAGTGGTAAGTCCAGCTATATATAATATAACTAGGGGGTGGGGTGCGGCCCGCCGGCCGCTTCGCTCGACGACTCGAATTACGGATGTGCGAAACGGTTCGAAGCGATCCGCTCCGCGGCTCGCTTCTTCACCGTTCCGCCCATCCGCAATTCGAGTCGTCGAACGAAGCTGCCGCGTAATGGGTGGTGAGGTTTTCTGAGACAAAGTTTTTTTGGGTACAGGTCGCCGGCTCGCTTCGCTCAACGACTCGAATTGCAGATGTGCGAAACGGTTTGAAGCGATCCGTCTCGCTTCGCTCGACGGCTCGCTTCTTCACCGTTCCGCCCATCTGCAATTCGAGTCGTCGAACGAAGCGGCCGCGTAATGCGTGGTTAGCCGACTGGGTACTGTTCGCCGGCTCGCTTCGCTCGACGACTCGAAGTACAGATGTGGAAACGGTTCGAAGCGATCCGTCTCGCTTCGCTCGACGGCTCGTTTCTAACCGTTTCGCACATCTGTACTTCGAGTCGTCGAGCGAAGCGGCCGCGTAACGTGTAGTTAGCCCTCTGGGTACAAAAGGTTATTGGCAAGTTAGCCTCTTGTACCTCGATGATTTTTCCCGATTACCCTAAAAATTGGAATTTTCGGGAAAAAAAAAATGTCCTTTTCCTGAAAAAAAAAATTCTATCGTATTCTCCTAATTAAAAGATTCAAATAGTTGTATGGACATTTTTCGCTATCTGCCACCGATTTCGAGAAAAAAAATAAAAACAAAATTTTTCGGGAAAAAAACTGAAACAGGAATCCTGAAAAAAAAATTATTTTCGGATAGTCCTGCTTCATACGAACATTGCCGTGTATGGAGACACCCATGCTATCTCGTACTTTCTTTAAGAAAAAAAATTCCTGAAAAAAAAAGTTTCAGTTTTCAGGATTTTTATAATTTTGTAGGATTCTTCACTAACACCTCTTCAAAAAGTTCTAACATGTCGAAGCTGTCCGACGCATACTTTTCCCGCAATAAGTCCGTGATACTTTTTATCCCGAGAAAAAAAGTTGACTTTTTGGTCACTTTTTTTTTCAGATTCGGATTTGCCTGGTCACCCTGATCAATAATCGCTGTGATACCTGGGGGGGTACATAGAGACTTTTTGATATTCGAGGGCATATCTCCGAGCCCCAGTGGAAATTTGGCATTTTCGGATTTTTCCCCCACTCGACCTCCCCTCTAATATACTTCTGGAAAGTTTCACCCCCCCACCCCCACTCCTTCTGGGAGAACAATTCTGTCAATGAATCAGTGAGTGAGTGAGTGAGTGAGTCAGTGGTAAGTTCAGCTTTATATAATATAACTAGGGGGTGGGGTGCGGCCCGCCGGCCGCTTCGCTCGACGACTCGAATTACGGATGTGCGAAACGGTTCGAAGGTATCCGTCTCGCTTCGCTCGACGGCTCCCTTCTTCACCGTTCCGCCCATCCGCAATTCGAGTCGTCGAACGAAGCTGCCGCGTAATGGGTGGTTAAGTCTTCTGTTACACAAAGTTTTTTGAGTACTGGTCGCCGGCTCGCTTCGCTCAACGACTCGAATTGCAGATGTGCGAAACGGTTTGAAGCGATCCGTCTCGCTTCGCTCGACGGCTCGCTTCTTCACCGTTCCGCCCATCTGCAATTCGAGTCGTCGAACGAAGCGGCCGCGTAATGCGTGGTTAGCCGACTGGGTACTGTTCGCCGGCTCGCTTCGCTCGCCGACTCGAAGTACAGATGTGGAAACGGTTCGAAGCGATCCGTCTCGCTTCGCTCGACGGCTCGTTTCTAACCGTTTCGCACATCTGTACTTCGAGTCGTCGAGCGAAGCGGCCGCGTAACGTGTAGTTAGCCCTCTGTGTACAAAAAGTTGACTCGATGATTTTTCCCGATTACCCGAAAAATTTCCCGATTACCCGAAAAATCCGAAAAATTTGGGAAAAAAATTTTGTCCTTTTTCTGAAAAAAAAATTCTATCGGATTCTCCTAATTAAAAGATTCAAATAGTTGTATGGACATTTTTCGCTATCTGTCACCGATTTCGAGAAAAAAAATAAAAACAAAATTTTTCGGGAAAAAAACTGAAACAGGAATCCTGAAAAAAAAATTATTTTCGGATAGTCCTGCTTCATACCAACATTGCCGTGTATGGAGACCCCTATGCTATCTCGTACTTTCTTTAAGAAAAAAAATTCCTGAAAAAAAAAGTTTCAGTTTTCAGGATTTTTATATTTTTTTCAGATTCTAAACTAAATTCTCTTCCAAAAGTTGTATGGGCACGAAGCTGTCCGACGTATACTTTTCGAGAAAACAGCGTATGACACACAATGTCATCTTTGAAAAAATTGTCATTTTTGTCATTTTTTTTTTTTGATCCGGAATTGGCTCGTCACTCTGATCAAAATGAGCTTTGATACCGGGGGGGGTACATAGTGACTTTTTGATATTCGAGGGCATATCTCCGAGCGCCAGTGGAAATTTGGCATTTTCGGATTTTTCCCCCAGTCACTTTTTTATCTACTTCAACCTCTGAAAATTCCACCCCCCCACCCCTACTCCTTCTGGGAGAACAATTCTGTCAATGAGTCAATGAGTCAGTCAGTGGTAAGTCCAGCTATATATAATATAACTAGGGGGTGGGGTGCGGCCCGCCGGCCGCTTCGCTCGACGACTCGAATTACGGATGTGCGAAACGGTTCGAAGCGATCCGCTCCGCGGCTCGCTTCTTCACCGTTCCGCCCATCCGCAATTCGAGTCGTCGAACGAAGCTGCCGCGTAATGGGTGGTTAAGTCTTCTGTTATACAAAGTTTTTTGAGTACTGGTCGCCGGCTCGCTTCGCTCAACGACTCGAATTGCAGATGTACGAAACGGTTTGAAGCGATCCGTCTCGCTTCGCTCGACGGCTCGCTTCTTCACCGTTCCGCCCATCTGCAATTCGAGTCGTCGAACGAAGCGGCCGCGTAATGCGTGGTTAGCCGACTGGGTACTGTTCGCCGGCTCGCTTCGCTCGCCGACTCGAAGTACAGATGTGGAAACGGTTCGAAGCGATCCGTCTCGCTTCGCTCGACGGCTCGTTTCTAACCGTTTCGCACATCTGTACTTCGAGTCGTCGAGCGAAGCGGCCGCGTAACGTGTAGTTAGCCCTCTGGGTACAAAAAGTTGACTCGATGATTTTTCCCGATTACCCGAAAAAATTTCCCGATTACCCGAAAAATCCGAAAATTTCGGGAAAAAAAATTTGCCCTTTTCCTGAAAAAAAAATTCTATCAGATTCTCCTAATTAAAAGATTCAAATAGTTGTATGGACATTTTTCGCTATCTGTCACCGATTTCGAGAAAAAAAATAAAATGATTTTTTTTCGGGAAAAAAACTGAAACAGGAATCCTGAAAAAAAAATTATTTTAGGATAGTCCTGCTTCATACCAACATTGCCGTGTATGGAGACCCCTATGCTATCTCGTACTTTCTTTAAGAAAAAAAATTCCTGAAAAAAAAAGTTTCAGTTTTCAGGATTTTTATATTTCTTTCAGATTCTAAACTAAATTCTCTTCCAAAAGTTGTATGGGCACGAAGCTGTCCGACGCATACTTTCCGAGAAAATAGCGTATGACACACAATGTCATCTTCCAAAAAATTGACATTTTTGTCATTTTTTTTTTTTGGTCCGGACTTGCCTCGTCACCCTGATCAAAATGAGCTATGATACCATGGGGGGTACATAGAGACTTTTTGCTATTCGAGGGCATATCTCCGAGCGCCAGTGGAAATTTGGCATTTTCGGATTTTTCCCCAACTCGACCTCCCCTCTTATATACTTCTGGAAAGTTTCACCCCCCCACCACCTCTCCTTCTAGGAGAACAATTCTGTCAATGAGTGTGTCAGTCAGTCAGTGGTAAGTCCAGCTATATATAATATAATAACTAGGGGGTGGGGTGCGGCCCGCCGGCCGCTTCGCTCGACGACTCGAATTACGGATGTGCGAAACGGTTCGAAGCGATCCGCTCCGCGGCTCGCTTCTTCACCGTTCCGCCCATCCGCAATTCGAGTCGTCGAACGAAGCTGCCGCGTAATGGGTGGTGAGGTCGACTGAATGGTTAGCCGACTGGGTACTGTTCGCCGGCTCGCTTCGCTCAACGACTCGAATTGCAGATGTGCGAAACGGTTTGAAGAGACCCGTCTCGCTTCGCTCGACGGTTCGCTTCTTCACCGTTCCGCCCATCTGCAATTCGAGTCGTCGAACGAAGCGGCCGCGTAATGCGTGGTTAGCCGACTGGGTAATGTTCGCCGGCTCGCTTCGCTCGACGACTCGAAGTACAGATGTGGAAACGGTTCGAAGCGATCCGTCTCGCTTCGCTCGACGGCTCGTTTCTAACCGTTTCGCACATCTGTACTTCGAGTCGTCGAGCGAAGCGGCCGCGTAACGTGTAGTTAGCCCTCTGGGTACAAAAAGTTGACTCGATGATTTTTCCCGATTACCCGAAAAAAATTCCCGATTACCCGAAAAATCCGAAAAATTCGGGAAAAAAAAATTGTCCTTTTCCTGAAAAAAAAATTCTATCGGATTCTCCTAATTAAAAGATTCAAATAGTTGTATGGACATTTTTCGCTATCTGTCACCGATTTCTAGAAAAAAAATAAAATGATTTTTTTTCGGGAAAAAAACTGAAACTCAAATCCTGAAAAAAAAATTATTTTCGGATAGTCCTGCTTCATCCTACAATTGCCGTGTATGGAGACCCCCATGCTATCTCGTACTTTCTTTAAGAAAAAAAATTCCTGAAAAATTCCTGAAAAATTTTCCGGACTTTTATAATTTTCCTAGATTCTAAACTAAATTCTCTTCCAAAAGTTGTATGGGCACGAATTTCTCCGACGCATACTTTTCGAGAAAACAGCGTATGACACGAAATGTCATCTTCAAAAAAATTGTCATTTTTGTCATTTTTTTTTTTTGATCCAGATTTGCCTCGTCACCCTGATCAAAATGAGCTATGATACCGGGGGGGGTACATAGAGACTTTTTGCTATTCGAGGGCATATCTCCGTGCGCCAGTGGAAATTTGGCATTTTCGGATTTTTCCCCCAGTCACTTTTTTATCTACTTCAACCTCCGAAAATTTCACCCCCCCACCACCACTCCTTCTAGGAGAACAATTCTGTCAATGAGTGAGTGTGTCAGTCAGTGGTAAGTCCAGCTATATATAATATAATAACTAGGGGGTGGGGTGCGGCCCGCCGGCCGCTTCGCTCGACGACTCGAATTACGGATGTGCGAAACGGTTCGAAGGTATCCGTCTCGCTTCGCTCGACGGCTCCCTTCTTCACCGTTCCGCCCATCCGCAATTCGAGTCGTCGAACGAAGCTGCCGCGTAATGGGTGGTGAGGTCGACTGGGTGGACGTGTTTTTCGGTACAGGTCGCCGGCTCGCTTCGCTCAACGACTCGAATTGCAGATGTGCGAAACGGTTTGAAGCTATCCGTCTCGCTTCGCTCGACGGCTCGCTTCTTCACCGTTCCGCCCATCTGCAATTCGAGTCGTCGAACGAAGCGGCCGCGTAATGCGTGGTTAGCCGACTGGGTACTGTTCGCCGGCTCGCTTCGCTCGACGACTCGAAGTACAGATGTGGAAACGGTTTGAAGCGATCCGTCTCGCTTCGCTCGACGGCTCGCTTCTACACCGTTCCGCCCATCTGCAATTCGAATCGTCGAACGAAGCGGCCGCGTAATGCGTGGTTAGCCGACTGGGTACTGTTCGCCGGCTCGCTTCGCTCGACGACTCGAAGTACAGATGTGGAAACGGTTCGAAGCGATCCGTCTCGCTTCGCTCGACGGCTCGTTTCTAACCGTTTCGCACATCTGTACTTCGAGTCGTCGAGCGAAGCGGCCGCGTAACGTGTAGTTAGCCCTCTGGGTACAAAAAGTTGACTCGATGATTTTTCCCGATTACCCGAAAAAATTTCCCGATTACCCGAAAAATCCGAAAATTTCGGGAAAAAAAATTTGTCCTTTTCCTGAAAAAAAAATTCTATCGGATTCTCCTAATTAAAATATTCAAATAATTGTACGAACATTTTTCGCTATCTGTCACCGTTTTTGAGAAAAAAAATAAAAACAAAATTTTTAGGGAAAAAAACTGAAACAGGAATCCTGAAAAAAAAATTATTTTCGGATAGTCCTGCTTCATACGAACATTGCCGTGTATAGAGACCCCTATGCTATCTCGTACTTTCTTTAAGAAAAAAAATTCCTGAAAAAAAAAGTTTCAGTTTTCAGGATTTTTATATTTTTTTCAGATTCTTTTTTAACACCTCTTCAAAAAGTTCTAACATGACATAGGTGTCCGACGCATACTTTTCGAGAAAACAGCGCATGACACACAATGTCATCTTCCAAAAAATTTTCATTTTTGTCATTTTTTTTTTTTGGTCCGGACTTGCCTCGTCACCCTGATCAAAATGAGCTATGATACCATGGGGGGTACATAGAGACTTTTTGCTATTCGAGGGCATATCTCCGAGCGCCAGTGGAAATTTGGCATTTTCGGATTTTTCCCCCAGTCACTTTTTTATCTACTTCAACCTCTAAAAATTTCACCCCCCCACCCCCACTCCTTCTGGGAGAACAATTCTGTCAATGAGTGAGTCAGTCAGTCAGTCAGTGGTAAGTCCAGCTTTATATAGTATAATAACTAGGGGGTGGGGTGCGGCCCGCCGGCCGCTTCGCTCGACGACTCGAATTACGGATGTGCGAAACGGTTCGAAGGTATCCGTCTCGCTTCGCTCGACGGCTCCCTTCTTCACCGTTCCGCCCATCCGCAATTCGAGTCGTCGAACGAAGCTGCCGCGTAATGGGTGGTTGGGCCTTTTGGGTGGTTAAGTCTCCTGTTACAAAAAGTTTTTTGAGTACTGGTCGCCGGCTCGCTTCGCTCAACGACTCGAATTGCAGATGTGCGAAACGGTTTGAAGCGATCCGTCTCGCTTCGCTCGACGGCTCGCTTCTACACCGTTCCGCCCATCTGCAATTCGAATCGTCGAACGAAGCGGCCGCGTAATGCGTGGTTAGCCGACTGGGTACTGTTCGCCGGCTCGCTTCGCTCGGCGACTCGAAGTACAGATGTGGAAACGGTTCGAAGCGATCCGTCTCGCTTCGCTCGACGGCTCGTTTCTAACCGTTTCGCACATCTGTACTTCGAGTCGTCGAGCGAAGCGGCCGCGTAACGTGTAGTTAGCCCTCTGGGTACAAAAGGTTATTGGCAAGTCAGTCAATGTACCGCGATGGCTATATCTGGATGATCGTATTCCATACAAATTCTGAAAAAAAAAAAAATTGCAGTTTTCAGGAAAAAAAAATGCTATCGGATAGTCCTGCTTCATACGAACATTGCCGTGTATGGAGACCCCCATGCTATCTCGTACTTTCTTTAAGAAAAAAAATTCCTGAAAAAAAAAAAAAATTTTTTCAGGATTTTTATAATTTTGTTGGATTCTTCGCTAAATTCTCTTCCAAAAGTTGTATGGGCACGAAGCTGTCCGACGCATACTTTTCGAGAAATAAGTCCAAATAAAGAAATAAAAAAAATTGTTAAAAATTTTCGCGATTTTTGAAAAAAAAAAAAGCTATCCTTGTCGTCCTTGATCAGCTTAACATTTTTGCTCATACATTGACCCCCCGTTAGTGGCACCGTTTTTGAGATAAAATCGATCAAAAATATTTTTTTTGATTTTCGCAAAAAAAAAAATTTCTTCAATATGGCTTGAACCACACCTACAATTCACCCATACAACACCGTGGGCGCCGGCGCACCGTTTTCGAGAAAAATACACATGACACTGTTTTTTTTTGAAAAAAAAAGTTGCGATTTTTGAAAAAAAAAAAAAAAAACTGAACTTGCCTCGTCATGCCCAACAACTTTGCCGGTGGCACCCTCATATACTCCCAAAACTGGGGTAATGCCGAGGGCATATCTCCGAGCGCCAGTGGAAATTTGGCATTTTCGGATTTTTCCCCCAGTCACTTTTTTATCTACTTTCACCTCCAAAAATTTCACCCCCCCACCCCTACTCCTTCTGGGAGAACAATTCTGTCAATGAGTGAGTCAGTGTGTCAGTCAGTGGTAAGTCCAGCTTTATATAGTATAACTAGGGGGTGGGGTGCGGCCCGCCGGCCGCTTCGCTCGACGACTCGAATTACGGATGTGCGAAACGGTTCGAAGCGATCCGCTCCGCGGCTCGCTTCTTCACCGTTCCGCCCATCCGCAATTCGAGTCGTCGAACGAAGCTGCCGCGTAATGGGTGGTTAAGTCTTCTGTTACACAAAGTTTTTTGAGTACTGGTCGCCGGCTCGCTTCGCTCAACGACTCGAATTGCAGATGTGCGAAACGGTTTGAAGCGATCCGTCTCGCTTCGCTCGACGGCTCGCTTCTTCACCGTTCCGCCCATCTGCAATTCGAGTCGTCGAACGAAGCGGCCGCGTAATGCGTGGTTAGCCGACTGGGTACTGTTCGCCGGCTCGCTTCGCTCGACGACTCGAAGTACAGATGTGGAAACGGTTCGAAGCGATCCGTCTCGCTTCGCTCGACGGCTCGTTTCTAACCGTTTCGCACATCTGTACTTCGAGTCGTCGAGCGAAGCGGCCGCGTAACGTGTAGTTAGCCCTCTGGGTACAAAAAGTTGACTCGATGATTTTTCCCGATTACCCGAAAAAAATTCCCGATTACCCGAAAAATCCGAAAAATTCGGGAAAAAAAAATTGTCCTTTTCCTGAAAAAAAAATTCTATCGGATTCTCCTATTTAAAAGATTAAAATAGTTGTACGGACATTTTTCGCTATCTGTCACCGATTTTGAGAAAAAAAATAAAATGATTTTTTTTCGGGAAAAAAACTGAAACTCAAATCCTGAAAAAAAAAATATTTTCGGATAGTCCTACTTCATACCAACATTGCCGTGTATGGAGACCACTATGCTATCTCGTACTTTCTTTAAGAAAAAAAATTCCTGAAAAAAAAAGTTTCAGTTTTCAGGATTTTTATATTTTTTTCAGATTCTAAACTAAATTCTCTTCCAAAAGTTGTATGGGCACGAAGCTGTCCGACGTATACTTTTCGAGAAAACAGCGTATGACACAGAATGTCATCTTCAAAAAAATTGTCATTTTTGTCATTTTTTTTTTTTGATTCGGACTTGCCTCGTCACCCTGATCAAAATGAGCTATGATACCGGGGGGGGTACATAGAGCATTTTGGACATTCGAGGGCATATCTCCGAGCCCCAGTGGAAATTTGGCAATGTCAGATTTTTCTGGGTGGTTTTGGGGGGTCCTCTATGCTTCCTGAAAGTTTCACCCCTCCACCACCTCTCCTTCTGGGAGATCAATTCTGTCAATGTGTCAGTCAGTCAGTCAGTGGTAAGTCCAGCTATATATAATATAATAACTAGGGGGTGGGGTGCGGCCCGCCGGCCGCTTCGCTCGACGACTCGAATTACGGATGTGCGAAACGGTTCGAAGCGATCCGCTCCGCGGCTCGCTTCTTCACCGTTCCGCCCATCCGCAATTCGAGTCGTCGAACGAAGCTGCCGCGTAATGGGTGTAAAGGCGACTGGGTGAAAGTTGTTTTGGGTAAAAGTTTTTTTGGGTACTGGTCGCCGGCTCGCTTCGCTCAACGACACGAATTGCAGATGTGCGAAACGGTTTGAAGCGATCCGTCTCGCTTCGCTCGACGGCTCGCTTCTTCACCGTTCCGCCCATCTGCAATTCGAGTCGTCGAACGAAGCGGCCGCGTAATGCGTGGTTAGCCGACTGGGTACTGTTCGCCGGCTCGCTTCGCTCGACGACTCGAAGTACAGATGTGGAAACGGTTCGAAGCGATCCGTCTCGCTTCGCTCGACGGCTCGTTTCTAACCGTTTCGCACATCTGTACTTCGAGTCGTCGAGCGAAGCGGCCGCGTAACGTGTAGTTAGCCCTCTGGGTACAAAAAGTTGACTCTATGATTTTTCCCGATTACCCGAAAAAATTTCCCGATTACCCGAAAAATCCGAAAAATTCGGGAAAAAAAAATTGTCCTTTTCCTGAAAAAAAAATTCTATCGGATTCTCCTAATTAAAAGATTCAAATAGTTGTATGGACATTTTTCGCTATCTGTCACCGATTTCTAGAAAAAAAATAAAATGATTTTTTTTCGGGAAAAAAACTGAAACTCAAATCCTGAAAAAAAAATTATTTTCGGATAGTCCTGCTTCATCCTACAATTGCCGTGTATGGAGACCCCCATGCTATCTCGTACTTTCTTTAAGAAAAAAAATTCCTGAAAAATTCCTGAAAAATTTTCCGGACTTTTATAATTTTCCTAGATTCTAAACTAAATTCTCTTCCAAAAGTTGTATGGGCACGAATTTCTCCGACGCATACTTTTCGAGAAAACAGCGTATGACACAGAATGTCATCTTCAAAAAATTTGTCATTTTTGTCATTTTTTTTTTTTGATCCGGACTTGCCTCGTCACCCTGATCAATATGAGCTATGATACCATGGGGGGTACATAGAGACTTTTTGCTATTCGAGGGCATATCTCCGTGCGCCAGTGGAAATTTGGCATTTTCGGATTTTTCCCCCACTCGACCTCCCCTCTAATATACTTTTGGAAAGTTTCACCCCCCCACCACCTCTCCTTCTGGGAGAACAATTCTGTCAATGAATCAGTCAGTCAGTCAGTGGTAAGTCCAGCTATATATAATATAACTAGAGGGTGCTCGGTGCCACGCCCCCATGGGGCGCGGAGGGTTAGTTGCTTCGCCTGTCGCTTCGCTTGGTTTGCCACAATTTATTTTTTTTTTTTTTGATAGAGTGCCTTGTTAGGCAAAATGGTTGATTCTTGTAGTTTTTTTTCGATCTGAGACGGGTAAAATGAATTGTATTGGGCCGCCTCGCTTCGCTCGTCGGCATGATTCGTCGCCGCCTCGCTCCGCTCGTCAACGCGAATCACTCGCTCGCTCCGCTCGCTCGATGGAGCTCGCTGCGCTCGCTCTAGAGTGTCGCCGATAAGTTTCTTCCAATAAAGTCAAACCAAGCAAAGCGACAAGTCTATTTTAATACTACGAACCGAATCGTCGGGGTACCCCCTCCGATTCGACTCTTAGTATTAAAATGACTTGTCGCTTTGCTTGGTTTGACTTTATTGGAAGAAACTTATCGGTAAGGTGCATTTCTATACAAAAAAAGGTTATATGCAAGTTTGTTCGTGTACCTAGACGATCAGTACTGAATTTAGTTGATTTTCGCCGTTTTCGCTTCGCTCAACGGCGGTTATTCGACGCCTCCTCGCTTCGCTCGACGGCGCGAATAACTCGCTCGCTTCGCTCGCTCGCTGGAGCTGCGCTCAAAAGTGACTATTCGCTCGCTCCGCTCGCGACCCAGCTCGCTTTGCTCGCAGCAGTTTCGAGATAAAAAAAAAAAAAATTTTTTGCGATTTTTGAAAAAACAAAAACGGATTTGGATAGCTCTTCATCACCCGAAAATTGCCGTGTAAGGAGACCACTACCAAAAATGTTACCGTTTTTGAGAAAAAAAAATAATAAAAAAATTTTCGCGATTTTTGCAAAAAAAAAAATCTCATCTATACCGCTGGCCGATTCTCTAAAAAAAATTGTATGACAGCAAAAATCCCAGATGCGCCGTTTTTTTTAAAAAAAATAAAATAGATTTCGGTCAAATATTGCCGAGCCGAAAAAATTTTCGCGATTTTTGAAAAAAAAAAAATTTCATCAGATAGCCCGATTTTTTCTAAACATTGCCGTGTATGGCGACCACCCCGGTAGGAGTTACCATTTTCGAGAAAAAAAAAAAATGGCGAAAAAAAAAAAATTTTTCGCGATTTTCGCAAAAAAAAAAATACCCACATAATGGCTTGAAAATTGTCTACGAAACGTTCTAAGGTTGCAAATATCCCGGACGAGTCCTTCTATTTTTAAAAAAATATCAAAAATTTTATCATAAGCAAAAATTTTCGCGATTTTTGCAAAAATCAAAGTGGCACCGTATCTGCCTCGTCGATACCTACAAAATGAGCCCAGATAACCGATGCCTTATAACGTTAATTTTTCGACGCCGAGGGCATATCTCCGAGCGCCAGTGGAAATTTGGCATTTTCGGATTTTTCCCCCGCTCGAATTTTTTTCAATACCCCCCCCCAAAAGTTTCAACCCCGTAGCTCAACTCTTTCTAGGAGAACAATTCTGTCAATATGTCAGTCAGTCAATCAGTGGTAAGTCCAGCTTTATATAATATAATAACTAGGGGGTGGGGTGCGGCCCGCCGGCCGCTTCGCTCGACGACTCGAATTACGGATGTGCGAAACGGTTCGAAGGTATCCGTCTCGCTTCGCTCGACGGCTCCCTTCTTCACCGTTCCGCCCATCCGCAATTCGAGTCGTCGAACGAAGCTGCCGCGTAATGGGTGGTTGGGCCTTTTGGGTGGTTAAGTCTCCTGTTACAAAAAGTTTTTTGAGTACTGGTCGCCGGCTCGCTTCGCTCAACGACTCGAATTGCAGATGTGCGAAACGGTTTGAAGCGATCCGTCTCGCTTCGCTCGACGGCTCGCTTCTTCACCGTTCCGCCCATCTGCAATTCGAGTCGTCGAACGAAGCGGCCGCGTAATGCGTGGTTAGCCGACTGGGTACTGTTCGCCGGCTCGCTTCGCTCGACGACTCGAAGTACAGATGTGGAAACGGTTCGAAGCGATCCGTCTCGCTTCGCTCGACGGCTCGTTTCTAACCGTTTCGCACATCTGTACTTCGAGTCGTCGAGCGAAGCGGCCGCGTAACGTGTAGTTAGCCCTCTGGGTACAAAAGGTTATTGGCAAGTCAGTCAATGTACCGCGATGGCTATATCTGGATGATCGTATCCCATACAAATTCTGAAAAAAAAAATTGCAGTTTTCAGGAAAAAAAAAATTCTATCGGATTCTCCTAATTAAAATATTCAAATAATTGTATGGACATTTTTCGCTATCTGTCACCGTTTTCGAGAAAAAAAATAAAAAAAAAATTTTTCGGGAAAAAAACTGAAACAGGAATCCTGAAAAAAAAAATATTTTCGGATAGTCCTGCTTCATACCAACATTGCCGTGTATGGAGACCATTATGCTATCTCGTACTTTCTTTAAGAAAAAAAATTCCTGAAAAAAAAAGTTTCAGTTTTCAGGATTTTTATAATTTTGTAGGATTCTCCACTAACACCTCTTCAAAAAGTTCTAACATGTCGAAGCTGTCCGACGCATACTTTTCCCGCAATAAGTCCGTGATACTTTTTATCCCGAGAAAAAAAGTTGACTTTTTGGTCACTTTTTTTTTCAGATTCGGATTTGCCTGGTCACCCTGATCAATAATCGCTGTGATACCGGGGGGGGTACATAGAGACTTTTTGATATTCGAGGGCATATCTCCGTGCGCCAGTGGAAATTTGGCATTTTCGGATTTTTCCCCCACTCGACCTCCCCTCTAATATACTTGTAGAAAGTTTCAACCCCCCACCACCCCTCCTTCTGGGAGAACAATTCTGTCAATACGTGAGTCAGTCAGTCAGTGAGTCAGTGGTAAGTCCAGCTTTATATAATATAACTAGGGGGTGGGGTGCGGCCCGCCGGCCGCTTCGCTCGACGACTCGAATTACGGATGTGCGAAACGGTTCGAAGGTATCCGTCTCGCTTCGCTCGACGGCTCCCTTCTTCACCGTTCCGCCCATCCGCAATTCGAGTCGTCGAACGAAGCTGCCGCGTAATGGGTGGTTGGGCGTTTTTTTTGGTTAGGCCTTCTGAGACAAAGTTGTTGTGGGTAATGGTCGCCGGCTCGCTTCGCTCAACGACTCGAATTGCAGATGTGCGAAACGGTTTGAAGCGATCCGTCTCGCTTCGCTCGACGGCTCGCTTCTTCACCGTTCCGCCCATCTGCAATTCGAGTCGTCGAACGAAGCGGCCGCGTAATGCGTGGTTAGCCGACTGGGTACTGTTCGCCGGCTCGCTTCGCTCGACGACTCGAAGTACAGATGTGGAAACGGTTCGAAGCGATCCGTCTCGCTTCGCTCGACGGCTCGTTTCTAACCGTTTCGCACATCTGTACTTCGAGTCGTCGAGCGAAGCGGCCGCGTAACGTGTAGTTAGCCCTCTGGGTACAAAAAGTTGACTCGATGATTTTTCCCGATTACCCGAAAAAAAATCCCGATTACCCGAAAAATCCGAAAAATTCGGGAAAAAAAAATTGTCCTTTTCCTGAAAAAAAAATTCTATCGGATTCTCCTAATTAAAAGATTCAAATAGTTGTATGGACATTTTTTGCTATCTGTCACCGATTTCGAGAAAAAAAATAAAATGATTTTTTTTCGGGAAAAAAACTGAAACTCAAATCCTGAAAAAAAAATTATTTTCGGATAGTCCTGCTTCATAGCAACATTGCCGTGTATGGAGACACCCATGCTATCTCGTACTTTCTTTAAGAAAAAAAATTCCTGAAAAAAAAAGTTTCAGTTTTCAGGATTTTTATATTTTTTTCAGATTCTAAACTAAACTCTCTTCCAAAAGTTGTATGGGCACGAAGCTGTCCGACGTATACTTTTCGAGAAAACAGCGTATGACACACAATGTCATCTTCAAAAAATTTGTCATTTTTGTCATTTTTTTTTTTTGGTCCGGATTTGCCTCGTCACCCTGATCAAAATGAGCTATGATACCATGGGGGGTACATAGAGACTTTTTGCTATTCGAGGGCATATCTCCGAGCGCCAGTGGAAAATTGGCATTTTCGGATTTTTCCCCCACTCGACCTCCCCTCTAATATACTTGTGGAAAGTTTCAACCCCCCACCACCCCTCCTTCTGGGAGAACAATTCTGTCAATGAGTGTGTCAGTCAGTCAGTGGTAAGTCCAGCTATATATAATATAACTAGGGGGTGGGGTGCGGCCCGCCGGCCGCTTCGCTCGACGACTCGAATTACGGATGTGCGAAACGGTTCGAAGGTATCCGTCTCGCTTCGCTCGACGGCTCCCTTCTTCACCGTTCCGCCCATCCGCAATTCGAGTCGTCGAACGAAGCTGCCGCGTAATGGGTGGTGAGGTTTCCTGAGACAAAGTTTTTTTGGGTACAGGTCGCCGGCTCGCTTCGCTCAACGACTCGAATTGCAGATGTGCGAAACGGTTTGAAGCGATCCGTCTCGCTTCGCTCGACGGCTCGCTTCTTCACCGTTCCGCCCATCTGCAATTCGAGTCGTCGAACGAAGCGGCCGCGTAATGCGTGGTTAGCCGACTGGGTACTGTTCGCCGGCTCGCTTCGCTCGACGACTCGAAGTACAGATGTGGAAACGGTTCGAAGCGATCCGTCTCGCTTCGCTCGACGGCTCGTTTCTAACCGTTTCGCACATCTGTACTTCGAGTCGTCGAGCGAAGCGGCCGCGTAACGTGTAGTTAGCCCTCTGGGTATAAAAAATTGACTCGATGATTTTTCCCTATTACCCGAAAAAATTTCCCGATTACCCGAAAAATCCGAAAAATTCGGGAAAAAAAAATTGTCTTTTTCCTGAAAAAAAAATTCTATCAGATTCTCCTAATTAAAAGATTCAAATAGTTGTACGGACATTTTTCGCTATCTGTCACCGATTTCGAGAAAAAAAATAAAAACAAAATTTTTCGGGAAAAAAACTGAAACAGGAATCCTGAAAAAAAAAATATTTTCGGATAGTCCTGCTTCATCCTACAATTGCCGTGTATGGAGACCCCCATGCTATCTCGTACTTTCTTTAAGAAAAAAAATTCCTGAAAAAAAAAGTTTCAGTTTTCAGGATTTTTATATTTTTTTCAGATTCTAAACTAAATTCTCTTCCAAAAGTTGTATGGGCACGAAGCTGTCCGACGCATACTTTCCGAGAAAATAGCGTATGACACACAATGTCATCTTTGAAAAAATTGTCATTTTTGTCATTTTTTTTTTTTGTTCCGGACTTGCCTCGTCACCTTGATCAAAATGAGCTATGATACCGGGGGGGGTACATAGAGCATTTTCGACATTTGAGGGCATATCTCCGAGCCCCAGTGGAAATCTGGCAAAGTCGGATTTTTCTGGGTGGTTTTGGGGGGTCCTCTATGTTTCCTGAAAGTTTCACCCCTCCACCACTGCTCCTTCTGGGAGAACAATTCTGTCAATGTGTCAGTCAGTCAGTCAGTGGTAAGTCCAGCTATATATAATATAACTAGGGGGTGGGGTGCGGCCCGCCGGCCGCTTCGCTCGACGACTCGAATTACGGATGTGCGAAACGGTTCGAAGCGATCCGCTCCGCGGCTCGCTTCTTCACCGTTCCGCCCATCCGCAATTCGAGTCGTCGAACGAAGCTGCCGCGTAATGGGTGGTTGGGCGTTTTTTATGGTTAGCCGACTGGGTACTGGTCGCCGGCTCGCTTCGCTCAACGACTCGAATTGCAGATGTGCGAAACGGTTTGAAGCGATCCGTCTCGCTTCGCTCGACGGCTCGCTTCTTCACCGTTCCGCCCATCTGCAATTCGAGTCGTCGAACGAAGCGGCCGCGTAATGCGTGGTTAGCCGACTGGGTACTGTTCGCCGGCTCGCTTCGCTCGACGACTCGAAGTACAGATGTGGAAACGGTTCGAAGCGATCCGTCTCGCTTCGCTCGACGGCTCGTTTCTAACCGTTTCGCACATCTGTACTTCGAGTCGTCGAGCGAAGCGGCCGCGTAACGTGTAGTTAGCCCTCTGGGTATAAAAAATTGCCTCGATGATTTTTCCCTATTACCCGAAAAAATTTCCCGATTACCCGAAAAATCCGAAAAATTCGGGAAAAAAAAATTGTCCTTTTCCTGAAAAAAAAATTCTATCAGATTCTCCTAATTAAAAGATTCAAATAGTTGTATGGACATTTTTCGCTATCTGTCACCGATTTCGAGAAAAAAAATAAAAACAAAATTTTTCGGGAAAAAAACTGAAACAGGAATCCTGAAAAAAAAATTATTTTCGGATAGTCCTGCTTCATCCTACAATTGCCGTGTATGGAGACCCCCATGCTATCTCGTACTTTCTTTAAGAAAAAAAATTCCTGAAAAATTCCTGAAAAATTTTCCGGACTTTTATAATTTTCCTAGATTCTAAACTAAATTCTCTTCCAAAAGTTGTATGGGCACGAATTTCTCCGACGCATACTTTTCGAGAAAACAGCGTATGACACGAAATGTCATCTTCAAAAAAATTGTCATTTTTGTCATTTTTTTTTTTTGATCCGGATTTGCCTCGTCACCCTGATCAAAATGAGCTATGATACCGGGGGGGGTACATAGAGACTTTTTGCTATTCGAGGGCATATCTCCGTGCGCCAGTGGAAATTTGGCATTTTCGGATTTTTCCCCCAGTCACAGAACCACCTAATATACTTATGGAAAGTTTCAACCCCCCACCACCACTCCTTCTAGGAGAACAATTCTGTCAATACGTGAGTCAGTGAGTCAGTGGTAAGTCCAGCTTTATATAATATAACTAGGGGGTGGGGTGCGGCCCGCCGGCCGCTTCGCTCGACGACTCGAATTACGGATGTGCGAAACGGTTCGAAGGTATCCGTCTCGCTTCGCTCGACGGCTCCCTTCTTCACCGTTCCGCCCATCCGCAATTCGAGTCGTCGAACGAAGCTGCCGCGTAATGGGTGGTGAGGTCGACTGGGTGGACGTTTTTTTCGGTACAGGTCGCCGGCTCGCTTCGCTCAACGACTCGAATTGCAGATGTGCGAAACGGTTTGAAGCGATCCGTCTCGCTTCGCTCGACGGCTCGCTTCTTCACCGTTCCGCCCATCTGCAATTCGAGTCGTCGAACGAAGCGGCCGCGTAATGCGTGGTTAGCCGACTGGGTACTGTTCGCCGGCTCGCTTCGCTCGACGACTCGAAGTACAGATGTGGAAACGGTTCGAAGCGATCCGTCTCGCTTCGCTCGACGGCTCGTTTCTAACCGTTTCGCACATCTGTACTTCGAGTCGTCGAGCGAAGCGGCCGCGTAACGTGTAGTTAGCCCTCTGGGTACAAAAGGTTATTGGCAAGTCAGTCAATGTACCGCGATGGTTATATCTGGATGATCGTATTCCATACAAATTGTGAAAAAAAAAAAATTGCAGTTTTCAGGAAAAAAAAAATTCTATCGGATTCTCCTAATTAAAAGATTCAAATAGTTGTATGGACATTTTTTGCTATCTGTCACCGATTTTGAGAAAAAAAATAAAATGTGATTTTTTCGGGAAAAAAACTGAAACAGGAATCCTGAAAAAAAAAATATTTTCGGATAGTCCTGCTTCATACCAACATTGCCGTGTATGGAGACCCCTATGCTATCTCGTACTTTCTTTAAGAAAAAAAATTCCTGAAATTTTTTTTTTCAGTTTTCAGGATTTTTATAATTTTGTAGGATTCTTCACTAACACCTCTTCAAAAAGTTCTAACATGTCAAAGCTGTCCGACGCATACTTTTCCCGCAATAAGTCCGTGATACTTTTTATCCCGAGAAAAAAAGTTGACTTTTTGGTCACTTTTTTTTTCAGAATCGGATTTGCCTGGTCACCCTGATCAAAATAAGCTGTGATACCTGGGGGGGTACATAGAGACTTTTTGATATTCGAGGGCATATCTCCGAGCGCCAGTGGAAATTTGACATTTTCGGATTTTTCCCCCACTCGACCTGCCCTCTATACCCCCCTCCGAAAATTTGGTTACTCTAGCCCTACTCCTTCTGGGAGAACAATTCTGTCAATGAGTGAGTGAGTGAGTGAGTGAGTGAGTGAGTGAATCAGTGGTAAGTCCAGCTTTATATAGTATAACTAGGGGGTGGGGTGCGGCCCGCCGGCCGCTTCGCTCGACGACTCGAATTACGGATGTGCGAAACGGTTCGAAGGTATCCGTCTCGCTTCGCTCGACGGCTCCCTTCTTCACCGTTCCGCCCATCCGCAATTCGAGTCGTCGAACGAAGCTGCCGCGTAATGGGTGGTGAGGTTTTCTGAGACAAAGTTTTTTTGGGTACAGGTCGCCGGCTCGCTTCGCTCAACGACTCGAATTGCAGATGTGCGAAACGGTTTGAAGCGATCCGTCTCGCTTCGCTCGACGGCTCGCTTCTTCACCGTTCCGCCCATCTGCAATTCGAGTCGTCGAACGAAGCGGCCGCGTAATGCGTGGTTAGCCGACTGGGTACTGTTCGCCGGCTCGCTTCGCTCGACGACTCGAAGTACAGATGTGGAAACGGTTCGAAGCGATCCGTCTCGCTTCGCTCGACGGCTCGTTTCTAACCGTTTCGCACATCTGTACTTCGAGTCGTCGAGCGAAGCGGCCGCGTAACGTGTAGTTAGCCCTCTGGGTACAAAAAGTTGACTCGATGATTTTTCCCGATTACCCGAAAAAATTTCCCGATTACCCGAAAAATCCGAAAAATTCGGGAAAAAAAAATTGTCCTTTTCCTGAAAAAAAAATTCTATCGGATTCTCCTAATTAAAAGATTCAAATAGTTGTATGGACATTTTTCGCTATCTGTCACCGATTTCTAGAAAAAAAATAAAATGATTTTTTTTCGGGAAAAAAACTGAAACTCAAATCCTGAAAAAAAAATTATTTTCGGATAGTCCTGCTTCATCCTACAATTGCCGTGTATGGAGACCCCCATGCTATCTCGTACTTTCTTTAAGAAAAAAAATTCCTGAAAAATTCCTGAAAAATTTTCCGGACTTTTATAATTTTCCTAGATTCTAAACTAAATTCTCTTCCAAAAGTTGTATGGGCACGAATTTCTCCGACGCATACTTTTCGAGAAAACAGCGTATGACACAGAATGTCATCTTCAAAAAATTTGTCATTTTTGTCATTTTTTTTTTTTGATCCGGACTTGCCTCGTCACCCTGATCAATATGAGCTATGATACCATGGGGGGTACATAGAGACTTTTTGCTATTCGAGGGCATATCTCCGTGCGCCAGTGGAAATTTGGCATTTTCGGATTTTTCCCCCACTCGACCTCCCCTCTAATATACTTTTGGAAAGTTTCACCCCCCCACCACCTCTCCTTCTGGGAGAACAATTCTGTCAATGAATCAGTCAGTCAGTCAGTGGTAAGTCCAGCTATATATAATATAATAACTAGGGGGTGGGGTGCGGCCCGCCGGCCGCTTCGCTCGACGACTCGAATTACGGATGTGCGAAACGGTTCGAAGGTATCCGTCTCGCTTCGCTCGACGGCTCCCTTCTTCACCGTTCCGCCCATCCGCAATTCGAGTCGTCGAACGAAGCTGCCGCGTAATGGGTGGTTGGGCCTTTTGGGTGGTTAAGTCTCCTGTTACAAAAAGTTTTTTGAGTACTGGTCGCCGGCTCGCTTCGCTCAACGACTCGAATTGCAGATGTGCGAAACGGTTTGAAGCGATCCGTCTCGCTTCGCTCGACGGCTCGCTTCTTCACCGTTCCGCCCATCTGCAATTCGAGTCGTCGAACGAAGCGGCCGCGTAATGCGTGGTTAGCCGACTGGGTACTGTTCGCCGGCTCGCTTCGCTCGACGACTCGAAGTACAGATGTGGAAACGGTTCGAAGCGATCCGTCTCGCTTCGCTCGACGGCTCGTTTCTAACCGTTTCGCACATCTGTACTTCGAGTCGTCGAGCGAAGCGGCCGCGTAACGTGTAGTTAGCCCTCTGGGTACAAAAGGTTATTGGCAAGTCAGTCAATGTACCGCGATGGCTATATCTGGATGATCGTATCCCATACAAATTCTGAAAAAAAAAATTGCAGTTTTCAGGAAAAAAAAAATTCTATCGGATTCTCCTAATTAAAATATTCAAATAATTGTATGGACATTTTTCGCTATCTGTCACCGTTTTCGAGAAAAAAAATAAAAAAAAAATTTTTCGGGAAAAAAACTGAAACAGGAATCCTGAAAAAAAAAATATTTTCGGATAGTCCTGCTTCATACCAACATTGCCGTGTATGGAGACCATTATGCTATCTCGTACTTTCTTTAAGAAAAAAAATTCCTGAAAAAAAAAGTTTCAGTTTTCAGGATTTTTATAATTTTGTAGGATTCTCCACTAACACCTCTTCAAAAAGTTCTAACATGTCGAAGCTGTCCGACGCATACTTTTCCCGCAATAAGTCCGTGATACTTTTTATCCCGAGAAAAAAAGTTGACTTTTTGGTCACTTTTTTTTTCAGATTCGGATTTGCCTGGTCACCCTGATCAATAATCGCTGTGATACCGGGGGGGGTACATAGAGACTTTTTGATATTCGAGGGCATATCTCCGTGCGCCAGTGGAAATTTGGCATTTTCGGATTTTTCCCCCACTCGACCTCCCCTCTAATATACTTGTAGAAAGTTTCAACCCCCCACCACCCCTCCTTCTGGGAGAACAATTCTGTCAATACGTGAGTCAGTCAGTCAGTGAGTCAGTGGTAAGTCCAGCTTTATATAATATAACTAGGGGGTGGGGTGCGGCCCGCCGGCCGCTTCGCTCGACGACTCGAATTACGGATGTGCGAAACGGTTCGAAGGTATCCGTCTCGCTTCGCTCGACGGCTCCCTTCTTCACCGTTCCGCCCATCCGCAATTCGAGTCGTCGAACGAAGCTGCCGCGTAATGGGTGGTGAGGTTTCCTGAGACAAAGTTTTTTTGGGTACAGGTCGCCGGCTCGCTTCGCTCAACGACTCGAATTGCAGATGTGCGAAACGGTTTGAAGCGATCCGTCTCGCTTCGCTCGACGGCTCGCTTCTTCACCGTTCCGCCCATCTGCAATTCGAGTCGTCGAACGAAGCGGCCGCGTAATGCGTGGTTAGCCGACTGGGTACTGTTCGCCGGCTCGCTTCGCTCGACGACTCGAAGTACAGATGTGGAAACGGTTCGAAGCGATCCGTCTCGCTTCGCTCGACGGCTCGTTTCTAACCGTTTCGCACATCTGTACTTCGAGTCGTCGAGCGAAGCGGCCGCGTAACGTGTAGTTAGCCCTCTGGGTATAAAAAATTGACTCGATGATTTTTCCCTATTACCCGAAAAAATTTCCCGATTACCCGAAAAATCCGAAAAATTCGGGAAAAAAAAATTGTCTTTTTCCTGAAAAAAAAATTCTATCAGATTCTCCTAATTAAAAGATTCAAATAGTTGTACGGACATTTTTCGCTATCTGTCACCGATTTCGAGAAAAAAAATAAAAACAAAATTTTTCGGGAAAAAAACTGAAACAGGAATCCTGAAAAAAAAAATATTTTCGGATAGTCCTGCTTCATCCTACAATTGCCGTGTATGGAGACCCCCATGCTATCTCGTACTTTCTTTAAGAAAAAAAATTCCTGAAAAAAAAAGTTTCAGTTTTCAGGATTTTTATATTTTTTTCAGATTCTAAACTAAATTCTCTTCCAAAAGTTGTATGGGCACGAAGCTGTCCGACGCATACTTTCCGAGAAAATAGCGTATGACACACAATGTCATCTTTGAAAAAATTGTCATTTTTGTCATTTTTTTTTTTTGTTCCGGACTTGCCTCGTCACCTTGATCAAAATGAGCTATGATACCGGGGGGGGTACATAGAGCATTTTCGACATTTGAGGGCATATCTCCGAGCCCCAGTGGAAATCTGGCAAAGTCGGATTTTTCTGGGTGGTTTTGGGGGGTCCTCTATGTTTCCTGAAAGTTTCACCCCTCCACCACTGCTCCTTCTGGGAGAACAATTCTGTCAATGTGTCAGTCAGTCAGTCAGTGGTAAGTCCAGCTATATATAATATAACTAGGGGGTGGGGTGCGGCCCGCCGGCCGCTTCGCTCGACGACTCGAATTACGGATGTGCGAAACGGTTCGAAGCGATCCGCTCCGCGGCTCGCTTCTTCACCGTTCCGCCCATCCGCAATTCGAGTCGTCGAACGAAGCTGCCGCGTAATGGGTGGTTGGGCGTTTTTTTTGGTTAGCCGACTGGGTACTGGTCGCCGGCTCGCTTCGCTCAACGACTCGAATTGCAGATGTGCGAAACGGTTTGAAGCGATCCGTCTCGCTTCGCTCGACGGCTCGCTTCTTCACCGTTCCGCCCATCTGCAATTCGAGTCGTCGAACGAAGCGGCCGCGTAATGCGTGGTTAGCCGACTGGGTACTGTTCGCCGGCTCGCTTCGCTCGACGACTCGAAGTACAGATGTGGAAACGGTTCGAAGCGATCCGTCTCGCTTCGCTCGACGGCTCGTTTCTAACCGTTTCGCACATCTGTACTTCGAGTCGTCGAGCGAAGCGGCCGCGTAACGTGTAGTTAGCCCTCTGGGTATAAAAAATTGCCTCGATGATTTTTCCCTATTACCCGAAAAAATTTCCCGATTACCCGAAAAATCCGAAAAATTCGGGAAAAAAAAATTGTCCTTTTCCTGAAAAAAAAATTCTATCAGATTCTCCTAATTAAAAGATTCAAATAGTTGTATGGACATTTTTCGCTATCTGTCACCGATTTCGAGAAAAAAAATAAAAACAAAATTTTTCGGGAAAAAAACTGAAACAGGAATCCTGAAAAAAAAATTATTTTCGGATAGTCCTGCTTCATCCTACAATTGCCGTGTATGGAGACCCCCATGCTATCTCGTACTTTCTTTAAGAAAAAAAATTCCTGAAAAATTCCTGAAAAATTTTCCGGACTTTTATAATTTTCCTAGATTCTAAACTAAATTCTCTTCCAAAAGTTGTATGGGCACGAATTTCTCCGACGCATACTTTTCGAGAAAACAGCGTATGACACGAAATGTCATCTTCAAAAAAATTGTCATTTTTGTCATTTTTTTTTTTTGATCCGGATTTGCCTCGTCACCCTGATCAAAATGAGCTATGATACCGGGGGGGGTACATAGAGACTTTTTGCTATTCGAGGGCATATCTCCGTGCGCCAGTGGAAATTTGGCATTTTCGGATTTTTCCCCCAGTCACAGAACCACCTAATATACTTATGGAAAGTTTCAACCCCCCACCACCACTCCTTCTAGGAGAACAATTCTGTCAATACGTGAGTCAGTGAGTCAGTGGTAAGTCCAGCTTTATATAATATAACTAGGGGGTGGGGTGCGGCCCGCCGGCCGCTTCGCTCGACGACTCGAATTACGGATGTGCGAAACGGTTCGAAGGTATCCGTCTCGCTTCGCTCGACGGCTCCCTTCTTCACCGTTCCGCCCATCCGCAATTCGAGTCGTCGAACGAAGCTGCCGCGTAATGGGTGGTGAGGTTTTCTGAGACAAAGTTTTTTTGGGTACAGGTCGCCGGCTCGCTTCGCTCAACGACTCGAATTGCAGATGTGCGAAACGGTTTGAAGCGATCCGTCTCGCTTCGCTCGACGGCTCGCTTCTTCACCGTTCCGCCCATCTGCAATTCGAGTCGTCGAACGAAGCGGCCGCGTAATGCGTGGTTAGCCGACTGGGTACTGTTCGCCGGCTCGCTTCGCTCGACGACTCGAAGTACAGATGTGGAAACGGTTCGAAGCGATCCGTCTCGCTTCGCTCGACGGCTCGTTTCTAACCGTTTCGCACATCTGTACTTCGAGTCGTCGAGCGAAGCGGCCGCGTAACGTGTAGTTAGCCCTCTGGGTACAAAAAGTTGACTCGATGATTTTTCCCGATTACCCGAAAAAATTTCCCGATTACCCGAAAAATCCGAAAAATTCGGGAAAAAAAAATTGTCCTTTTCCTGAAAAAAAAATTCTATCGGATTCTCCTAATTAAAAGATTCAAATAGTTGTATGGACATTTTTCGCTATCTGTCACCGATTTCTAGAAAAAAAATAAAATGATTTTTTTTCGGGAAAAAAACTGAAACTCAAATCCTGAAAAAAAAATTATTTTCGGATAGTCCTGCTTCATCCTACAATTGCCGTGTATGGAGACCCCCATGCTATCTCGTACTTTCTTTAAGAAAAAAAATTCCTGAAAAATTCCTGAAAAATTTTCCGGACTTTTATAATTTTCCTAGATTCTAAACTAAATTCTCTTCCAAAAGTTGTATGGGCACGAATTTCTCCGACGCATACTTTTCGAGAAAACAGCGTATGACACGGAATGTCATCTTCAAAAAAATTGTCATTTTTGTCATTTTTTTTTTTTGATCCGGACTTGCCTCGTCACCCTGATCAAAATGAGCTATGATACCGGGGGGGGTACATAGAGACTTTTTGCTATTCGAGGGCATATCTCCGTGCGCCAGTGGAAATTTGGCATTTTCAGATTTTTCCCCCACTCGACCTCCTCTCTAATATACTTTTGGAAAGTTTCAACCCCCCACCACCCCTCCTTCTGGGAGAACAATTCTGTCAATGAATCAGTCAGTGAGTCAGTGGTAAGTCCAGCTATATATAATATAACTAGGGGGTGGGGTGCGGCCCGCCGGCCGCTTCGCTCGACGACTCGAATTACGGATGTGCGAAACGGTTCGAAGGTATCCGTCTCGCTTCGCTCGACGGCTCCCTTCTTCACCGTTCCGCCCATCCGCAATTCGAGTCGTCGAACGAAGCTGCCGCGTAATGGGTGGTTGGGGCTTTTTGTACAAAGTTTTTTTGGGTACTGGTCGCCGGCTCGCTTCGCTCAACGACTCGAATTGCAGATGTGCGAAACGGTTTGAAGCGATCCGTCTCGCTTCGCTCGACGGCTCGCTTCTTCACCGTTCCGCCCATCTGCAATTCGAGTCGTCGAACGAAGCGGCCGCGTAATGCGTGGTTAGCCGACTGGGTACTGTTCGCCGGCTCGCTTCGCTCGACGACTCGAAGTACAGATGTGGAAACGGTTCGAAGCGATCCGTCTCGCTTCGCTCGACGGCTCGTTTCTAACCGTTTCGCACATCTGTACTTCGAGTCGTCGAGCGAAGCGGCCGCGTAACGTGTAGTTAGCCCTCTGGGTACAAAAAGTTGACTCGATGATTTTTCCCGATTACCCGAAAAAAATTCCCGATTACCCGAAAAATCCGAAAAATTCGGGAAAAAAAAATTGTCTTTTTCCTGAAAAAAAAATTCTATCGGATTCTCCTAATTAAAAGATTAAAATAGTTGTATGGACATTTTTCGCTATCTGTCACCGATTTCGAGAAAAAAAATAAAATGATTTTTTTTCGGGAAAAAAACTGAAACAGGAATCCTGAAAAAAAAAATATTTTCGGATAGTCCTGCTTCATACCAACATTGCCGTGTATGGAGACCACTATGCTATCTCGTACTTTCTTTAAGAAAAAAAATTCCTGAAAAAAAAAGTTTCAGTTTTCAGGATTTTTATAATTTTGTAGGATTCTCCACTAACACCTCTTCAAAAAGTTCTAACATGTCGAAGCTGTCCGACGCATACTTTTCCCGCAATAAGTCCGTGATACTTTTTATCCCGAGAAAAAAAGTTGACTTTTTGGTCACTTTTTTTTTCAGATTCGGATTTGCCTGGTCACCCTGATCAAAATAAGCTGTGATACCGGGGGGGGTACATAGAGACTTTTTGATATTCGAGGGCATATCTCCGAGCCCCAGTGGAAATTTGGCATTTTCGGATTTTTCCCCCACTCGACCTGAACTCTATACCCCTTTCCGAAAATTTGGTTACTCTAGCCCTACTCCTTCTGGGAGAACAATTCTGTCAATGAGTGAGTGAGTGAGTGAGTGAGTGAGTGAGTGAATCAGTGGTAAGTCCAGCTTTATATAATATAACTAGAGGGTGCTCGGTGCCACGCCCCCATGGGGCGCGGAGGGTTAGTTGCTTCGCCTGTCGCTTCGCTTGGTTAATACATATTTTTTTTTTTTCTGTTGGGTGATGTGCCTTGTTAGGCAAAATGGTATATTTTTGTAGTTTTTTTCGATCTGAGACGGGTAAAATGAATTGTATTGGGCCGCCTCGCTTCGCTCGTCGGCATGATTCGTCGCCGCCTCGCTCCGCTCGTCGACGCGAATCACTCGCTCGCTCCGCTTGCTCGATGGAGCTCGCTGCGCTCGCTCTAGAGTGTTGCCGATAAGTTTCTTCCAATAAAGTCAAACCAAGCAAAGCGACAAGTCTATTTTAATACTACGAATCGAATCGTCGGGGTACCCCCTCCGATTCGACTCTTAGTATTAAAATGACTTGTCGCTTTGCTTGGTTTGACTTTATTGGAAGAAACTTATCGGTAAGGTGCATTTCTATACAAAAAAAGGTTATATGCAAGTTTGTTCGTGTACCTAGACGATCAGTACTGAATTTAGTTGATTTTCGCCGTTTTCGCTTCGCTCAACGGCGGTTATTCGACGCCTCCTCGCTTCGCTCGACGGCGCGAATAACTCGCTCGCTTCGCTCGCTCGCTGGAGCTGCGCTCAAAAGTGACTATTCGCTCGCTCCGCTCGCGACGCAGCTCGCTTTGCTCGCAGCAGTTTCGAGAAAAAAAAAAAAAAAAATTTTGCGATTTTTGAAAAAACAAAAACGGATTTGGATAGCTCTTCATCACCCGAAAATTGCCGTGTAAGGAGACCACTACCAAAAATGTTACCGTTTTTGAGAAAAAAAATTAATAAAATTTTTTTCGCGATTTTTGCAAAAAAAAAAATCTCACCGATATCGCTTGACGATTCTCTAAAAAAAATTGTATGACAGCAAAAATCCCAGATGCACCGTTTTTTTTAAAAAAAATAAAATAGATTTCGGTCAAATATTGCCGAGCCGAAAAAATTTTCGCGATTTTTGAAAAAAAAAAAATTTCATCAGATAGCCCGATTTTTTCTAAACATTGCCGTGTATGGCGACCACCCCGGTAGGAGTTACCAATTTCGAGAAAAAAAAAAAATGGCGAAAAAAAAAAAAATTTTCGCGATTTTCGCAAAAAAAAAAATACCCACATAATGGCTTGAAAATTGTCTACGAAACGTTCTAAGGTTGCAAAAATCCCGGATGAGTCCTTCTATTTTTAAAAAAATATCAAAAATTTTATCATACGCAAAAATTTTCGCGATTTTTGCAAAAATCAAAGTGGCACCGTATCTGCCTCGTCGATACCTACAAAATGAGCCCAGATAACCGATGCCTTATAACGTTAATTTTTCGATGCCGAGGGCATATCTCCGAGCGCCAGTGGAAAATTGGCAATGTCAGATTTTTCCCCCAGTCATTGGAAAACCTCCTACCCCCCCCCAAAAGTTTCAACCCCGTAGCTCAACTCTTTCTAGGAGAACAATTCTGTCAATAGGTGAGTCAGTCAGTCAGTGGTAAAGTCCAGCTTTATATAATATAACTAGAGGGTGCTCGGTGCCACGCCCCCATGGGGCGCGGAGGGTTAGTTGCTTCGCCTGTCGCTTCGCTTGGTTTGCCACTAAAATTTTTTTTTTTTTTTTGGTAGAGTGCCTTGTTAGGCAAAATGGTATATTTTTGTAGTTTATTTCGATCTGAGACGGGTAAAATGAATTGTATTGGGCCGCCTCGCTTCGCTCGTCGGCATGATTCGTCGCCGCCTCGCTCCGCTCGTCGACGCGAATCACTCGCTCGCTCCGCTCGCTCGATGGAGCTCGCTGCGCTCGCTCTAGAGTGTCGCCGATAAGTTTCTTCCAATAAAGTCAAACCAAGCAAAGCGACAAGTCTATTTTAATACTACGAATCGAATCGTCGGGGTACCCCCTCCGATTCGACTCTTAGTATTAAAATGACTTGTCGCTTTGCTTGGTTTGACTTTATTGGAAGAAACTTATCGGTAAGGTGCATTTGTATACAAAAAAAGGTTATATGCAAGTTTGTTCGTGTACCTAGACGATCAGTACTGAATTTAGTTGATTTTGGCCGTTTTCGCTTCGCTCAACGGCGGTTATTCGACGCCTCCTCGCTTCGCTCGACGGCGCGAATAACTCGCTCGCTTCGCTCGCTCGCTGGAGCTGCGCTCAAAAGTGACTATTCGCTCGCTCCGCTCGCGACGCAGCTCGCTTTGCTCGCAGCAGTTTCGAGTAAAAAAAAAAAAAATATTTTTGCGATTTTTGAAAAAAAAAAAACGGATTTGGATAGCTCTTCTTCATCCGAAAATTGCCGTGTAAGGAGAGCACCACCAAAAATGTTACCGTTTTTGAGAAAAAAAATTAATAAAAAAATTTTCGCGATTTTTGCAAAAAAAAAAATCCCATCGATACCGCTTGACGATTCTCTAAAAAAAATTGTATGACAGCAAAAATCCCACATGCACCGTTTTTTTTTTAAAAATTAAAATAGATTTTGGTCAAATATTGCCGAGACGAAAAAATTTTCGCGATTTTTGAAAAAAAAAAAATTTTATCGGATAGCCCGATTTTTTCTAAACATTGCCGTGTATGGCGACCACCCCGGTAGGAGTTACCATTTTCGAGAAAAAAAAAAAATGGCGAAAAAAAAAAAAATTTTCGCGATTTTCGCAAAAAAAAAAATACCCACATAATGGCTTGAAAATTGTCTACGAAACGTTCTAAGGTTGCAAAAATCCCGGATGAGTCCTTCTATTTTTAAAAAAATATCAAAAATTTTATCATAAGCAAAAATTTTCGCGATTTTTGCAAAAATCAAAGCGGCACCGTATCTGCCTCGTCGATACCTACAAAATGAGCCCAGATAACCGATGCCTTATAACGTTAATTTTTCGACGCCGAGGGCATATCTCCGAGCGCCAGTGGAAATTTGGCATTTTCGGATTTTTCCCCCGCTCGAATTTTTTTCAATACCCCCCCCCAAAAGTTTCAACCCCGTAGCTCAACTCTTTCTAGGAGAACAATTCTGTCAGTATGTCAGTGAGTCAGTCAGTGATTTTTTCGGGAAAAAAACTGAAACAGGAATCCTGAAAAAAAAAATATTTTCGGATAGTCCTGCTTCATACCAACATTGCCGTGTATGGAGACCCCTATGCTATCTCGTACTTTCTTTAAGAAAAAAAATTCCTGAAAAAAAAAGTTTCAGTTTTCAGGATTTTTATATTTTTTTCAGATTCTAAACTAAATTCTCTTCCAAAAGTTGTATGGGCATGAAGCTGTCCGACGCATACTTTCCGAGAAAATAGCGTATGACACACAATGTCATCTTCCAAAAAATTGTCATTATTGTCATTTTTTTTTTTTGGTCCGGACTTGCCTCGTCACCCTGATCAAAATGAGCTATGATACCATGGGGGGTACATAGAGACTTTTTGCTATTTGAGGGCATATCTCCGAGCGCCAGTGGAAATTTGGCATTTTCGGATTTTTCCCCAACTCGACCTCCCCTCTTATATACTTCTGGAAAGTTTCACCCCCCCACCACCTCTCCTTCTGGGAGAACAATTCTGTCAATGAGTGTGTCAGTCAGTCAGTGGTAAGTCCAGCTATATATAATATAATAACTAGGGGGTGGGGTGCGGCCCGCCGGCCGCTTCGTTCGACGACTCGAATTGCAGATGGGCGGAACGGTGAAGAAGCGAGCCGTCGAGCGAAGCGAGACGGATCGCTTCAAACCGTTTCGCACATCTGCAATTCGAGTCGTTGAGCGAAGCGAGCCGGCGACCATTACCCACAACAACTTTGTCTCAGAAGGCCTAACCAAAAAAAACGCCCAACCACCCATTACGCGGCAGCTTCGTTCGACGACTCGAATTGCGGATGGGCGGAACGGTGAAGAAGGGAGCCGTCGAGCGAAGCGAGACGGATACCTTCGAACCGTTTCGCACATCCGTAATTCGAGTCGTCGAGCGAAGCGGCCGGCGGGCCGCACCCCACCCCCTAGTTATATTATATAAAGCTGGACTTACCACTGACTGACTGACTCACGTATTGACAGAATTGTTCTCCTAGAAGGAGTGGTGGTGGGGGGTTGAAACTTTCCACAAGCATATTAGGTGGTCCAATGACTGGGGGAAAAATCCGAAAATGCCAAATTTCCACTGGCGCGCGAAGATATGCCCTCGAATATCGAAAAGTCACTATGTACCCCCCCAGGTATCACAGCGATTATTGATCAGGGTGACGAGCCAAGTCCGGATCAAAAAAAAAAAATGACAAAAATGACAATTTTTTTGAAGATGACATTCCGTGTCATACGCTGTTTTCTCGAAAAGTATGCGTCGGAGAAATTCGTGCCCATACAACTTTTGGAAGAGAATTTAGTTTAGAATCTAGGAAAATTATAAAAGTCCGGAAAATTTTTCAGGAATTTTTCAGGAATTTTTTTTCTTAAATAAAGTACGAGATAGCATGGGGGTCTCCATACACGGCAATTGTAGGATGAAGCAGGACTATCCGAAAATAATTTTTTTTTCAGCATTTGAGTTTCAGTTTTTTTCCCGAAAAAAAATCATTTTATTTTTTTTCTCAAAATCGGTGACAGATAGCGAAAAATGTCCGTACAACTATTTTAATCTTTTAAATAGGAGAATCCGATAGAATTTTTTTTTCAGGAAAAGGACAATTTTTTTTTCCCAATTTTTTAGGATTTTTCGGGTAATCGGGAAAAATTTTCGGGTAATCGGGAAAAATCATCGAGTCAACTTTTTGTACCCAGAGGGCTAACTACACGTTACGCGGCCGCTTCGCTCGACGACTCGAAGTACAGATGTGCGAAACGGTTAGAAACGAGCCGTCGAGCGAAGCGAGACGGATCGCTTCGAACCGTTTCCACATCTGTACTTCGAGTCGTCGAGCGAAGCGAGCCGGCGAACAGTACCCAGTCGGCTAACCACGCATTACGCGGCCGCTTCGTTCGACGACTCGAATTGCAGATGGGCGAAACGGTGAAGAAGCGAGCCGTCGAGCGAAGCGAGACGGATCGCTTCAAACCGTTTCGCACATCTGCAATTCGAGTCGTTGAGCGAAGCGAGCCGGCGACCATTACCCACAACAACTTTGTCTCAGAAGGCCTAACCAAAAAAAACGCCCAACCACCCATTACGCGGCAGCTTCGTTCGACGACTCGAATTGCGGATGGGCGGATTTCAACCCCGTAGCTCAACTCTTTCTAGGAGAACAATTCTGTCAGTATGTCAGTGAGTCAGTCAGTGATTTTTTCGGGAAAAAAACTGAAACAGGAATCCTGAAAAAAAAATTATTTTCGGATAGTCCTGCTTCATCCTACAATTGCCGTGTATGGAGACCCCCATGCTATCTCGTACTTTATTTAAGAAAAAAAATTCCTGAAAAATTCCTGAAAAATTTTCCGGACTTTTATAATTTTCCTAGATTCTAAACTAAATTCTCTTCCAAAAGTTGTATGGGCACGAATTTCTCCGACGCATACTTTTCGAGAAAACAGCGTATGACACGGAATGTCATCTTCAAAAAAATTGTCATTTTTGTCATTTTTTTTTTTTGATCCGGACTTGGCTCGTCACCCTGATCAATAATCGCTGTGATACCTGGGGGGGTACATAGTGACTTTTCGATATTCGAGGGCATATCTTCGCGCGCCAGTGGAAATTTGGCATTTTCGGATTTTTCCCCCAGTCATTGGACCACCTAATATGCTTGTGGAAAGTTTCAACCCCCCACCACCACTCCTTCTAGGAGAACAATTCTGTCAATACGTGAGTCAGTCAGTCAGTGGTAAGTCCAGCTTTATATAATATAACTAGGGGGTGGGGTGCGGCCCGCCGGCCGCTTCGCTCGACGACTCGAATTACGGATGTGCGAAACGGTTCGAAGGTATCCGTCTCGCTTCGCTCGACGGCTCCCTTCTTCACCGTTCCGCCCATCCGCAATTCGAGTCGTCGAACGAAGCTGCCGCGTAATGGGTGGTTGGGCGTTTTTTTTGGTTAGGCCTTCTGAGACAAAGTTGTTGTGGGTAATGGTCGCCGGCTCGCTTCGCTCAACGACTCGAATTGCAGATGTGCGAAACGGTTTGAAGCGATCCGTCTCGCTTCGCTCGACGGCTCGCTTCTTCACCGTTCCGCCCATCTGCAATTCGAGTCGTCGAACGAAGCGGCCGGCGGGCCGCACCCCACCCCCTAGTTATTATATTATATATAGCTGGACTTACCACTGACTGACTGACACACTCATTGACAGAATTGTTCTCCCAGAAGGAGAGGTGGTGGGGGGGTGAAACTTTCCAGAAGTATATAAGAGGGGAGGTCGAGTTGGGGAAAAATCCGAAAATGCCAAATTTCCACTGGCGCTCGGAGATATGCCCTCAAATAGCAAAAAGTCTCTATGTACCCCCCATGGTATCATAGCTCATTTTGATCAGGGTGACGAGGCAAGTCCGGACCAAAAAAAAAAAATGACAATAATGACAATTTTTTGGAAGATGACATTGTGTGTCATACGCTATTTTCTCGGAAAGTATGCGTCGGACAGCTTCATGCCCATACAACTTTTGGAAGAGAATTTAGTTTAGAATCTGAAAAAAATATAAAAATCCTGAAAACTGAAACTTTTTTTTTCAGGAATTTTTTTTCTTAAAGAAAGTACGAGATAGCATAGGGGTCTCCATACACGGCAATGTTGGTATGAAGCAGGACTATCCGAAAATATTTTTTTTTTCAGGATTCCTGTTTCAGTTTTTTTCCCGAAAAAATCACTGACTGACTCACTGACATACTGACAGAATTGTTCTCCTAGAAAGAGTTGAGCTACGGGGTTGAAACTTTTGGGGGGGGGTATTGAAAAAAATTCGAGCGGGGGAAAAATCCGAAAATGCCAAATTTCCACTGGCGCTCGGAGATATGCCCTCGGCGTCGAAAAATTAACGTTATAAGGCATCGGTTATCTGGGCTCATTTTGTAGGTATCGACGAGGCAGATACGGTGCCGCTTTGATTTTTGCAAAAATCGCGAAAATTTTTGCTTATGATAAAATTTTTGATATTTTTTTAAAAATAGAAGGACTCATCCGGGATTTTTGCAACCTTAGAACGTTTCGTAGACAATTTTCAAGCCATTATGTGGGTATTTTTTTTTTTGCGAAAATCGCGAAAATTTTTTTTTTTTTCGCCATTTTTTTTTTTTCTCGAAAATGGTAACTCCTACCGGGGTGGTCGCCATACACGGCAATGTTTAGAAAAAATCGGGCTATCCGATAAAATTTTTTTTTTTTCAAAAATCGCGAAAATTTTTTCGTCTCGGCAATATTTGACCAAAATCTATTTTAATTTTTAAAAAAAAAACGGTGCATGTGGGATTTTTGCTGTCATACAATTTTTTTTAGAGAATCGTCAAGCGGTATCGATGGGATTTTTTTTTTTGCAAAAATCGCGAAAATTTTTTTATTAATTTTTTTTCTCAAAAACGGTAACATTTTTGGTGGTGCTCTCCTTACACGGCAATTTTCGGATGAAGAAGAGCTATCCAAATCCGTTTTTTTTTTTTCAAAAATCGCAAAAATATTTTTTTTTTTTTTACTCGAAACTGCTGCGAGCAAAGCGAGCTGCGTCGCGAGCGGAGCGAGCGAATAGTCACTTTTGAGCGCAGCTCCAGCGAGCGAGCGAAGCGAGCGAGTTATTCGCGCCGTCGAGCGAAGCGAGGAGGCGTCGAATAACCGCCGTTGAGCGAAGCGAAAACGGCCAAAATCAACTAAATTCAGTACTGATCGTCTAGGTACACGAACAAACTTGCATATAACCTTTTTTTGTATACAAATGCACCTTACCGATAAGTTTCTTCCAATAAAGTCAAACCAAGCAAAGCGACAAGTCATTTTAATACTAAGAGTCGAATCGGAGGGGGTACCCCGACGATTCGATTCGTAGTATTAAAATAGACTTGTCGCTTTGCTTGGTTTGACTTTATTGGAAGAAACTTATCGGCGACACTCTAGAGCGAGCGCAGCGAGCTCCATCGAGCGAGCGGAGCGAGCGAGTGATTCGCGTCGACGAGCGGAGCGAGGCGGCGACGAATCATGCCGACGAGCGAAGCGAGGCGGCCCAATACAATTCATTTTACCCGTCTCAGATCGAAATAAACTACAAAAATATACCATTTTGCCTAACAAGGCACTCTACCAAAAAAAAAAAAAAATTTTAGTGGCAAACCAAGCGAAGCGACAGGCGAAGCAACTAACCCTCCGCGCCCCATGGGGGCGTGGCACCGAGCACCCTCTAGTTATATTATATATAGCTGGACTTACCACTGACTGACTGACACACTCATTGACAGAATTGTTCTCCCAGAAGGAGAGGTGGTGGGGGAGTGAAACTTTCCAGAAGTATATAAGAGGGGAGGTCGAGTTGGGGAAAAATCCGAAAATGCCAAATTTCCACTGGCGCTCGGAGATATGCCCTCGAATAGCAAAAAGTCTCTATGTACCCCCCATGGTATCATAGCTCATTTTGATCAGGGTGACGAGGCAAGTCCGGACTAAAAAAAAAAAATGACAAAAATGACAATTTTTTCGAAGATGACATTGTGTGTCATACGCTATTTTCTCGGAAAGTATGCGTCGGACAGCTTCGTGCCCATACAACTTTTGGAAGAGAATTTAGTTTAGAATCTGAAAAAAATATAAAAATCCTGAAAACTGAAACTTTTTTTTTCAGGAATTTTTTTTCTTAAAGAAAGTACGAGATAGCATGGGGGTCTCCATACACGGCAATGTTGGTATGAAGCAGGACTATCCGAAAATAATTTTTTTTTTAGGATTCCTGTTTCAGTTTTTTTCCCGAAAAATTTTGTTTTTATTTTTTTTCTCGAAATAGGTGACAGATAGCGAAAAATGTCCATACAACTATTTGAATCTTTTAATTAGGAGAATCTGATAGAATTTTTTTTTCAGGAAAAGGACAAATTTTTTTTCCCGAATTTTTCGGATTTTTCGGGTAATCGGGAAATTTTTTCGGGTAATCGGGAAAAATCATCGAGTCAACTTTTTGTACCCAGAGGGCTAACTACACGTTACGCGGCCGCTTCGCTCGACGACTCGAAGTACAGATGTGCGAAACGGTTAGAAACGAGCCGTCGAGCGAAGCGAGACGGATCGCTTCGAACCGTTTCCACATCTGTACTTCGAGTCGTCGAGCGAAGCGAGCCGGCGAACAGTACCCAGTCGGCTAACCACGCATTACGCGGCCGCTTCGTTCGACGACTCGAATTGCAGATGGGCGGAACGGTGAAGAAGCGAGCCGTCGAGCGAAGCGAGACGGATCGCTTCAAACCGTTTCGCACATCTGCAATTCGAGTCGTTGAGCGAAGCGAGCCGGCGACCATTACCCACAACAACTTTGTCTCAGAAGGCCTAACCAAAAAAAACGCCCAACCACCCATTACGCGGCAGCTTCGTTCGACGACTCGAATTGCGGATGGGCGGAACGGTGAAGAAGGGAGCCGTCGAGCGAAGCGAGACGGATACCTTCGAACCGTTTCGCACATCCGTAATTCGAGTCGTCGAGCGAAGCGGCCGGCGGGCCGCACCCCACCCCCTAGTTATATTATATAAAGCTGGACTTTACCACTGACTGACTGACTCACCTATTGACAGAATTGTTCTCCTAGAAAGAGTTGAGCTACGGGGTTGAAACTTTTGGGGGGGGGTAGGAGGTTTTCCAATGACTGGGGGAAAAATCTGACATTGCCAATTTTCCACTGGCGCTCGGAGATATGCCCTCGGCATCGAAAAATTAACGTTATAAGGCATCGGTTATCTGGGCTCATTTTGTAGGTATCGACGAGGCAGATACGGTGCCACTTTGATTTTTGCAAAAATCGCGAAAATTTTTGCGTATGATAAAATTTTTGATATTTTTTTAAAAATAGAAGGACTCATCCGGGATTTTTGCAACCTTAGAACGTTTCGTAGACAATTTTCAAGCCATTATGTGGGTATTTTTTTTTTTGCGAAAATCGCGAAAATTTTTTTTTTTTTCGCCATTTTTTTTTTTTCTCGAAATTGGTAACTCCTACCGGGGTGGTCGCCATACACGGCAATGTTTAGAAAAAATCGGGCTATCTGATGAAATTTTTTTTTTTTCAAAAATCGCGAAAATTTTTTCGGCTCGGCAATATTTGACCGAAATCTATTTTATTTTTTTTAAAAAAAACGGTGCATCTGGGATTTTTGCTGTCATACAATTTTTTTTAGAGAATCGTCAAGCGATATCGGTGAGATTTTTTTTTTTGCAAAAATCGCGAAAAAAATTTTATTAATTTTTTTTCTCAAAAACGGTAACATTTTTGGTAGTGGTCTCCTTACACGGCAATTTTCGGGTGATGAAGAGCTATCCAAATCCGTTTTTGTTTTTTCAAAAATCGCAAAATTTTTTTTTTTTTTTTTCTCGAAACTGCTGCGAGCAAAGCGAGCTGCGTCGCGAGCGGAGCGAGCGAATAGTCACTTTTGAGCGCAGCTCCAGCGAGCGAGCGAAGCGAGCGAGTTATTCGCGCCGTCGAGCGAAGCGAGGAGGCGTCGAATAACCGCCGTTGAGCGAAGCGAAAACGGCGAAAATCAACTAAATTCAGTACTGATCGTCTAGGTACACGAACAAACTTGCATATAACCTTTTTTTGTATAGAAATGCACCTTACCGATAAGTTTCTTCCAATAAAGTCAAACCAAGCAAAGCGACAAGTCATTTTAATACTAAGAGTCGAATCGGAGGGGGTACCCCGACGATTCGATTCGTAGTATTAAAATAGACTTGTCGCTTTGCTTGGTTTGACTTTATTGGAAGAAACTTATCGGCAACACTCTAGAGCGAGCGCAGCGAGCTCCATCGAGCAAGCGGAGCGAGCGAGTGATTCGCGTCGACGAGCGGAGCGAGGCGGCGACGAATCATGCCGACGAGCGAAGCGAGGCGGCCCAATACAATTCATTTTACCCGTCTCAGATCGAAAAAAACTACAAAAATATACCATTTTGCCTAACAAGGCACATCACCCAACAGAAAAAAAAAAAATATGTATTAACCAAGCGAAGCGACAGGCGAAGCAACTAACCCTCCGCGCCCCATGGGGGCGTGGCACCGAGCACCCTCTAGTTATATTATATATAGCTGGACTTACCACTGACTCACTGACTGATTCATTGACAGAATTGTTCTCCCAGAAGGAGGGGTGGTGGGGGGTTGAAACTTTCCAAAAGTATATTAGAGAGGAGGTCGAGTGGGGGAAAAATCTGAAAATGCCAAATTTCCACTGGCGCACGGAGATATGCCCTCGAATAGCAAAAAGTCTCTATGTACCCCCCCCGGTATCATAGCTCATTTTGATCAGGGTGACGAGGCAAGTCCGGATCAAAAAAAAAAAATGACAAAAATGACAATTTTTTTGAAGATGACATTCCGTGTCATACGCTGTTTTCTCGAAAAGTATGCGTCGGAGAAATTCGTGCCCATACAACTTTTGGAAGAGAATTTAGTTTAGAATCTAGGAAAATTATAAAAGTCCGGAAAATTTTTCAGGAATTTTTCAGGAATTTTTTTTCTTAAAGAAAGTACGAGATAGCATGGGGGTCTCCATACACGGCAATTGTAGGATGAAGCAGGACTATCCGAAAATAATTTTTTTTTCAGGATTTGAGTTTCAGTTTTTTTCCCGAAAAAAAATCATTTTATTTTTTTTCTAGAAATCGGTGACAGATAGCGAAAAATGTCCATACAACTATTTGAATCTTTTAATTAGGAGAATCCGATAGAATTTTTTTTTCAGGAAAAGGACAATTTTTTTTTCCCGAATTTTTCGGATTTTTCGGGTAATCGGGAAATTTTTTCGGGTAATCGGGAAAAATCATCGAGTCAACTTTTTGTACCCAGAGGGCTAACTACACGTTACGCGGCCGCTTCGCTCGACGACTCGAAGTACAGATGTGCGAAACGGTTAGAAACGAGCCGTCGAGCGAAGCGAGACGGATCGCTTCGAACCGTTTCCACATCTGTACTTCGAGTCGTCGAGCGAAGCGAGCCGGCGAACAGTACCCAGTCGGCTAACCACGCATTACGCGGCCGCTTCGTTCGACGACTCGAATTGCAGATGGGCGGAACGGTGAAGAAGCGAGCCGTCGAGCGAAGCGAGACGGATCGCTTCAAACCGTTTCGCACATCTGCAATTCGAGTCGTTGAGCGAAGCGAGCCGGCGACCTGTACCCAAAAAAACTTTGTCTCAGAAAACCTCACCACCCATTACGCGGCAGCTTCGTTCGACGACTCGAATTGCGGATGGGCGGAACGGTGAAGAAGGGAGCCGTCGAGCGAAGCGAGACGGATACCTTCGAACCGTTTCGCACATCCGTAATTCGAGTCGTCGAGCGAAGCGGCCGGCGGGCCGCACCCCACCCCCTAGTTATATTATATAAAGCTGGACTTACCACTGACTCACTGACTCACGTATTGACAGAATTGTTCTCCTAGAAGGAGTGGTGGTGGGGGGTTGAAACTTTCCATAAGTATATTAGGTGGTTCTGTGACTGGGGGAAAAATCCGAAAATGCCAAATTTCCACTGGCGCACGGAGATATGCCCTCGAATAGCAAAAAGTCTCTATGTACCCCCCCCGGTATCATAGCTCATTTTGATCAGGGTGACGAGGCAAATCCGGATCAAAAAAAAAAAATGACAAAAATGACAATTTTTTTGAAGATGACATTTCGTGTCATACGCTGTTTTCTCGAAAAGTATGCGTCGGAGAAATTCGTGCCCATACAACTTTTGGAAGAGAATTTAGTTTAGAATCTAGGAAAATTATAAAAGTCCGGAAAATTTTTCAGGAATTTTTCAGGAATTTTTTTTCTTAAAGAAAGTACGAGATAGCATGGGGGTCTCCATACACGGCAATTGTAGGATGAAGCAGGACTATCCGAAAATAATTTTTTTTTCAGGATTCCTGTTTCAGTTTTTTTCCCGAAAAATTTTGTTTTTATTTTTTTTCTCGAAATCGGTGACAGATAGCGAAAAATGTCCATACAACTATTTGAATCTTTTAATTAGGAGAATCTGATAGAATTTTTTTTTCAGGAAAAGGACAATTTTTTTTTCCCGAATTTTTCGGATTTTTCGGGTAATCGGGAAATTTTTTCGGGTAATAGGGAAAAATCATCGAGGCAATTTTTTATACCCAGAGGGCTAACTACACGTTACGCGGCCGCTTCGCTCGACGACTCGAAGTACAGATGTGCGAAACGGTTAGAAACGAGCCGTCGAGCGAAGCGAGACGGATCGCTTCGAACCGTTTCCACATCTGTACTTCGAGTCGTCGAGCGAAGCGAGCCGGCGAACAGTACCCAGTCGGCTAACCACGCATTACGCGGCCGCTTCGTTCGACGACTCGAATTGCAGATGGGCGGAACGGTGAAGAAGCGAGCCGTCGAGCGAAGCGAGACGGATCGCTTCAAACCGTTTCGCACATCTGCAATTCGAGTCGTTGAGCGAAGCGAGCCGGCGACCAGTACCCAGTCGGCTAACCAAAAAAAACGCCCAACCACCCATTACGCGGCAGCTTCGTTCGACGACTCGAATTGCGGATGGGCGGAACGGTGAAGAAGCGAGCCGCGGAGCGGATCGCTTCGAACCGTTTCGCACATCCGTAATTCGAGTCGTCGAGCGAAGCGGCCGGCGGGCCGCACCCCACCCCCTAGTTATATTATATATAGCTGGACTTACCACTGACTGACTGACTGACACATTGACAGAATTGTTCTCCCAGAAGGAGCAGTGGTGGAGGGGTGAAACTTTCAGGAAACATAGAGGACCCCCCAAAACCACCCAGAAAAATCCGACTTTGCCAGATTTCCACTGGGGCTCGGAGATATGCCCTCAAATGTCGAAAATGCTCTATGTACCCCCCCCGGTATCATAGCTCATTTTGATCAAGGTGACGAGGCAAGTCCGGAACAAAAAAAAAAAATGACAAAAATGACAATTTTTTCAAAGATGACATTGTGTGTCATACGCTATTTTCTCGGAAAGTATGCGTCGGACAGCTTCGTGCCCATACAACTTTTGGAAGAGAATTTAGTTTAGAATCTGAAAAAAATATAAAAATCCTGAAAACTGAAACTTTTTTTTTCAGGAATTTTTTTTCTTAAAGAAAGTACGAGATAGCATGGGGGTCTCCATACACGGCAATTGTAGGATGAAGCAGGACTATCCGAAAATATTTTTTTTTTCAGGATTCCTGTTTCAGTTTTTTTCCCGAAAAATTTTGTTTTTATTTTTTTTCTCGAAATCGGTGACAGATAGCGAAAAATGTCCGTACAACTATTTGAATCTTTTAATTAGGAGAATCTGATAGAATTTTTTTTTCAGGAAAAAGACAATTTTTTTTTCCCGAATTTTTCGGATTTTTCGGGTAATCGGGAAATTTTTTCGGGTAATAGGGAAAAATCATCGAGTCAATTTTTTATACCCAGAGGGCTAACTACACGTTACGCGGCCGCTTCGCTCGACGACTCGAAGTACAGATGTGCGAAACGGTTAGAAACGAGCCGTCGAGCGAAGCGAGACGGATCGCTTCGAACCGTTTCCACATCTGTACTTCGAGTCGTCGAGCGAAGCGAGCCGGCGAACAGTACCCAGTCGGCTAACCACGCATTACGCGGCCGCTTCGTTCGACGACTCGAATTGCAGATGGGCGGAACGGTGAAGAAGCGAGCCGTCGAGCGAAGCGAGACGGATCGCTTCAAACCGTTTCGCACATCTGCAATTCGAGTCGTTGAGCGAAGCGAGCCGGCGACCTGTACCCAAAAAAACTTTGTCTCAGGAAACCTCACCACCCATTACGCGGCAGCTTCGTTCGACGACTCGAATTGCGGATGGGCGGAACGGTGAAGAAGGGAGCCGTCGAGCGAAGCGAGACGGATACCTTCGAACCGTTTCGCACATCCGTAATTCGAGTCGTCGAGCGAAGCGGCCGGCGGGCCGCACCCCACCCCCTAGTTATATTATATAAAGCTGGACTTACCACTGACTCACTGACTGACTGACTCACGTATTGACAGAATTGTTCTCCCAGAAGGAGGGGTGGTGGGGGGTTGAAACTTTCTACAAGTATATTAGAGGGGAGGTCGAGTGGGGGAAAAATCCGAAAATGCCAAATTTCCACTGGCGCACGGAGATATGCCCTCGAATATCAAAAAGTCTCTATGTACCCCCCCCGGTATCACAGCGATTATTGATCAGGGTGACCAGGCAAATCCGAATCTGAAAAAAAAAGTGACCAAAAAGTCAACTTTTTTTCTCGGGATAAAAAGTATCACGGACTTATTGCGGGAAAAGTATGCGTCGGACAGCTTCGACATGTTAGAACTTTTTGAAGAGGTGTTAGTGGAGAATCCTACAAAATTATAAAAATCCTGAAAACTGAAACTTTTTTTTTCAGGAATTTTTTTTCTTAAAGAAAGTACGAGATAGCATAATGGTCTCCATACACGGCAATGTTGGTATGAAGCAGGACTATCCGAAAATATTTTTTTTTTCAGGATTCCTGTTTCAGTTTTTTTCCCGAAAAATTTTTTTTTTATTTTTTTTCTCGAAAACGGTGACAGATAGCGAAAAATGTCCATACAATTATTTGAATATTTTAATTAGGAGAATCCGATAGAATTTTTTTTTTCCTGAAAACTGCAATTTTTTTTTTCAGAATTTGTATGGGATACGATCATCCAGATATAGCCATCGCGGTACATTGACTGACTTGCCAATAACCTTTTGTACCCAGAGGGCTAACTACACGTTACGCGGCCGCTTCGCTCGACGACTCGAAGTACAGATGTGCGAAACGGTTAGAAACGAGCCGTCGAGCGAAGCGAGACGGATCGCTTCGAACCGTTTCCACATCTGTACTTCGAGTCGTCGAGCGAAGCGAGCCGGCGAACAGTACCCAGTCGGCTAACCACGCATTACGCGGCCGCTTCGTTCGACGACTCGAATTGCAGATGGGCGGAACGGTGAAGAAGCGAGCCGTCGAGCGAAGCGAGACGGATCGCTTCAAACCGTTTCGCACATCTGCAATTCGAGTCGTTGAGCGAAGCGAGCCGGCGACCAGTACTCAAAAAACTTTTTGTAACAGGAGACTTAACCACCCAAAAGGCCCAACCACCCATTACGCGGCAGCTTCGTTCGACGACTCGAATTGCGGATGGGCGGAACGGTGAAGAAGGGAGCCGTCGAGCGAAGCGAGACGGATACCTTCGAACCGTTTCGCACATCCGTAATTCGAGTCGTCGAGCGAAGCGGCCGGCGGGCCGCACCCCACCCCCTAGTTATTATATTATATATAGCTGGACTTACCACTGACTGACTGACTGATTCATTGACAGAATTGTTCTCCCAGAAGGAGAGGTGGTGGGGGGGTGAAACTTTCCAAAAGTATATTAGAGGGGAGGTCGAGTGGGGGAAAAATCCGAAAATGCCAAATTTCCACTGGCGCACGGAGATATGCCCTCGAATAGCAAAAAGTCTCTATGTACCCCCCATGGTATCATAGCTCATATTGATCAGGGTGACGAGGCAAGTCCGGATCAAAAAAAAAAAATGACAAAAATGACAAATTTTTTGAAGATGACATTCTGTGTCATACGCTGTTTTCTCGAAAAGTATGCGTCGGAGAAATTCGTGCCCATACAACTTTTGGAAGAGAATTTAGTTTAGAATCTAGGAAAATTATAAAAGTCCGGAAAATTTTTCAGGAATTTTTCAGGAATTTTTTTTCTTAAAGAAAGTACGAGATAGCATGGGGGTCTCCATACACGGCAATTGTAGGATGAAGCAGGACTATCCGAAAATAATTTTTTTTTCAGGATTTGAGTTTCAGTTTTTTTCCCGAAAAAAAATCATTTTATTTTTTTTCTAGAAATCGGTGACAGATAGCGAAAAATGTCCATACAACTATTTGAATCTTTTAATTAGGAGAATCCGATAGAATTTTTTTTTCAGGAAAAGGACAATTTTTTTTTCCCGAATTTTTCGGATTTTTCGGGTAATCGGGAAATTTTTTCGGGTAATCGGGAAAAATCATCGAGTCAACTTTTTGTACCCAGAGGGCTAACTACACGTTACGCGGCCGCTTCGCTCGACGACTCGAAGTACAGATGTGCGAAACGGTTAGAAACGAGCCGTCGAGCGAAGCGAGACGGATCGCTTCGAACCGTTTCCACATCTGTACTTCGAGTCGTCGAGCGAAGCGAGCCGGCGAACAGTACCCAGTCGGCTAACCACGCATTACGCGGCCGCTTCGTTCGACGACTCGAATTGCAGATGGGCGGAACGGTGAAGAAGCGAGCCGTCGAGCGAAGCGAGACGGATCGCTTCAAACCGTTTCGCACATCTGCAATTCGAGTCGTTGAGCGAAGCGAGCCGGCGACCTGTACCCAAAAAAACTTTGTCTCAGAAAACCTCACCACCCATTACGCGGCAGCTTCGTTCGACGACTCGAATTGCGGATGGGCGGAACGGTGAAGAAGGGAGCCGTCGAGCGAAGCGAGACGGATACCTTCGAACCGTTTCGCACATCCGTAATTCGAGTCGTCGAGCGAAGCGGCCGGCGGGCCGCACCCCACCCCCTAGTTATATTATATAAAGCTGGACTTACCACTGACTCACTGACTCACGTATTGACAGAATTGTTCTCCTAGAAGGAGTGGTGGTGGGGGGTTGAAACTTTCCATAAGTATATTAGGTGGTTCTGTGACTGGGGGAAAAATCCGAAAATGCCAAATTTCCACTGGCGCACGGAGATATGCCCTCGAATAGCAAAAAGTCTCTATGTACCCCCCCCGGTATCATAGCTCATTTTGATCAGGGTGACGAGGCAAATCCGGATCAAAAAAAAAAAATGACAAAAATGACAATTTTTTTGAAGATGACATTTCGTGTCATACGCTGTTTTCTCGAAAAGTATGCGTCGGAGAAATTCGTGCCCATACAACTTTTGGAAGAGAATTTAGTTTAGAATCTAGGAAAATTATAAAAGTCCGGAAAATTTTTCAGGAATTTTTCAGGAATTTTTTTTCTTAAAGAAAGTACGAGATAGCATGGGGGTCTCCATACACGGCAATTGTAGGATGAAGCAGGACTATCCGAAAATAATTTTTTTTTCAGGATTCCTGTTTCAGTTTTTTTCCCGAAAAATTTTGTTTTTATTTTTTTTCTCGAAATCGGTGACAGATAGCGAAAAATGTCCATACAACTATTTGAATCTTTTAATTAGGAGAATCTGATAGAATTTTTTTTTCAGGAAAAGGACAATTTTTTTTTCCCGAATTTTTCGGATTTTTCGGGTAATCGGGAAATTTTTTCGGGTAATAGGGAAAAATCATCGAGGCAATTTTTTATACCCAGAGGGCTAACTACACGTTACGCGGCCGCTTCGCTCGACGACTCGAAGTACAGATGTGCGAAACGGTTAGAAACGAGCCGTCGAGCGAAGCGAGACGGATCGCTTCGAACCGTTTCCACATCTGTACTTCGAGTCGTCGAGCGAAGCGAGCCGGCGAACAGTACCCAGTCGGCTAACCACGCATTACGCGGCCGCTTCGTTCGACGACTCGAATTGCAGATGGGCGGAACGGTGAAGAAGCGAGCCGTCGAGCGAAGCGAGACGGATCGCTTCAAACCGTTTCGCACATCTGCAATTCGAGTCGTTGAGCGAAGCGAGCCGGCGACCAGTACCCAGTCGGCTAACCATAAAAAACGCCCAACCACCCATTACGCGGCAGCTTCGTTCGACGACTCGAATTGCGGATGGGCGGAACGGTGAAGAAGCGAGCCGCGGAGCGGATCGCTTCGAACCGTTTCGCACATCCGTAATTCGAGTCGTCGAGCGAAGCGGCCGGCGGGCCGCACCCCACCCCCTAGTTATATTATATATAGCTGGACTTACCACTGACTGACTGACTGACACATTGACAGAATTGTTCTCCCAGAAGGAGCAGTGGTGGAGGGGTGAAACTTTCAGGAAACATAGAGGACCCCCCAAAACCACCCAGAAAAATCCGACTTTGCCAGATTTCCACTGGGGCTCGGAGATATGCCCTCAAATGTCGAAAATGCTCTATGTACCCCCCCCGGTATCATAGCTCATTTTGATCAAGGTGACGAGGCAAGTCCGGAACAAAAAAAAAAAATGACAAAAATGACAATTTTTTCAAAGATGACATTGTGTGTCATACGCTATTTTCTCGGAAAGTATGCGTCGGACAGCTTCGTGCCCATACAACTTTTGGAAGAGAATTTAGTTTAGAATCTGAAAAAAATATAAAAATCCTGAAAACTGAAACTTTTTTTTTCAGGAATTTTTTTTCTTAAAGAAAGTACGAGATAGCATGGGGGTCTCCATACACGGCAATTGTAGGATGAAGCAGGACTATCCGAAAATATTTTTTTTTTCAGGATTCCTGTTTCAGTTTTTTTCCCGAAAAATTTTGTTTTTATTTTTTTTCTCGAAATCGGTGACAGATAGCGAAAAATGTCCGTACAACTATTTGAATCTTTTAATTAGGAGAATCTGATAGAATTTTTTTTTCAGGAAAAAGACAATTTTTTTTTCCCGAATTTTTCGGATTTTTCGGGTAATCGGGAAATTTTTTCGGGTAATAGGGAAAAATCATCGAGTCAATTTTTTATACCCAGAGGGCTAACTACACGTTACGCGGCCGCTTCGCTCGACGACTCGAAGTACAGATGTGCGAAACGGTTAGAAACGAGCCGTCGAGCGAAGCGAGACGGATCGCTTCGAACCGTTTCCACATCTGTACTTCGAGTCGTCGAGCGAAGCGAGCCGGCGAACAGTACCCAGTCGGCTAACCACGCATTACGCGGCCGCTTCGTTCGACGACTCGAATTGCAGATGGGCGGAACGGTGAAGAAGCGAGCCGTCGAGCGAAGCGAGACGGATCGCTTCAAACCGTTTCGCACATCTGCAATTCGAGTCGTTGAGCGAAGCGAGCCGGCGACCTGTACCCAAAAAAACTTTGTCTCAGGAAACCTCACCACCCATTACGCGGCAGCTTCGTTCGACGACTCGAATTGCGGATGGGCGGAACGGTGAAGAAGGGAGCCGTCGAGCGAAGCGAGACGGATACCTTCGAACCGTTTCGCACATCCGTAATTCGAGTCGTCGAGCGAAGCGGCCGGCGGGCCGCACCCCACCCCCTAGTTATATTATATATAGCTGGACTTACCACTGACTGACTGACACACTCATTGACAGAATTGTTCTCCCAGAAGGAGGGGTGGTGGGGGGTTGAAACTTTCCACAAGTATATTAGAGGGGAGGTCGAGTGGGGGAAAAATCCGAAAATGCCAATTTTCCACTGGCGCTCGGAGATATGCCCTCGAATAGCAAAAAGTCTCTATGTACCCCCCATGGTATCATAGCTCATTTTGATCAGGGTGACGAGGCAAATCCGGACCAAAAAAAAAAAATGACAAAAATGACAAATTTTTTGAAGATGACATTGTGTGTCATACGCTGTTTTCTCGAAAAGTATACGTCGGACAGCTTCGTGCCCATACAACTTTTGGAAGAGAGTTTAGTTTAGAATCTGAAAAAAATATAAAAATCCTGAAAACTGAAACTTTTTTTTTCAGGAATTTTTTTTCTTAAAGAAAGTACGAGATAGCATGGGTGTCTCCATACACGGCAATGTTGCTATGAAGCAGGACTATCCGAAAATAATTTTTTTTTCAGGATTTGAGTTTCAGTTTTTTTCCCGAAAAAAAATCATTTTATTTTTTTTCTCGAAATCGGTGACAGATAGCAAAAAATGTCCATACAACTATTTGAATCTTTTAATTAGGAGAATCCGATAGAATTTTTTTTTCAGGAAAAGGACAATTTTTTTTTCCCGAATTTTTCGGATTTTTCGGGTAATCGGGATTTTTTTTCGGGTAATCGGGAAAAATCATCGAGTCAACTTTTTGTACCCAGAGGGCTAACTACACGTTACGCGGCCGCTTCGCTCGACGACTCGAAGTACAGATGTGCGAAACGGTTAGAAACGAGCCGTCGAGCGAAGCGAGACGGATCGCTTCGAACCGTTTCCACATCTGTACTTCGAGTCGTCGAGCGAAGCGAGCCGGCGAACAGTACCCAGTCGGCTAACCACGCATTACGCGGCCGCTTCGTTCGACGACTCGAATTGCAGATGGGCGGAACGGTGAAGAAGCGAGCCGTCGAGCGAAGCGAGACGGATCGCTTCAAACCGTTTCGCACATCTGCAATTCGAGTCGTTGAGCGAAGCGAGCCGGCGACCATTACCCACAACAACTTTGTCTCAGAAGGCCTAACCAAAAAAAACGCCCAACCACCCATTACGCGGCAGCTTCGTTCGACGACTCGAATTGCGGATGGGCGGAACGGTGAAGAAGGGAGCCGTCGAGCGAAGCGAGACGGATACCTTCGAACCGTTTCGCACATCCGTAATTCGAGTCGTCGAGCGAAGCGGCCGGCGGGCCGCACCCCACCCCCTAGTTATATTATATAAAGCTGGACTTACCACTGACTCACTGACTGACTGACTCACGTATTGACAGAATTGTTCTCCCAGAAGGAGGGGTGGTGGGGGGTTGAAACTTTCTACAAGTATATTAGAGGGGAGGTCGAGTGGGGGAAAAATCCGAAAATGCCAAATTTCCACTGGCGCACGGAGATATGCCCTCGAATATCAAAAAGTCTCTATGTACCCCCCCCGGTATCACAGCGATTATTGATCAGGGTGACCAGGCAAATCCGAATCTGAAAAAAAAAGTGACCAAAAAGTCAACTTTTTTTCTCGGGATAAAAAGTATCACGGACTTATTGCGGGAAAAGTATGCGTCGGACAGCTTCGACATGTTAGAACTTTTTGAAGAGGTGTTAGTGGAGAATCCTACAAAATTATAAAAATCCTGAAAACTGAAACTTTTTTTTTCAGGAATTTTTTTTCTTAAAGAAAGTACGAGATAGCATAATGGTCTCCATACACGGCAATGTTGGTATGAAGCAGGACTATCCGAAAATATTTTTTTTTTCAGGATTCCTGTTTCAGTTTTTTTCCCGAAAAATTTTTTTTTTATTTTTTTTCTCGAAAACGGTGACAGATAGCGAAAAATGTCCATACAATTATTTGAATATTTTAATTAGGAGAATCCGATAGAATTTTTTTTTTCCTGAAAACTGCAATTTTTTTTTTCAGAATTTGTATGGGATACGATCATCCAGATATAGCCATCGCGGTACATTGACTGACTTGCCAATAACCTTTTGTACCCAGAGGGCTAACTACACGTTACGCGGCCGCTTCGCTCGACGACTCGAAGTACAGATGTGCGAAACGGTTAGAAACGAGCCGTCGAGCGAAGCGAGACGGATCGCTTCGAACCGTTTCCACATCTGTACTTCGAGTCGTCGAGCGAAGCGAGCCGGCGAACAGTACCCAGTCGGCTAACCACGCATTACGCGGCCGCTTCGTTCGACGACTCGAATTGCAGATGGGCGGAACGGTGAAGAAGCGAGCCGTCGAGCGAAGCGAGACGGATCGCTTCAAACCGTTTCGCACATCTGCAATTCGAGTCGTTGAGCGAAGCGAGCCGGCGACCAGTACTCAAAAAACTTTTTGTAACAGGAGACTTAACCACCCAAAAGGCCCAACCACCCATTACGCGGCAGCTTCGTTCGACGACTCGAATTGCGGATGGGCGGAACGGTGAAGAAGGGAGCCGTCGAGCGAAGCGAGACGGATACCTTCGAACCGTTTCGCACATCCGTAATTCGAGTCGTCGAGCGAAGCGGCCGGCGGGCCGCACCCCACCCCCTAGTTATTATATTATATATAGCTGGACTTACCACTGACTGACTGACTGATTCATTGACAGAATTGTTCTCCCAGAAGGAGAGGTGGTGGGGGGGTGAAACTTTCCAAAAGTATATTAGAGGGGAGGTCGAGTGGGGGAAAAATCCGAAAATGCCAAATTTCCACTGGCGCACGGAGATATGCCCTCGAATAGCAAAAAGTCTCTATGTACCCCCCATGGTATCATAGCTCATATTGATCAGGGTGACGAGGCAAGTCCGGATCAAAAAAAAAAAATGACAAAAATGACAAATTTTTTGAAGATGACATTCTGTGTCATACGCTGTTTTCTCGAAAAGTATGCGTCGGAGAAATTCGTGCCCATACAACTTTTGGAAGAGAATTTAGTTTAGAATCTAGGAAAATTATAAAAGTCCGGAAAATTTTTCAGGAATTTTTCAGGAATTTTTTTTCTTAAAGAAAGTACGAGATAGCATGGGGGTCTCCATACACGGCAATTGTAGGATGAAGCAGGACTATCCGAAAATAATTTTTTTTTCAGGATTTGAGTTTCAGTTTTTTTCCCGAAAAAAAATCATTTTATTTTTTTTCTAGAAATCGGTGACAGATAGCGAAAAATGTCCATACAACTATTTGAATCTTTTAATTAGGAGAATCCGATAGAATTTTTTTTTCAGGAAAAGGACAATTTTTTTTTCCCGAATTTTTCGGATTTTTCGGGTAATCGGGAAATTTTTTCGGGTAATCGGGAAAAATCATAGAGTCAACTTTTTGTACCCAGAGGGCTAACTACACGTTACGCGGCCGCTTCGCTCGACGACTCGAAGTACAGATGTGCGAAACGGTTAGAAACGAGCCGTCGAGCGAAGCGAGACGGATCGCTTCGAACCGTTTCCACATCTGTACTTCGAGTCGTCGAGCGAAGCGAGCCGGCGAACAGTACCCAGTCGGCTAACCACGCATTACGCGGCCGCTTCGTTCGACGACTCGAATTGCAGATGGGCGGAACGGTGAAGAAGCGAGCCGTCGAGCGAAGCGAGACGGATCGCTTCAAACCGTTTCGCACATCTGCAATTCGTGTCGTTGAGCGAAGCGAGCCGGCGACCAGTACCCAAAAAAACTTTTACCCAAAACAACTTTCACCCAGTCGCCTTTACACCCATTACGCGGCAGCTTCGTTCGACGACTCGAATTGCGGATGGGCGGAACGGTGAAGAAGCGAGCCGCGGAGCGGATCGCTTCGAACCGTTTCGCACATCCGTAATTCGAGTCGTCGAGCGAAGCGGCCGGCGGGCCGCACCCCACCCCCTAGTTATTATATTATATATAGCTGGACTTACCACTGACTGACTGACTGACACATTGACAGAATTGATCTCCCAGAAGGAGAGGTGGTGGAGGGGTGAAACTTTCAGGAAGCATAGAGGACCCCCCAAAACCACCCAGAAAAATCTGACATTGCCAAATTTCCACTGGGGCTCGGAGATATGCCCTCGAATGTCCAAAATGCTCTATGTACCCCCCCCGGTATCATAGCTCATTTTGATCAGGGTGACGAGGCAAGTCCGAATCAAAAAAAAAAAATGACAAAAATGACAATTTTTTTGAAGATGACATTCTGTGTCATACGCTGTTTTCTCGAAAAGTATACGTCGGACAGCTTCGTGCCCATACAACTTTTGGAAGAGAATTTAGTTTAGAATCTGAAAAAAATATAAAAATCCTGAAAACTGAAACTTTTTTTTTCAGGAATTTTTTTTCTTAAAGAAAGTACGAGATAGCATAGTGGTCTCCATACACGGCAATGTTGGTATGAAGTAGGACTATCCGAAAATATTTTTTTTTTCAGGATTTGAGTTTCAGTTTTTTTCCCGAAAAAAAATCATTTTATTTTTTTTCTCAAAATCGGTGACAGATAGCGAAAAATGTCCGTACAACTATTTTAATCTTTTAAATAGGAGAATCCGATAGAATTTTTTTTTCAGGAAAAGGACAATTTTTTTTTCCCGAATTTTTCGGATTTTTCGGGTAATCGGGAATTTTTTTCGGGTAATCGGGAAAAATCATCGAGTCAACTTTTTGTACCCAGAGGGCTAACTACACGTTACGCGGCCGCTTCGCTCGACGACTCGAAGTACAGATGTGCGAAACGGTTAGAAACGAGCCGTCGAGCGAAGCGAGACGGATCGCTTCGAACCGTTTCCACATCTGTACTTCGAGTCGTCGAGCGAAGCGAGCCGGCGAACAGTACCCAGTCGGCTAACCACGCATTACGCGGCCGCTTCGTTCGACGACTCGAATTGCAGATGGGCGGAACGGTGAAGAAGCGAGCCGTCGAGCGAAGCGAGACGGATCGCTTCAAACCGTTTCGCACATCTGCAATTCGAGTCGTTGAGCGAAGCGAGCCGGCGACCAGTACTCAAAAAACTTTGTGTAACAGAAGACTTAACCACCCATTACGCGGCAGCTTCGTTCGACGACTCGAATTGCGGATGGGCGGAACGGTGAAGAAGCGAGCCGCGGAGCGGATCGCTTCGAACCGTTTCGCACATCCGTAATTCGAGTCGTCGAGCGAAGCGGCCGGCGGGCCGCACCCCACCCCCTAGTTATACTATATAAAGCTGGACTTACCACTGACTGACACACTGACTCACTCATTGACAGAATTGTTCTCCCAGAAGGAGTAGGGGTGGGGGGGTGAAATTTTTGGAGGTGAAAGTAGATAAAAAAGTGACTGGGGGAAAAATCCGAAAATGCCAAATTTCCACTGGCGCTCGGAGATATGCCCTCGGCATTACCCCAGTTTTGGGAGTATATGAGGGTGCCACCGGCAAAGTTGTTGGGCATGACGAGGCAAGTTCAGTTTTTTTTTTTTTTTTTCAAAAATCGCAACTTTTTTTTTCAAAAAAAAACAGTGTCATGTGTATTTTTCTCGAAAACGGTGCGCCGGCGCCCACGGTGTTGTATGGGTGAATTGTAGGTGTGGTTCAAGCCATATTGAAGAAATTTTTTTTTTTGCGAAAATCAAAAAAAATATTTTTGATCGATTTTATCTCAAAAACGGTGCCACTAACGGGGGGTCAATGTATGAGCAAAAATGTTAAGCTGATCAAGGACGACAAGGATAGCTTTTTTTTTTTTCAAAAATCGCGAAAATTTTTAACAATTTTTTTTATTTCTTTATTTGGACTTATTTCTCGAAAAGTATGCGTCGGACAGCTTCGTGCCCATACAACTTTTGGAAGAGAATTTAGCGAAGAATCCAACAAAATTATAAAAATCCTGAAAAAATTTTTTTTTTTTTTCAGGAATTTTTTTTCTTAAAGAAAGTACGAGATAGCATGGGGGTCTCCATACACGGCAATGTTCGTATGAAGCAGGACTATCCGATAGCATTTTTTTTTCCTGAAAACTGCAATTTTTTTTTTTTTCAGAATTTGTATGGAATACGATCATCCAGATATAGCCATCGCGGTACATTGACTGACTTGCCAATAACCTTTTGTACCCAGAGGGCTAACTACACGTTACGCGGCCGCTTCGCTCGACGACTCGAAGTACAGATGTGCGAAACGGTTAGAAACGAGCCGTCGAGCGAAGCGAGACGGATCGCTTCGAACCGTTTCCACATCTGTACTTCGAGTCGTCGAGCGAAGCGAGCCGGCGAACAGTACCCAGTCGGCTAACCACGCATTACGCGGCCGCTTCGTTCGACGATTCGAATTGCAGATGGGCGGAACGGTGTAGAAGCGAGCCGTCGAGCGAAGCGAGACGGATCGCTTCAAACCGTTTCGCACATCTGCAATTCGAGTCGTTGAGCGAAGCGAGCCGGCGACCAGTACTCAAAAAACTTTTTGTAACAGGAGACTTAACCACCCAAAAGGCCCAACCACCCATTACGCGGCAGCTTCGTTCGACGACTCGAATTGCGGATGGGCGGAACGGTGAAGAAGGGAGCCGTCGAGCGAAGCGAGACGGATACCTTCGAACCGTTTCGCACATCCGTAATTCGAGTCGTCGAGCGAAGCGGCCGGCGGGCCGCACCCCACCCCCTAGTTATTATACTATATAAAGCTGGACTTACCACTGACTGACTGACTGACTCACTCATTGACAGAATTGTTCTCCCAGAAGGAGTGGGGGTGGGGGGGTGAAATTTTTAGAGGTTGAAGTAGATAAAAAAGTGACTGGGGGAAAAATCCGAAAATGCCAAATTTCCACTGGCGCTCGGAGATATGCCCTCGAATAGCAAAAAGTCTCTATGTACCCCCCATGGTATCATAGCTCATTTTGATCAGGGTGACGAGGCAAGTCCGGACCAAAAAAAAAAAATGACAAAAATGAAAATTTTTTGGAAGATGACATTGTGTGTCATGCGCTGTTTTCTCGAAAAGTATGCGTCGGACACCTATGTCATGTTAGAACTTTTTGAAGAGGTGTTAAAAAAGAATCTGAAAAAAATATAAAAATCCTGAAAACTGAAACTTTTTTTTTCAGGAATTTTTTTTCTTAAAGAAAGTACGAGATAGCATAGGGGTCTCTATACACGGCAATGTTCGTATGAAGCAGGACTATCCGAAAATAATTTTTTTTTCAGGATTCCTGTTTCAGTTTTTTTCCCTAAAAATTTTGTTTTTATTTTTTTTCTCAAAAACGGTGACAGATAGCGAAAAATGTTCGTACAATTATTTGAATATTTTAATTAGGAGAATCCGATAGAATTTTTTTTTCAGGAAAAGGACAAATTTTTTTTCCCGAAATTTTCGGATTTTTCGGGTAATCGGGAAATTTTTTCGGGTAATCGGGAAAAATCATCGAGTCAACTTTTTGTACCCAGAGGGCTAACTACACGTTACGCGGCCGCTTCGCTCGACGACTCGAAGTACAGATGTGCGAAACGGTTAGAAACGAGCCGTCGAGCGAAGCGAGACGGATCGCTTCGAACCGTTTCCACATCTGTACTTCGAGTCGTCGAGCGAAGCGAGCCGGCGAACAGTACCCAGTCGGCTAACCACGCATTACGCGGCCGCTTCGTTCGACGATTCGAATTGCAGATGGGCGGAACGGTGTAGAAGCGAGCCGTCGAGCGAAGCGAGACGGATCGCTTCAAACCGTTTCCACATCTGTACTTCGAGTCGTCGAGCGAAGCGAGCCGGCGAACAGTACCCAGTCGGCTAACCACGCATTACGCGGCCGCTTCGTTCGACGACTCGAATTGCAGATGGGCGGAACGGTGAAGAAGCGAGCCGTCGAGCGAAGCGAGACGGATAGCTTCAAACCGTTTCGCACATCTGCAATTCGAGTCGTTGAGCGAAGCGAGCCGGCGACCTGTACCGAAAAACACGTCCACCCAGTCGACCTCACCACCCATTACGCGGCAGCTTCGTTCGACGACTCGAATTGCGGATGGGCGGAACGGTGAAGAAGGGAGCCGTCGAGCGAAGCGAGACGGATACCTTCGAACCGTTTCGCACATCCGTAATTCGAGTCGTCGAGCGAAGCGGCCGGCGGGCCGCACCCCACCCCCTAGTTATTATATTATATATAGCTGGACTTACCACTGACTGACACACTCACTCATTGACAGAATTGTTCTCCTAGAAGGAGTGGTGGTGGGGGGGTGAAATTTTCGGAGGTTGAAGTAGATAAAAAAGTGACTGGGGGAAAAATCCGAAAATGCCAAATTTCCACTGGCGCACGGAGATATGCCCTCGAATAGCAAAAAGTCTCTATGTACCCCCCCCGGTATCATAGCTCATTTTGATCAGGGTGACGAGGCAAATCTGGATCAAAAAAAAAAAATGACAAAAATGACAATTTTTTTGAAGATGACATTTCGTGTCATACGCTGTTTTCTCGAAAAGTATGCGTCGGAGAAATTCGTGCCCATACAACTTTTGGAAGAGAATTTAGTTTAGAATCTAGGAAAATTATAAAAGTCCGGAAAATTTTTCAGGAATTTTTCAGGAATTTTTTTTCTTAAAGAAAGTACGAGATAGCATGGGGGTCTCCATACACGGCAATTGTAGGATGAAGCAGGACTATCCGAAAATAATTTTTTTTTCAGGATTTGAGTTTCAGTTTTTTTCCCGAAAAAAAATCATTTTATTTTTTTTCTAGAAATCGGTGACAGATAGCGAAAAATGTCCATACAACTATTTGAATCTTTTAATTAGGAGAATCCGATAGAATTTTTTTTTCAGGAAAAGGACAATTTTTTTTTCCCGAATTTTTCGGATTTTTCGGGTAATCGGGAATTTTTTTCGGGTAATCGGGAAAAATCATCGAGTCAACTTTTTGTACCCAGAGGGCTAACTACACGTTACGCGGCCGCTTCGCTCGACGACTCGAAGTACAGATGTGCGAAACGGTTAGAAACGAGCCGTCGAGCGAAGCGAGACGGATCGCTTCGAACCGTTTCCACATCTGTACTTCGAGTCGTCGAGCGAAGCGAGCCGGCGAACATTACCCAGTCGGCTAACCACGCATTACGCGGCCGCTTCGTTCGACGACTCGAATTGCAGATGGGCGGAACGGTGAAGAAGCGAACCGTCGAGCGAAGCGAGACGGGTCTCTTCAAACCGTTTCGCACATCTGCAATTCGAGTCGTTGAGCGAAGCGAGCCGGCGAACAGTACCCAGTCGGCTAACCATTCAGTCGACCTCACCACCCATTACGCGGCAGCTTCGTTCGACGACTCGAATTGCGGATGGGCGGAACGGTGAAGAAGCGAGCCGCGGAGCGGATCGCTTCGAACCGTTTCGCACATCCGTAATTCGAGTCGTCGAGCGAAGCGGCCGGCGGGCCGCACCCCACCCCCTAGTTATTATATTATATATAGCTGGACTTACCACTGACTGACTGACACACTCATTGACAGAATTGTTCTCCTAGAAGGAGAGGTGGTGGGGGGGTGAAACTTTCCAGAAGTATATAAGAGGGGAGGTCGAGTTGGGGAAAAATCCGAAAATGCCAAATTTCCACTGGCGCTCGGAGATATGCCCTCGAATAGCAAAAAGTCTCTATGTACCCCCCATGGTATCATAGCTCATTTTGATCAGGGTGACGAGGCAAGTCCGGACCAAAAAAAAAAAATGACAAAAATGTCAATTTTTTGGAAGATGACATTGTGTGTCATACGCTATTTTCTCGGAAAGTATGCGTCGGACAGCTTCGTGCCCATACAACTTTTGGAAGAGAATTTAGTTTAGAATCTGAAAGAAATATAAAAATCCTGAAAACTGAAACTTTTTTTTTCAGGAATTTTTTTTCTTAAAGAAAGTACGAGATAGCATAGGGGTCTCCATACACGGCAATGTTGGTATGAAGCAGGACTATCCTAAAATAATTTTTTTTTCAGGATTCCTGTTTCAGTTTTTTTCCCGAAAAAAAATCATTTTATTTTTTTTCTCGAAATCGGTGACAGATAGCGAAAAATGTCCATACAACTATTTGAATCTTTTAATTAGGAGAATCTGATAGAATTTTTTTTTCAGGAAAAGGGCAAATTTTTTTTCCCGAAATTTTCGGATTTTTCGGGTAATCGGGAAATTTTTTCGGGTAATCGGGAAAAATCATCGAGTCAACTTTTTGTACCCAGAGGGCTAACTACACGTTACGCGGCCGCTTCGCTCGACGACTCGAAGTACAGATGTGCGAAACGGTTAGAAACGAGCCGTCGAGCGAAGCGAGACGGATCGCTTCGAACCGTTTCCACATCTGTACTTCGAGTCGGCGAGCGAAGCGAGCCGGCGAACAGTACCCAGTCGGCTAACCACGCATTACGCGGCCGCTTCGTTCGACGACTCGAATTGCAGATGGGCGGAACGGTGAAGAAGCGAGCCGTCGAGCGAAGCGAGACGGATCGCTTCAAACCGTTTCGTACATCTGCAATTCGAGTCGTTGAGCGAAGCGAGCCGGCGACCAGTACTCAAAAAACTTTGTATAACAGAAGACTTAACCACCCATTACGCGGCAGCTTCGTTCGACGACTCGAATTGCGGATGGGCGGAACGGTGAAGAAGCGAGCCGCGGAGCGGATCGCTTCGAACCGTTTCGCACATCCGTAATTCGAGTCGTCGAGCGAAGCGGCCGGCGGGCCGCACCCCACCCCCTAGTTATATTATATATAGCTGGACTTACCACTGACTGACTCATTGACTCATTGACAGAATTGTTCTCCCAGAAGGAGTAGGGGTGGGGGGGTGGAATTTTCAGAGGTTGAAGTAGATAAAAAAGTGACTGGGGGAAAAATCCGAAAATGCCAAATTTCCACTGGCGCTCGGAGATATGCCCTCGAATATCAAAAAGTCACTATGTACCCCCCCCGGTATCAAAGCTCATTTTGATCAGAGTGACGAGCCAATTCCGGATCAAAAAAAAAAAATGACAAAAATGACAATTTTTTCAAAGATGACATTGTGTGTCATACGCTGTTTTCTCGAAAAGTATACGTCGGACAGCTTCGTGCCCATACAACTTTTGGAAGAGAATTTAGTTTAGAATCTGAAAAAAATATAAAAATCCTGAAAACTGAAACTTTTTTTTTCAGGAATTTTTTTTCTTAAAGAAAGTACGAGATAGCATAGGGGTCTCCATACACGGCAATGTTGGTATGAAGCAGGACTATCCGAAAATAATTTTTTTTTCAGGATTCCTGTTTCAGTTTTTTTCCCGAAAAATTTTGTTTTTATTTTTTTTCTCGAAATCGGTGACAGATAGCGAAAAATGTCCATACAACTATTTGAATCTTTTAATTAGGAGAATCCGATAGAATTTTTTTTTCAGAAAAAGGACAAAATTTTTTTCCCAAATTTTTCGGATTTTTCGGGTAATCGGGAAATTTTTCGGGTAATCGGGAAAAATCATCGAGTCAACTTTTTGTACACAGAGGGCTAACTACACGTTACGCGGCCGCTTCGCTCGACGACTCGAAGTACAGATGTGCGAAACGGTTAGAAACGAGCCGTCGAGCGAAGCGAGACGGATCGCTTCGAACCGTTTCCACATCTGTACTTCGAGTCGGCGAGCGAAGCGAGCCGGCGAACAGTACCCAGTCGGCTAACCACGCATTACGCGGCCGCTTCGTTCGACGACTCGAATTGCAGATGGGCGGAACGGTGAAGAAGCGAGCCGTCGAGCGAAGCGAGACGGATCGCTTCAAACCGTTTCGCACATCTGCAATTCGAGTCGTTGAGCGAAGCGAGCCGGCGACCAGTACTCAAAAAACTTTGTGTAACAGAAGACTTAACCACCCATTACGCGGCAGCTTCGTTCGACGACTCGAATTGCGGATGGGCGGAACGGTGAAGAAGGGAGCCGTCGAGCGAAGCGAGACGGATACCTTCGAACCGTTTCGCACATCCGTAATTCGAGTCGTCGAGCGAAGCGGCCGGCGGGCCGCACCCCACCCCCTAGTTATATTATATAAAGCTGAACTTACCACTGACTCACTCACTCACTCACTCACTGATTCATTGACAGAATTGTTCTCCCAGAAGGAGTGGGGGTGGGGGGGTGAAACTTTCCAGAAGTATATTAGAGGGGAGGTCGAGTGGGGGAAAAATCCGAAAATGCCAAATTTCCACTGGGGCTCGGAGATATGCCCTCGAATATCAAAAAGTCTCTATGTACCCCCCCAGGTATCACAGCGATTATTGATCAGGGTGACCAGGCAAATCCGAATCTGAAAAAAAAAGTGACCAAAAAGTCAACTTTTTTTCTCGGGATAAAAAGTATCACGGACTTATTGCGGGAAAAGTATGCGTCGGACAGCTTCGACATGTTAGAACTTTTTGAAGAGGTGTTAGTGAAGAATCCTACAAAATTATAAAAATCCTGAAAACTGAAACTTTTTTTTTCAGGAATTTTTTTTCTTAAAGAAAGTACGAGATAGCATGGGTGTCTCCATACACGGCAATGTTCGTATGAAGCAGGACTATCCGAAAATAATTTTTTTTTCAGGATTCCTGTTTCAGTTTTTTTCCCGAAAAATTTTGTTTTTATTTTTTTTCTCGAAATCGGTGGCAGATAGCGAAAAATGTCCATACAACTATTTGAATCTTTTAATTAGGAGAATACGATAGAATTTTTTTTTTCAGGAAAAGGACATTTTTTTTTTCCCGAAAATTCCAATTTTTAGGGTAATCGGGAAAAATCATCGAGGTACAAGAGGCTAACTTGCCAATAACCTTTTGTACCCAGAGGGCTAACTACACGTTACGCGGCCGCTTCGCTCGACGACTCGAAGTACAGATGTGCGAAACGGTTAGAAACGAGCCGTCGAGCGAAGCGAGACGGATCGCTTCGAACCGTTTCCACATCTGTACTTCGAGTCGTCGAGCGAAGCGAGCCGGCGAACAGTACCCAGTCGGCTAACCACGCATTACGCGGCCGCTTCGTTCGACGACTCGAATTGCAGATGGGCGGAACGGTGAAGAAGCGAGCCGTCGAGCGAAGCGAGACGGATCGCTTCAAACCGTTTCGCACATCTGCAATTCGAGTCGTTGAGCGAAGCGAGCCGGCGACCTGTACCCAAAAAAACTTTGTCTCAGAAAACCTCACCACCCATTACGCGGCAGCTTCGTTCGACGACTCGAATTGCGGATGGGCGGAACGGTGAAGAAGCGAGCCGCGGAGCGGATCGCTTCGAACCGTTTCGCACATCCGTAATTCGAGTCGTCGAGCGAAGCGGCCGGCGGGCCGCACCCCACCCCCTAGTTATATTATATATAGCTGGACTTACCACTGACTGACTGACACACTCATTGACAGAATTGTTCTCCCAGAAGGAGAGGTGGTGGGGGGGTGAAACTTTCCAAAAGTATATAAGAGGGGAGGTCGAGTGGGGGAAAAATCCGAAAATGCCAAATTTCCACTGGCGCACGGAGATATGCCCTCGAATAGCAAAAAGTCTCTATGTACCCCCCATGGTATCATAGCTCATTTTGATCAGGGTGACGAGGCAAGTCCGGACCAAAAAAAAAAAATGACAAAAATGACAATTTTTTGGAAGATGACATTGTGTGTCATGCGCTGTTTTCTCGAAAAGTATGCGTCGGACACCTATGTCATGTTAGAACTTTTTGAAGAGGTGTTAAAAAAGAATCTGAAAAAAATATAAAAATCCTGAAAACTGAAACTTTTTTTTTCAGGAATTTTTTTTCTTAAAGAAAGTACGAGATAGTATAGGGGTCTCCATACACGGCAATGTTGCTATGAAGCAGGACTATCCGAAAATAATTTTTTTTTCAGGATTTAAGTTTCAGTTTTTTTCCCGAAAAAAAATCATTTTATTTTTTTTCTCGAAATCGGTGACAGATAGCGAAAAATGTCCTTACAACTATTTGAATCTTTTAATTAGGAGAATCCGATAGAATTTTTTTTTCAGGAAAAGGACAATTTTTTTTTCCCAAATTTTTCGGATTTTTCGGGTAATCGGGAAATTTTTCGGGTAATCGGGAAAAATCATCGAGTCAACTTTTTGTACCCAGAGGGCTAACTACACGTTACGCGGCCGCTTCGCTCGACGACTCGAAGTACAGATGTGCGAAACGGTTAGAAACGAGCCGTCGAGCGAAGCGAGACGGATCGCTTCGAACCGTTTCCACATCTGTACTTCGAGTCGTCGAGCGAAGCGAGCCGGCGAACAGTACCCAGTCGGCTAACCACGCATTACGCGGCCGCTTCGTTCGACGACTCGAATTGCAGATGGGCGGAACGGTGAAGAAGCGAGCCGTCGAGCGAAGCGAGACGGATCGCTTCAAACCGTTTCGCACATCTGCAATTCGAGTCGTTGAGCGAAGCGAGCCGGCGACCATTACCCAAAACAACTTTGTTTCAGAAAGCCTAACCACCCAAAAGGCCCAACCACCCAAAAAGCCCAACCACCCATTACGCGGCAGCTTCGTTCGACGACTCGAATTGCGGATGGGCGGAACGGTGAAGAAGGGAGCCGTCGAGCGAAGCGAGACGGATACCTTCGAACCGTTTCGCACATCCGTAATTCGAGTCGTCGAGCGAAGCGGCCGGCGGGCCGCACCCCACCCCCTAGTTATATTATATAAAGCTGGACTTACCACTGACTCACTGACTGACTGACTCACGTATTGACAGAATTGTTCTCCCAGAAGGAGGGGTGGTGGGGGGTTGAAACTTTCCACAAGTATATTAGAGGGGAGGTCGAGTGGGGGAAAAATCCGAAAATGCCAGATTTCCACTGGCGCTCGGAGATATCCTCTCGAATATCAAAAAGTCTCTATGTACCCCCCCAGGTATCACAGCGATTATTGATCAGGGTGACCAGGCAAATCCGAATCTGAAAAAAAAAGTGACCAAAAAGTCAACTTTTTTTCTCGGGATAAAAAGTATCACGGGCTTATTGCGGGAAAAGTATGCGTCGGACAGCTTCGTGCCCATACAACTTTTTGAAGAGAATTTAGTTTAGAATCTGAAAAAAATATAAAAATCCTGAAAACTGAAACTTTTTTTTTCAGGAATTTTTTTTCTTAAAGAAAGTACGAGATAGCATAATGGTCTCCATACACGGCAATGTTGGTATGAAGCAGGACTATCCGAAAATATTTTTTTTTTCAGGATTCCTGTTTCAGTTTTTTTCCCGAAAAATTTTTTTTTTATTTTTTTTCTCGAAAACGGTGACAGATAGCGAAAAATGTCCATACAATTATTTGAATATTTTAATTAGGAGAATCCGATAGAATTTTTTTTTTCCTGAAAACTGCAATTTTTTTTTTCAGAATTTGTATGGGATACGATCATCCAGATATAGCCATCGCGGTACATTGACTGACTTGCCAATAACCTTTTGTACCCAGAGGGCTAACTACACGTTACGCGGCCGCTTCGCTCGACGACTCGAAGTACAGATGTGCGAAACGGTTAGAAACGAGCCGTCGAGCGAAGCGAGACGGATCGCTTCGAACCGTTTCCACATCTGTACTTCGAGTCGGCGAGCGAAGCGAGCCGGCGAACAGTACCCAGTCGGCTAACCACGCATTACGCGGCCGCTTCGTTCGACGACTCGAATTGCAGATGGGCGGAACGGTGAAGAAGCGAGCCGTCGAGCGAAGCGAGACGGATCGCTTCAAACCGTTTCGCACATCTGCAATTCGAGTCGTTGAGCGAAGCGAGCCGGCGACCAGTACTCAAAAAACTTTTTGTAACAGGAGACTTAACCACCCAAAAGGCCCAACCACCCATTACGCGGCAGCTTCGTTCGACGACTCGAATTGCGGATGGGCGGAACGGTGAAGAAGGGAGCCGTCGAGCGAAGCGAGACGGATACCTTCGAACCGTTTCGCACATCCGTAATTCGAGTCGTCGAGCGAAGCGGCCGGCGGGCCGCACCCCACCCCCTAGTTATATTATATATAGCTGGACTTACCACTGACTGACTCACTGACACACTGACAGAATTGTTCTCCCAGAAGGAGAAGTGGTGGAGGGGTGAAACTTTCAGGAAACATAGAGGACCCCCCAAAACCACCCAGAAAAATCTGACATTGTCAAATTTCCACTGGCGCTCGGAGATATGCCCTCAAATGTCAAAAATGCTCTATGTACCCCCCCCGGTATCATAGCTCATTTTGATCAGGGTGACGAGGCAAGTCCGGATCAAAAAAGAAAAATGACAAAAATGACAATTTTTTTGAAGATGACATTGTGTGTCATACGCTGTTTTCTCGAAAAGTATACGTCGGACAGCTTCGTGCCCATACAACTTTTGGAAGAGAATTTAGTTTAGAATCTGAAAAAAATATAAAAATCCTGAAAACTGAAACTTTTTTTTTCAGGAATTTTTTTTCTTAAAGAAAGTACGAGATAGCATAATGGTCTCCATACACGGCAATGTTGGTATGAAGCAGGACTATCCGAAAATATTTTTTTTTTCAGGATTCCTGTTTCAGTTTTTTTCCCGAAAATTTTTTTTTTTATTTTTTTTCTCGAAAACGGTGACAGATAGCGAAAAATGTCCATACAACTATTTGAATCTTTTAATTAGGAGAATCCGATAGAATTTTTTTTTTCCTGAAAACTGCAATTTTTTTTTTCAGTATTTGTATGGGATACGATCATCCAGATATAGCCATCGCGGTACATTGACTGACTTGCCAATAACCTTTTGTACCCAGAGGGCTAACTACACGTTACGCGGCCGCTTCGCTCGACGACTCGAAGTACAGATGTGCGAAACGGTTAGAAACGAGCCGTCGAGCGAAGCGAGACGGATCGCTTCGAACCGTTTCCACATCTGTACTTCGAGTCGTCGAGCGAAGCGAGCCGGCGAACAGTACCCAGTCGGCTAACCACGCATTACGCGGCCGCTTCGTTCGACGACTCGAATTGCAGATGGGCGGAACGGTGAAGAAGCGAGCCGTCGAGCGAAGCGAGACGGATCGCTTCAAACCGTTTCGCACATCTGCAATTCGAGTCGTTGAGCGAAGCGAGCCGGCGACCTGTACCCAAAACAACTGTCACCCAGTCGCTAAACCACCCATTACGCGGCAGCTTCGTTCGACGACTCGAATTGCGGATGGGCGGAACGGTGAAGAAGCGAGCCGCGGAGCGGATCGCTTCGAACCGTTTCGCACATCCGTAATTCGAGTCGTCGAGCGAAGCGGCCGGCGGGCCGCACCCCACCCCCTAGTTATTATATTATATAAAGCTGGACTTACCACTGACTCACTGACTTAGTCATTGACAGAATTGTTCTCCCAGAAGGAGTGGGGGTGGAGGGGTGAAATTTTCGGAGGAGGTAGTAGATAAAAAACTGACTGGGGGAAAAATCCGAAAATGCCAAATTATATTATATAAAGCTGGACTTACCACTGATTCACTCACTCACTCACTCACTCACTCACTCACTCATTGACAGAATTGTTCTCCCAGAAGGAGTAGGGCTAGAGTAACCAAATTTTCGGAAAGGGGTATAGAGTTCAGGTCGAGTGGGGGAAAAATCCGAAAATGCCAAATTTCCACTGGGGCTCGGAGATATGCCCTCGAATATCAAAAAGTCTCTATGTACCCCCCCCGGTATCACAGCTTATTTTGATCAGGGTGACCAGGCAAATCCGAATCTGAAAAAAAAAGTGACCAAAAAGTCAACTTTTTTTCTCGGGATAAAATTTATCACGGACTTATTGCGGGAAAAGTATGCGTCGGACAGCTTCGTGATGTTAGAACTTTTTGAAGAGGTTTTAGTGAAGAATCCTATAAAATTATAAAAATCCTGAAAACTGAAAAAAAAAATTTCAGGAATTTTTTTTCTTAAAGAAAGTACGAGATAGCATAGTGGTCTCCATACACGGCAATGTTGGTATGAAGCAGGACTATCCGAAAATAATTTTTTTTTCAGGATTCCTGTTTCAGTTTTTTTCCCGAAAAATTTTTTTTTTTTTTTTTTTCTCGAAAACGGTGACAGATAGCGAAAAATGTCCATACAACTATTTGAATCTTTTAATTAGGAGAATCCGATAGATTTTTTTTTTCCTGAAAACTGAAATTTTTTTTTTCAGTATTTGTATGGGATACGATCATCCAGATATAGCCATCGCGGTACATTGACTGACTTGCCAATAACCTTTTGTACCCAGAGGGCTAACTACACGTTACGCGGCCGCTTCGCTCGACGACTCGAAGTACAGATGTGCGAAACGGTTAGAAACGAGCCGTCGAGCGAAGCGAGACGGATCGCTTCGAACCGTTTCCACATCTGTACTTCGAGTCGTCGAGCGAAGCGAGCCGGCGAACAGTACCCAGTCGGCTAACCACGCATTACGCGGCCGCTTCGTTCGACGACTCGAATTGCAGATGGGCGGAACGGTGAAGAAACGAGCCGTCGAGCGAAGCGAGACGGATAGCTTCAAACCGTTTCGCACATCTGCAATTCGAGTCGTTGAGCGAAGCGAGCCGGCGACCAGTACCCAGTCGGCTAACCAACTAAAAGGGCTTTCACCCAGTCGCTAAACCACCCATTACGCGGCAGCTTCGTTCGACGACTCGAATTGCGGATGGGCGGAACGGTGAAGAAGCGAGCCGCGGAGCGGATCGCTTCGAACCGTTTCGCACATCCGTAATTCGAGTCGTCGAGCGAAGCGGCCGGCGGGCCGCACCCCACCCCCTAGTTATATTATATAAAGCTGGACTTACCACTCACTCACTCACTGACTGACTCACTCACTCATTGACAGAATTGTTCTCCCAGAAGGAGTGGGGGTGGGGGGGTGAAACTTTCCAGAAGTATATTAGAGGGGAGTTCGAGTGGGGGAAAAATCCGAAAATGCCAGATTTCCACTGGGGCTCGGAGATATGCTCTCGAATATCAAAAAGTCTCTATGTACCCCCCCAGGTATCACAGCGATTATTGATCAGGGTGACCAGGCAAATCCGAATCTGAAAAAAAAAGTGACCAAAAAGTCAACTTTTTTTCTCGGGATAAAAAGTATCACGGACTTATTGCGGGAAAAGTATGCGTCGGACAGCTTCGACGTGTTAGAACTTTTTGAAGAGGTGTTAGTGGAGAATCCTACAAAATTATAAAAATCCTGAAAACTGAAACTTTTTTTTTCAGGATTTTTTTTTCTTAAAGAAAGTACGAGATAGCATAGGGGTCTCCATACACGGCAATGTTGCTATGAAGCAGGACTATCCGAAAATATTTTTTTTTTCAGGATTCCTGTTTCAGTTTTTTTTCCGAAAAAAACACATTTTTTTTTTTTTCTCGGAATCGGTGACAGATAGCGAAAAATGTCCATACAACTATTTGAATCTTTTAATTAGAAGAATCCCATAGATTTTTTTTTTTCCTGAAAACTTTAATTTTTTTTTTTTCAGAATTTGTATGGAATACGATCATCCAGATATAGCCATCGCGGTACATTGACTGACTTGCCAATAACCTTTTGTACCCAGAGGGCTAACTACACGTTACGCGGCCGCTTCGCTCGACGACTCGAAGTACAGATGTGCGAAACGGTTAGAAACGAGCCGTCGAGCGAAGCGAGACGGATCGCTTCGAACCGTTTCCACATCTGTACTTCGAGTCGTCGAGCGAAGCGAGCCGGCGAACAGTACCCAGTCGGCTAACCACGCATTACGCGGCCGCTTCGTTCGACGACTCGAATTGCAGATGGGCGGAACGGTGAAGAAGCGAGCCGTCGAGCGAAGCGAGACGGATTGCTTCAAACCGTTTCGCACATCTGCAATTCGAGTCGTTGAGCGAAGCGAGCCGGCGACCTGTACCGAAAAACACGTCCACCCAGTCGACCTCACCACCCATTACGCGGCAGCTTCGTTCGACGACTCGAATTGCGGATGGGCGGAACGGTGAAGAAGGGAGCCGTCGAGCGAAGCGAGACGGATACCTTCGAACCGTTTCGCACATCCGTAATTCGAGTCGTCGAGCGAAGCGGCCGGCGGGCCGCACCCCACCCCCTAGTTATATTATATAAAGCTGGACTTACCACTGACTCACTGACTTAGTCATTGACAGAATTGTTCTCCCAGAAGGAGTGGGGGTGGAGGGGTGAAATTTTCGGAGGAGGTAGTAGATAAAAAACTGACTGGGGGAAAAATCCGAAAATGCCAAATTTCCACTGGCGCTCGGAGATATGCCCTCGAATGTCGAAAATGCTCTATGTACCCCCCTCGGTATCATAGCTCATTTTGATCAGGGTGACGAGGCAAATCCGGATCAAAAAAAAAAAATGACAAAAATGACAATTTTTTTGAAGATGACATTGTGTGTCATACGCTGTTTTCTCGAAAAGTATACGTCGGACAGCTTCGTGCCCATACAACTTTTGGAAGAGAATTTAGTTTAAAATCAGAAAAAAATATAAAAATCCTGAAAACTGAAACTTTTTTTTTCAGGAATTTTTTTTCTTAAAGAAAGTACGAGATAGCATAGTGGTCTCCATACACGGCAATGTTGGTATGAAGCAGGACTATCCGAAAATATTTTTTTTTTCAGGATTCCTGTTTCAGTTTTTTTCCCGAAAAATTTTGTTTTTATTTTTTTTCTCGAAATCGGTGACAGATAGCGAAAAATGTCCATACAATTATTTGAATCTTTTAATTGGGAGAATCCGATAGAATTTTTTTTTCAGTAAAAGGACAAATTTTTTTTCCCGAATTTTTCGGATTTTTCGGGTTATCGGGAATTTTTTTCGGGTAATCGGGAAAAATCATCGAGTCAACTTTTTGTACCCAGAGGGCTAACTACACGTTACGCGGCCGCTTCGCTCGACGACTCGAAGTACAGATGTGCGAAACGGTTAGAAACGAGCCGTCGAGCGAAGCGAGACGGATCGCTTCGAACCGTTTCCACATCTGTACTTCGAGTCGTCGAGCGAAGCGAGCCGGCGAACAGTACCCAGTCGGCTAACCACGCATTACGCGGCCGCTTCGTTCGACGACTCGAATTGCAGATGGGCGGAACGGTGAAGAAGCGAGCCGTCGAGCGAAGCGAGACGGATCGCTTCAAACCGTTTCGCACATCTGCAATTCGAGTCGTTGAGCGAAGCGAGCCGGCGACCATTACCCACAACAACTTTGTCTCAGAAGGCCTAACCAAAAAAAACGCCCAACCACCCATTACGCGGCAGCTTCGTTCGACGACTCGAATTGCGGATGGGCGGAACGGTGAAGAAGGGAGCCGTCGAGCGAAGCGAGACGGATACCTTCGAACCGTTTCGCACATCCGTAATTCGAGTCGTCGAGCGAAGCGGCCGGCGGGCCGCACCCCACCCCCTAGTTATTATATTATATAAAGCTGGACTTACCACTCACTCACTGACTCACGTATTGACAGAATTGTTCTCCTAGAAGGAGGGGTGGTGGGGGGTTGAAACTTTCCATAAGTATATTAGGTGGTCCTGTGACTGGGGGAAAAATCCGAAAATGCCAAATTTCCACTGGCGCACGGAGATATGCCCTCGAATAGCAAAAAGTCTCTATGTACCCCCCATGGTATCATAGCTCATTTTGATGAGGGTGACGAGGCAAGTCCGGACCAAAAAAAAAAAATGACAAAAATGACAATTTTTTTGAAGATGACATTCTGTGTCATACGCTGTTTTCTCGAAAAGTATACGTCGGACAGCTTCGTGCCCATACAACTTTTGGAAGAGAATTTAGTTTTGAATCTGAAAAAAATATAAAAAACCTGAAAACTGAAACTTTTTTTTTCAGGAATTTTTTTTCTTAAAGAAAGTACGAGATAGCATGGGGGTCTCCATACACGGCAATGTTGCTATGAAGCAGGACTATCCGAAAATATTTTTTTTTTCAGGATTTGAGTTTCAGTTTTTTTCCCGAAAAAAAATCATTTTATTTTTTTTCTTGAAATCGGTGACAGATAGCGAAAAATGTATATACAACTATTTGAATCTTTTAATTAGGAGAATCTGATAGAATTTTTTTTTCAGGAAAAGGACAAATTTTTTTTCCCGAAATTTTCGGATTTTTCGGGTAATCGGGAAATTTTTTCGGGTAATCGGGAAAAATCATCGAGTCAACTTTTTGTACCCAGAGGGCTAACTACACGTTACGCGGCCGCTTCGCTCGACGACTCGAAGTACAGATGTGCGAAACGGTTAGAAACGAGCCGTCGAGCGAAGCGAGACGGATCGCTTCGAACCGTTTCCACATCTGTACTTCGAGTCGTCGAGCGAAGCGTGCCGGCGAACAGCACCCAGTCGGCTAACCACGCATTACGCGGCCGCTTCGTTCGACGACTCGAATTGCAGATGGGCGGAACGGTGAAGAAGCGAGCCGTCGAGCGAAGCGAGACGGATCGCTTCAAACCGTTTCGCACATCTGCAATTCGAGTCGTTGAGCGAAGCGAGCCGGCGACCAGTACCCAAAAAAACTTTTACTCACTCGGCTAACCATTCAGTCGACCTCACCACCCATTACGCGGCAGCTTCGTTCGACGACTCGAATTGCGGATGGGCGGAACGGTGAAGAAGGGAGCCGTCGAGCGAAGCGAGACGGATACCTTCGAACCGTTTCGCACATCCGTAATTCGAGTCGTCGAGCGAAGCGGCCGGCGGGCCGCACCCCACCCCCTAGTTATTATATTATATAAAGCTGGACTTACCACTGACTGACTGACTCACGTATTGACAGAATTGTTCTCCTAGAAGGAGTGGTGGTGGGGGGTTGAAACTTTCCACAAGCATATTAGGTGGTCCAATGACTGGGGGAAAAATCCGAAAATGCCAAATTTCCACTGGCGCGCGAAGATATGCCCTCGAATATCGAAAAGTCACTATGTACCCCCCCAGGTATCACAGCGATTATTGATCAGGGTGACGAGCCAAGTCCGGATCAAAAAAAAAAAATGACAAAAATGACAATTTTTTTGAAGATGACATTCCGTGTCATACGCTGTTTTCTCGAAAAGTATGCGTCGGAGAAATTCGTGCCCATACAACTTTTGGAAGAGAATTTAGTTTAGAATCTAGGAAAATTATAAAAGTCCGGAAAATTTTTCAGGAATTTTTCAGGAATTTTTTTTCTTAAATAAAGTACGAGATAGCATGGGGGTCTCCATACACGGCAATTGTAGGATGAAGCAGGACTATCCGAAAATAATTTTTTTTTCAGCATTTGAGTTTCAGTTTTTTTCCCGAAAAAAAATCATTTTATTTTTTTTCTTGAAATCGGTGAAAGATAGCGAAAAATGTCCATACAACTATTTGAATCTTTTAATTAGGAGAATCTGATAGAATTTTTTTTTCAGGAAAAGGACAATTTTTTTTTCCCAATTTTTTAGGATTTTTCGGGTAATCGGGAAAAATTTTCGGGTAATCGGGAAAAATCATCGAGTCAACTTTTTGTACCCAGAGGGCTAACTACACGTTACGCGGCCGCTTCGCTCGACGACTCGAAGTACAGATGTGCGAAACGGTTAGAAACGAGCCGTCGAGCGAAGCGAGACGGATCGCTTCGAACCGTTTCCACATCTGTACTTCGAGTCGTCGAGCGAAGCGAGCCGGCGAACAGTACCCAGTCGGCTAACCACGCATTACGCGGCCGCTTCGTTCGACGACTCGAATTGCAGATGGGCGAAACGGTGAAGAAGCGAGCCGTCGAGCGAAGCGAGACGGATCGCTTCAAACCGTTTCGCACATCTGCAATTCGAGTCGTTGAGCGAAGCGAGCCGGCGACCATTACCCACAACAACTTTGTCTCAGAAGGCCTAACCAAAAAAAACGCCCAACCACCCATTACGCGGCAGCTTCGTTCGACGACTCGAATTGCGGATGGGCGGAACGGTGAAGAAGCGAGCCGCGGAGCGGATCGCTTCGAACCGTTTCGCACATCCGTAATTCGAGTCGTCGAGCGAAGCGGCCGGCGGGCCGCACCCCACCCCCTAGTTATATTATATATAGCTGGACTTACCACTGACTGACTGACTGATTCATTGACAGAATTGTTCTCCCAGAAGGAGAGGTGGTGGGGGGGTGAAACTTTCCAAAAGTATATTAGAGGGGAGGTCGAGTGGGGGAAAAATCCGAAAATGCCAAATTTCCACTGGCGCACGGAGATATGCCCTCGAATAGCAAAAAGTCTCTATGTACCCCCCATGGTATCATAGCTCATATTGATCAGGGTGACGAGGCAAGTCCGGATCAAAAAAAAAAAATGACAAAAATGACAAATTTTTTGAAGATGACATTCTGTGTCATACGCTGTTTTCTCGAAAAGTATGCGTCGGAGAAATTCGTGCCCATACAACTTTTGGAAGAGAATTTAGTTTAGAATCTAGGAAAATTATAAAAGTCCGGAAAATTTTTCAGGAATTTTTCAGGAATTTTTTTTCTTAAAGAAAGTACGAGATAGCATGGGGGTCTCCATACACGGCAATTGTAGGATGAAGCAGGACTATCCGAAAATAATTTTTTTTTCAGGATTTGAGTTTCAGTTTTTTTCCCGAAAAAAAATCATTTTATTTTTTTTCTAGAAATCGGTGACAGATAGCGAAAAATGTCCATACAACTATTTGAATCTTTTAATTAGGAGAATCCGATAGAATTTTTTTTTCAGGAAAAGGACAATTTTTTTTTCCCGAATTTTTCGGATTTTTCGGGTAATCGGGAAATTTTTTCGGGTAATCGGGAAAAATCATCGAGTCAACTTTTTGTACCCAGAGGGCTAACTACACGTTACGCGGCCGAAGCGATCCGTCTCGCTTCGCTCGACGGCTCGTTTCTAACCGTTTCGCACATCTGTACTTCGAGTCGTCGAGCGAAGCGAGCCGGCGAACAGTACCCAAAAAAACTTTTACCCAAAACAACTTTCACCCAGTCGCCTTTACACCCATTACGCGGCAGCTTCGTTCGACGACTCGAATTGCGGATGGGCGGAACGGTGAAGAAGCGAGCCGCGGAGCGGATCGCTTCGAACCGTTTCGCACATCCGTAATTCGAGTCGTCGAGCGAAGCGGCCGGCGGGCCGCACCCCACCCCCTAGTTATACTATATAAAGCTGGACTTACCACTGACTGACTCATTGACTCATTGACAGAATTGTTCTCCCAGAAGGAGTAGGGGTGGGGGGGTGAAATTTTTGGAGGTTGAAGTAGATAAAAAAGTGACTGGGGGAAAAATCCGAAAATGCCAGATTTCCACTGGCGCTCGGAGATATGCCCTCGAATAGCAAAAAGTCTCTATGTACCCCCCCCGGTATCATAGCTCATTTTGATCAGGGTGACGAGGCAAGTCCGGACCAAAAAAAAAAAATGACAAAAATGACAATTTTTTGGAAGATGACATTCTGTGTCATACGCTGTTTTCTCGAAAAGTATACGTCGGACAGATTCGTACCCATACAACTTTTGAAAGAGAATTTAGTTTAGAATCTGAAAAAAATATAAAAATCCTGAAAACTGAAACTTTTTTTTTCAGGAATTTTTTTTCTTAAAGAAAGTACGAGATAGCATAAGCGTCTCCATACACGGCAATGTTGCTATGAAGCAGGACTATCCGAAAATATTTTTTTTTTCAGGATTCCTGTTTCAGTTTTTTTCCCGAAAAAAAATCATTTTATTTTTTTTCTCGAAATCGGTGACAGATAGCGAAAAATGTCCATACAACTATTTGAATCTTTTAATTAGGAGAATCTGATAGAATTTTTTTTTCAGGAAAAGGACAAATTTTTTTTCCCGAATTTTTCGGATTTTTCGGGTAATCGGGAAATTTTTTCGGGTAATCGGGAAAAATCATAGAGTCAACTTTTTGTACCCAGAGGGCTAACTACACGTTACGCGGCCGCTTCGCTCGACGACTCGAAGTACAGATGTGCGAAACGGTTAGAAACGAGCCGTCGAGCGAAGCGAGACGGATCGCTTCGAACCGTTTCCACATCTGTACTTCGAGTCGTCGAGCGAAGCGAGCCGGCGAACAGTACCCAGTCGGCTAACCACGCATTACGCGGCCGCTTCGTTCGACGACTCGAATTGCAGATGGGCGGAACGGTGAAGAAGCGAGCCGTCGAGCGAAGCGAGACGGATCGCTTCAAACCGTTTCGCACATCTGCAATTCGAGTCGTTGAGCGAAGCGAGCCGGCGACCAGTACCCAAAAAAACTTTTACCCACTCGGCTAACCATTCAGTCGACCTCACCACCCATTACGCGGCAGCTTCGTTCGACGACTCGAATTGCGGATGGGCGGAACGGTGAAGAAGGGAGCCGTCGAGCGAAGCGAGACGGATACCTTCGAACCGTTTCGCACATCCGTAATTCGAGTCGTCGAGCGAAGCGGCCGGCGGGCCGCACCCCACCCCCTAGTTATATTATATATAGCTGGACTTACCACTGACTGACTGACTGACACATTGACAGAATTGATCTCCCAGAAGGAGAGGTGGTGGAGGGGTGAAACTTTCAGGAAGCATAGAGGACCCCCCAAAACCACCCAGAAAAATCTGACATTGCCAAATTTCCACTGGGGCTCGGAGATATGCCCTCGAATGTCCAAAATGCTCTATGTACCCCCCCCGGTATCATAGCTCATTTTGATCAGGGTGACGAGGCAAGTCCGAATCAAAAAAAAAAAATGACAAAAATGACAATTTTTTTGAAGATGACATTCTGTGTCATACGCTGTTTTCTCGAAAAGTATACGTCGGACAGCTTCGTGCCCATACAACTTTTGGAAGAGAATTTAGTTTAGAATCTGAAAAAAATATAAAAATCCTGAAAACTGAAACTTTTTTTTTCAGGAATTTTTTTTCTTAAAGAAAGTACGAGATAGCATAGTGGTCTCCATACACGGCAATGTTGGTATGAAGTAGGACTATCCGAAAATATTTTTTTTTTCAGGATTTGAGTTTCAGTTTTTTTCCCGAAAAAAAATCATTTTATTTTTTTTCTCAAAATCGGTGACAGATAGCGAAAAATGTCCGTACAACTATTTTAATCTTTTAAATAGGAGAATCCGATAGAATTTTTTTTTCAGGAAAAGGACAATTTTTTTTTCCCGAATTTTTCGGATTTTTCGGGTAATCGGGAATTTTTTTCGGGTAATCGGGAAAAATCATCGAGTCAACTTTTTGTACCCAGAGGGCTAACTACACGTTACGCGGCCGCTTCGCTCGACGACTCGAAGTACAGATGTGCGAAACGGTTAGAAACGAGCCGTCGAGCGAAGCGAGACGGATCGCTTCGAACCGTTTCCACATCTGTACTTCGAGTCGTCGAGCGAAGCGAGCCGGCGAACAGTACCCAGTCGGCTAACCACGCATTACGCGGCCGCTTCGTTCGACGACTCGAATTGCAGATGGGCGGAACGGTGAAGAAGCGAGCCGTCGAGCGAAGCGAGACGGATCGCTTCAAACCGTTTCGCACATCTGCAATTCGAGTCGTTGAGCGAAGCGAGCCGGCGACCAGTACTCAAAAAACTTTGTGTAACAGAAGACTTAACCACCCATTACGCGGCAGCTTCGTTCGACGACTCGAATTGCGGATGGGCGGAACGGTGAAGAAGCGAGCCGCGGAGCGGATCGCTTCGAACCGTTTCGCACATCCGTAATTCGAGTCGTCGAGCGAAGCGGCCGGCGGGCCGCACCCCACCCCCTAGTTATTATACTATATAAAGCTGGACTTACCACTGACTGACACACTGACTCACTCATTGACAGAATTGTTCTCCCAGAAGGAGTAGGGGTGGGGGGGTGAAATTTTTGGAGGTGAAAGTAGATAAAAAAGTGACTGGGGGAAAAATCCGAAAATGCCAAATTTCCACTGGCGCTCGGAGATATGCCCTCGGCATTACCCCAGTTTTGGGAGTATATGAGGGTGCCACCGGCAAAGTTGTTGGGCATGACGAGGCAAGTTCAGTTTTTTTTTTTTTTTTTCAAAAATCGCAACTTTTTTTTTCAAAAAAAAACAGTGTCATGTGTATTTTTCTCGAAAACGGTGCGCCGGCGCCCACGGTGTTGTATGGGTGAATTGTAGGTGTGGTTCAAGCCATATTGAAGAAATTTTTTTTTTTGCGAAAATCAAAAAAAATATTTTTGATCGATTTTATCTCAAAAACGGTGCCACTAACGGGGGGTCAATGTATGAGCAAAAATGTTAAGCTGATCAAGGACGACAAGGATAGCTTTTTTTTTTTTCAAAAATCGCGAAAATTTTTAACAATTTTTTTTATTTCTTTATTTGGACTTATTTCTCGAAAAGTATGCGTCGGACAGCTTCGTGCCCATACAACTTTTGGAAGAGAATTTAGCGAAGAATCCAACAAAATTATAAAAATCCTGAAAAAATTTTTTTTTTTTTTCAGGAATTTTTTTTCTTAAAGAAAGTACGAGATAGCATGGGGGTCTCCATACACGGCAATGTTCGTATGAAGCAGGACTATCCGATAGCATTTTTTTTTCCTGAAAACTGCAATTTTTTTTTTTTTCAGAATTTGTATGGAATACGATCATCCAGATATAGCCATCGCGGTACATTGACTGACTTGCCAATAACCTTTTGTACCCAGAGGGCTAACTACACGTTACGCGGCCGCTTCGCTCGACGACTCGAAGTACAGATGTGCGAAACGGTTAGAAACGAGCCGTCGAGCGAAGCGAGACGGATCGCTTCGAACCGTTTCCACATCTGTACTTCGAGTCGTCGAGCGAAGCGAGCCGGCGAACAGTACCCAGTCGGCTAACCACGCATTACGCGGCCGCTTCGTTCGACGATTCGAATTGCAGATGGGCGGAACGGTGTAGAAGCGAGCCGTCGAGCGAAGCGAGACGGATCGCTTCAAACCGTTTCGCACATCTGCAATTCGAGTCGTTGAGCGAAGCGAGCCGGCGACCAGTACTCAAAAAACTTTTTGTAACAGGAGACTTAACCACCCAAAAGGCCCAACCACCCATTACGCGGCAGCTTCGTTCGACGACTCGAATTGCGGATGGGCGGAACGGTGAAGAAGGGAGCCGTCGAGCGAAGCGAGACGGATACCTTCGAACCGTTTCGCACATCCGTAATTCGAGTCGTCGAGCGAAGCGGCCGGCGGGCCGCACCCCACCCCCTAGTTATTATATTATATTATATATAGCTGGACTTACCACTGACTGACACACTCACTCATTGACAGAATTGTTCTCCTAGAAGGAGTGGTGGTGGGGGGGTGAAATTTTCGGAGGTTGAAGTAGATAAAAAAGTGACTGGGGGAAAAATCCGAAAATGCCAAATTTCCACTGGCGCACGGAGATATGCCCTCGAATAGCAAAAAGTCTCTATGTACCCCCCCCGGTATCATAGCTCATTTTGATCAGGGTGACGAGGCAAATCTGGATCAAAAAAAAAAAATGACAAAAATGACAATTTTTTTGAAGATGACATTTCGTGTCATACGCTGTTTTCTCGAAAAGTATGCGTCGGAGAAATTCGTGCCCATACAACTTTTGGAAGAGAATTTAGTTTAGAATCTAGGAAAATTATAAAAGTCCGGAAAATTTTTCAGGAATTTTTCAGGAATTTTTTTTCTTAAAGAAAGTACGAGATAGCATGGGGGTCTCCATACACGGCAATTGTAGGATGAAGCAGGACTATCCGAAAATAATTTTTTTTTCAGGATTTGAGTTTCAGTTTTTTTCCCGAAAAAAAATCATTTTATTTTTTTTCTAGAAATCGGTGACAGATAGCGAAAAATGTCCATACAACTATTTGAATCTTTTAATTAGGAGAATCCGATAGAATTTTTTTTTCAGGAAAAGGACAATTTTTTTTTCCCGAATTTTTCGGATTTTTCGGGTAATCGGGAATTTTTTTCGGGTAATCGGGAAAAATCATCGAGTCAACTTTTTGTACCCAGAGGGCTAACTACACGTTACGCGGCCGCTTCGCTCGACGACTCGAAGTACAGATGTGCGAAACGGTTAGAAACGAGCCGTCGAGCGAAGCGAGACGGATCGCTTCGAACCGTTTCCACATCTGTACTTCGAGTCGTCGAGCGAAGCGAGCCGGCGAACATTACCCAGTCGGCTAACCACGCATTACGCGGCCGCTTCGTTCGACGACTCGAATTGCAGATGGGCGGAACGGTGAAGAAGCGAACCGTCGAGCGAAGCGAGACGGGTCTCTTCAAACCGTTTCGCACATCTGCAATTCGAGTCGTTGAGCGAAGCGAGCCGGCGAACAGTACCCAGTCGGCTAACCATTCAGTCGACCTCACCACCCATTACGCGGCAGCTTCGTTCGACGACTCGAATTGCGGATGGGCGGAACGGTGAAGAAGCGAGCCGCGGAGCGGATCGCTTCGAACCGTTTCGCACATCCGTAATTCGAGTCGTCGAGCGAAGCGGCCGGCGGGCCGCACCCCACCCCCTAGTTATTATATTATATATAGCTGGACTTACCACTGACTGACTGACACACTCATTGACAGAATTGTTCTCCTAGAAGGAGAGGTGGTGGGGGGGTGAAACTTTCCAGAAGTATATAAGAGGGGAGGTCGAGTTGGGGAAAAATCCGAAAATGCCAAATTTCCACTGGCGCTCGGAGATATGCCCTCGAATAGCAAAAAGTCTCTATGTACCCCCCATGGTATCATAGCTCATTTTGATCAGGGTGACGAGGCAAGTCCGGACCAAAAAAAAAAAATGACAAAAATGTCAATTTTTTGGAAGATGACATTGTGTGTCATACGCTATTTTCTCGGAAAGTATGCGTCGGACAGCTTCGTGCCCATACAACTTTTGGAAGAGAATTTAGTTTAGAATCTGAAAGAAATATAAAAATCCTGAAAACTGAAACTTTTTTTTTCAGGAATTTTTTTTCTTAAAGAAAGTACGAGATAGCATAGGGGTCTCCATACACGGCAATGTTGGTATGAAGCAGGACTATCCTAAAATAATTTTTTTTTCAGGATTCCTGTTTCAGTTTTTTTCCCGAAAAAAAATCATTTTATTTTTTTTCTCGAAATCGGTGACAGATAGCGAAAAATGTCCATACAACTATTTGAATCTTTTAATTAGGAGAATCTGATAGAATTTTTTTTTCAGGAAAAGGGCAAATTTTTTTTCCCGAAATTTTCGGATTTTTCGGGTAATCGGGAAATTTTTTCGGGTAATCGGGAAAAATCATCGAGTCAACTTTTTGTACCCAGAGGGCTAACTACACGTTACGCGGCCGCTTCGCTCGACGACTCGAAGTACAGATGTGCGAAACGGTTAGAAACGAGCCGTCGAGCGAAGCGAGACGGATCGCTTCGAACCGTTTCCACATCTGTACTTCGAGTCGGCGAGCGAAGCGAGCCGGCGAACAGTACCCAGTCGGCTAACCACGCATTACGCGGCCGCTTCGTTCGACGACTCGAATTGCAGATGGGCGGAACGGTGAAGAAGCGAGCCGTCGAGCGAAGCGAGACGGATCGCTTCAAACCGTTTCGTACATCTGCAATTCGAGTCGTTGAGCGAAGCGAGCCGGCGACCAGTACTCAAAAAACTTTGTATAACAGAAGACTTAACCACCCATTACGCGGCAGCTTCGTTCGACGACTCGAATTGCGGATGGGCGGAACGGTGAAGAAGCGAGCCGCGGAGCGGATCGCTTCGAACCGTTTCGCACATCCGTAATTCGAGTCGTCGAGCGAAGCGGCCGGCGGGCCGCACCCCACCCCCTAGTTATATTATATAAAGCTGGACTTACCACTGACTCACTGACTGACTGACTCACGTATTGACAGAATTGTTCTCCCAGAAGGAGGGGTGGTGGGGGGTTGAAACTTTCCACAAGTATATTAGAGGGGAGGTCGAGTGGGGGAAAAATCCGAAAATGCCAGATTTCCACTGGCGCTCGGAGATATCCTCTCGAATATCAAAAAGTCTCTATGTACCCCCCCAGGTATCACAGCGATTATTGATCAGGGTGACCAGGCAAATCCGAATCTGAAAAAAAAAGTGACCAAAAAGTCAACTTTTTTTCTCGGGATAAAAAGTATCACGGGCTTATTGCGGGAAAAGTATGCGTCGGACAGCTTCGTGCCCATACAACTTTTTGAAGAGAATTTAGTTTAGAATCTGAAAAAAATATAAAAATCCTGAAAACTGAAACTTTTTTTTTCAGGAATTTTTTTTCTTAAAGAAAGTACGAGATAGCATAATGGTCTCCATACACGGCAATGTTGGTATGAAGCAGGACTATCCGAAAATATTTTTTTTTTCAGGATTCCTGTTTCAGTTTTTTTCCCGAAAAATTTTTTTTTTATTTTTTTTCTCGAAAACGGTGACAGATAGCGAAAAATGTCCATACAATTATTTGAATATTTTAATTAGGAGAATCCGATAGAATTTTTTTTTTCCTGAAAACTGCAATTTTTTTTTTCAGAATTTGTATGGGATACGATCATCCAGATATAGCCATCGCGGTACATTGACTGACTTGCCAATAACCTTTTGTACCCAGAGGGCTAACTACACGTTACGCGGCCGCTTCGCTCGACGACTCGAAGTACAGATGTGCGAAACGGTTAGAAACGAGCCGTCGAGCGAAGCGAGACGGATCGCTTCGAACCGTTTCCACATCTGTACTTCGAGTCGGCGAGCGAAGCGAGCCGGCGAACAGTACCCAGTCGGCTAACCACGCATTACGCGGCCGCTTCGTTCGACGACTCGAATTGCAGATGGGCGGAACGGTGAAGAAGCGAGCCGTCGAGCGAAGCGAGACGGATCGCTTCAAACCGTTTCGCACATCTGCAATTCGAGTCGTTGAGCGAAGCGAGCCGGCGACCAGTACTCAAAAAACTTTTTGTAACAGGAGACTTAACCACCCAAAAGGCCCAACCACCCATTACGCGGCAGCTTCGTTCGACGACTCGAATTGCGGATGGGCGGAACGGTGAAGAAGGGAGCCGTCGAGCGAAGCGAGACGGATACCTTCGAACCGTTTCGCACATCCGTAATTCGAGTCGTCGAGCGAAGCGGCCGGCGGGCCGCACCCCACCCCCTAGTTATTATATTATATAAAGCTGGACTTACCACTGACTCACTGACTTAGTCATTGACAGAATTGTTCTCCCAGAAGGAGTGGGGGTGGAGGGGTGAAATTTTCGGAGGAGGTAGTAGATAAAAAACTGACTGGGGGAAAAATCCGAAAATGCCAAATTATATTATATAAAGCTGGACTTACCACTGACTCACTCACTGACTGACTGACTGACACATTGACAGAATTGTTCTCCCAGAAGGAGTGGGGTTAGAGAAACGAAATTTTGGGGGGGGGATATAGAAATAAATTCGAGCGGGGGAAAAATCCGAAAATGACAAATTTCCACTGGGGCTCGGAGATATGCCCTCAAATAGCAAAAAGTCTCTATGTACCCCCCATGGTATCATAGCTCATTTTGATCAGGGTGACGAGGCAAGTCCGGACCAAAAAAAAAAAATGACAAAAATGACAATTTTTTGGAAGATGACATTGTGTGTCATACGCTATTTTCTCGGAAAGTATGCGTCGGACAGCTTTGTGCCCATACAACTTTTGGAAGAGAAGTTAGTTTAGAATCTGAAAAAAATATAAAAATCCTGAAAACTGAAACTTTTTTTTTCAGGATTTTTTTTTCTTAAAGAAAGTACGAGATAGCATAGTGGTCTCCATACACGGCAATGTTGGTATGAAGCAGGACTATCCGAAAATATTTTTTTTTTCAGGATTTGAGTTTCAGTTTTTTTCCCGAAAAAAACACATTATATTTTTTTTCTCGAAATCGGTGACAGATAGCGAAAAATGTCCATACAACTATTTGATTCTTTTAATTAGGAGAATTCGATTGAATTTTTTTTTTCAGGAAAAGGACAAATTTTTTTTCCCGAATTTTTCGAGTTTTTCGGGAAATCGGGTATATTTTCGGGTAATCGGGAAAATCATCGAGGTACATTAGCTGACTTTTCTGTACCCAGAAGGCTTACTACACGTTACGCGGCCGCTTCGCTCGACGACTCGAAGTACAGATGTGCGAAACGGTTAGAAACGAGCCGTCGAGCGAAGCGAGACGGATCGCTTCGAACCGTTTCCACATCTGTACTTCGAGTCGGCGAGCGAAGCGAGCCGGCGAACAGTACCCAGTCGGCTAACCACGCATTACGCGGCCGCTTCGTTCGACGACTCGAATTGCAGATGGGCGGAACGGTGAAGAAGCGAGCCGTCGAGCGAAGCGAGACGGATCGCTTCAAACCGTTTCGCACATCTGCAATTCGAGTCGTTGAGCGAAGCGAGCCGGCGACCAGTACTCAAATAACTTTTTGTAACAGGAGACTTAACCACCCAAAAGGCCCAACCACCCATTACGCGGCAGCTTCGTTCGACGACTCGAATTGCGGATGGGCGGAACGGTGAAGAAGGGAGCCGTCGAGCGAAGCGAGACGGATACCTTCGAACCGTTTCGCACATCCGTAATTCGAGTCGTCGAGCGAAGCGGCCGGCGGGCCGCACCCCACCCCCTAGTTATATTATATAAAGCTGGACTTACCACTGATTCACTCACTCACTCACTCACTCACTCACTCACTCATTGACAGAATTGTTCTCCCAGAAGGAGTAGGGCTAGAGTAACCAAATTTTCGGAAAGGGGTATAGAGTTCAGGTCGAGTGGGGGAAAAATCCGAAAATGCCAAATTTCCACTGGGGCTCGGAGATATGCCCTCGAATATCAAAAAGTCTCTATGTACCCCCCCCGGTATCACAGCTTATTTTGATCAGGGTGACCAGGCAAATCCGAATCTGAAAAAAAAAGTGACCAAAAAGTCAACTTTTTTTCTCGGGATAAAATTTATCACGGACTTATTGCGGGAAAAGTATGCGTCGGACAGCTTCGTGATGTTAGAACTTTTTGAAGAGGTTTTAGTGAAGAATCCTATAAAATTATAAAAATCCTGAAAACTGAAAAAAAAAATTTCAGGAATTTTTTTTCTTAAAGAAAGTACGAGATAGCATAGTGGTCTCCATACACGGCAATGTTGGTATGAAGCAGGACTATCCGAAAATAATTTTTTTTTCAGGATTCCTGTTTCAGTTTTTTTCCCGAAAAATTTTTTTTTTTTTTTTTTTCTCGAAAACGGTGACAGATAGCGAAAAATGTCCATACAACTATTTGAATCTTTTAATTAGGAGAATCCGATAGATTTTTTTTTTCCTGAAAACTGAAATTTTTTTTTTCAGTATTTGTATGGGATACGATCATCCAGATATAGCCATCGCGGTACATTGACTGACTTGCCAATAACCTTTTGTACCCAGAGGGCTAACTACACGTTACGCGGCCGCTTCGCTCGACGACTCGAAGTACAGATGTGCGAAACGGTTAGAAACGAGCCGTCGAGCGAAGCGAGACGGATCGCTTCGAACCGTTTCCACATCTGTACTTCGAGTCGTCGAGCGAAGCGAGCCGGCGAACAGTACCCAGTCGGCTAACCACGCATTACGCGGCCGCTTCGTTCGACGACTCGAATTGCAGATGGGCGGAACGGTGAAGAAACGAGCCGTCGAGCGAAGCGAGACGGATAGCTTCAAACCGTTTCGCACATCTGCAATTCGAGTCGTTGAGCGAAGCGAGCCGGCGACCAGTACCCAGTCGGCTAACCAACTAAAAGGGCTTTCACCCAGTCGCTAAACCACCCATTACGCGGCAGCTTCGTTCGACGACTCGAATTGCGGATGGGCGGAACGGTGAAGAAGCGAGCCGCGGAGCGGATCGCTTCGAACCGTTTCGCACATCCGTAATTCGAGTCGTCGAGCGAAGCGGCCGGCGGGCCGCACCCCACCCCCTAGTTATATTATATAAAGCTGGTTATATTATATAAAGCTGGACTTACCACTGACTCACTGACTTAGTCATTGACAGAATTGTTCTCCCAGAAGGAGTGGGGGTGGAGGGGTGAAATTTTCGGAGGAGGTAGTAGATAAAAAACTGACTGGGGGAAAAATCCGAAAATGCCAAATTTCCACTGGCGCTCGGAGATATGCCCTCGAATGTCGAAAATGCTCTATGTACCCCCCTCGGTATCATAGCTCATTTTGATCAGGGTGACGAGGCAAATCCGGATCAAAAAAAAAAAATGACAAAAATGACAATTTTTTTGAAGATGACATTGTGTGTCATACGCTGTTTTCTCGAAAAGTATACGTCGGACAGCTTCGTGCCCATACAACTTTTGGAAGAGAATTTAGTTTAAAATCAGAAAAAAATATAAAAATCCTGAAAACTGAAACTTTTTTTTTCAGGAATTTTTTTTCTTAAAGAAAGTACGAGATAGCATAGTGGTCTCCATACACGGCAATGTTGGTATGAAGCAGGACTATCCGAAAATATTTTTTTTTTCAGGATTCCTGTTTCAGTTTTTTTCCCGAAAAATTTTGTTTTTATTTTTTTTCTCGAAATCGGTGACAGATAGCGAAAAATGTCCATACAATTATTTGAATCTTTTAATTGGGAGAATCCGATAGAATTTTTTTTTCAGTAAAAGGACAAATTTTTTTTCCCGAATTTTTCGGATTTTTCGGGTTATCGGGAATTTTTTTCGGGTAATCGGGAAAAATCATCGAGTCAACTTTTTGTACCCAGAGGGCTAACTACACGTTACGCGGCCGCTTCGCTCGACGACTCGAAGTACAGATGTGCGAAACGGTTAGAAACGAGCCGTCGAGCGAAGCGAGACGGATCGCTTCGAACCGTTTCCACATCTGTACTTCGAGTCGTCGAGCGAAGCGAGCCGGCGAACAGTACCCAGTCGGCTAACCACGCATTACGCGGCCGCTTCGTTCGACGACTCGAATTGCAGATGGGCGGAACGGTGAAGAAGCGAGCCGTCGAGCGAAGCGAGACGGATCGCTTCAAACCGTTTCGCACATCTGCAATTCGAGTCGTTGAGCGAAGCGAGCCGGCGACCATTACCCACAACAACTTTGTCTCAGAAGGCCTAACCAAAAAAAACGCCCAACCACCCATTACGGTGGAGCGAAGCGGCCGGCGGGCCGCACCCCACCCCCTAGTTATTATATTATATAAAGCTGGACTTACCACTCACTCACTGACTCACGTATTGACAGAATTGTTCTCCTAGAAGGAGGGGTGGTGGGGGGTTGAAACTTTCCATAAGTATATTAGGTGGTCCTGTGACTGGGGGAAAAATCCGAAAATGCCAAATTTCCACTGGCGCACGGAGATATGCCCTCGAATAGCAAAAAGTCTCTATGTACCCCCCATGGTATCATAGCTCATTTTGATGAGGGTGACGAGGCAAGTCCGGACCAAAAAAAAAAAATGACAAAAATGACAATTTTTTTGAAGATGACATTCTGTGTCATACGCTGTTTTCTCGAAAAGTATACGTCGGACAGCTTCGTGCCCATACAACTTTTGGAAGAGAATTTAGTTTTGAATCTGAAAAAAATATAAAAAACCTGAAAACTGAAACTTTTTTTTTCAGGAATTTTTTTTCTTAAAGAAAGTACGAGATAGCATGGGGGTCTCCATACACGGCAATGTTGCTATGAAGCAGGACTATCCGAAAATATTTTTTTTTTCAGGATTTGAGTTTCAGTTTTTTTCCCGAAAAAAAATCATTTTATTTTTTTTCTTGAAATCGGTGACAGATAGCGAAAAATGTATATACAACTATTTGAATCTTTTAATTAGGAGAATCTGATAGAATTTTTTTTTCAGGAAAAGGACAAATTTTTTTTCCCGAAATTTTCGGATTTTTCGGGTAATCGGGAAATTTTTTCGGGTAATCGGGAAAAATCATCGAGTCAACTTTTTGTACCCAGAGGGCTAACTACACGTTACGCGGCCGCTTCGCTCGACGACTCGAAGTACAGATGTGCGAAACGGTTAGAAACGAGCCGTCGAGCGAAGCGAGACGGATCGCTTCGAACCGTTTCCACATCTGTACTTCGAGTCGTCGAGCGAAGCGTGCCGGCGAACAGCACCCAGTCGGCTAACCACGCATTACGCGGCCGCTTCGTTCGACGACTCGAATTGCAGATGGGCGGAACGGTGAAGAAGCGAGCCGTCGAGCGAAGCGAGACGGATCGCTTCAAACCGTTTCGCACATCTGCAATTCGAGTCGTTGAGCGAAGCGAGCCGGCGACCAGTACCCAAAAAAACTTTTACTCACTCGGCTAACCATTTAGTCGACCTCACCACCCATTACGCGGCAGCTTCGTTCGACGACTCGAATTGCGGATGGGCGGAACGGTGAAGAAGGGAGCCGTCGAGCGAAGCGAGACGGATACCTTCGAACCGTTTCGCACATCCGTAATTCGAGTCGTCGAGCGAAGCGGCCGGCGGGCCGCACCCCACCCCCTAGTTATTATATTATATAAAGCTGGACTTACCACTGACTGACTGACTCACGTATTGACAGAATTGTTCTCCTAGAAGGAGTGGTGGTGGGGGGTTGAAACTTTCCACAAGCATATTAGGTGGTCCAATGACTGGGGGAAAAATCCGAAAATGCCAAATTTCCACTGGCGCGCGAAGATATGCCCTCGAATATCGAAAAGTCACTATGTACCCCCCCAGGTATCACAGCGATTATTGATCAGGGTGACGAGCCAAGTCCGGATCAAAAAAAAAAAATGACAAAAATGACAATTTTTTTGAAGATGACATTCCGTGTCATACGCTGTTTTCTCGAAAAGTATGCGTCGGAGAAATTCGTGCCCATACAACTTTTGGAAGAGAATTTAGTTTAGAATCTAGGAAAATTATAAAAGTCCGGAAAATTTTTCAGGAATTTTTCAGGAATTTTTTTTCTTAAATAAAGTACGAGATAGCATGGGGGTCTCCATACACGGCAATTGTAGGATGAAGCAGGACTATCCGAAAATAATTTTTTTTTCAGCATTTGAGTTTCAGTTTTTTTCCCGAAAAAAAATCATTTTATTTTTTTTCTTGAAATCGGTGAAAGATAGCGAAAAATGTCCATACAACTATTTGAATCTTTTAATTAGGAGAATCTGATAGAATTTTTTTTTCAGGAAAAGGACAATTTTTTTTTCCCAATTTTTTAGGATTTTTCGGGTAATCGGGAAAAATTTTCGGGTAATCGGGAAAAATCATCGAGTCAACTTTTTGTACCCAGAGGGCTAACTACACGTTACGCGGCCGCTTCGCTCGACGACTCGAAGTACAGATGTGCGAAACGGTTAGAAACGAGCCGTCGAGCGAAGCGAGACGGATCGCTTCGAACCGTTTCCACATCTGTACTTCGAGTCGTCGAGCGAAGCGAGCCGGCGAACAGTACCCAGTCGGCTAACCACGCATTACGCGGCCGCTTCGTTCGACGACTCGAATTGCAGATGGGCGAAACGGTGAAGAAGCGAGCCGTCGAGCGAAGCGAGACGGATCGCTTCAAACCGTTTCGCACATCTGCAATTCGAGTCGTTGAGCGAAGCGAGCCGGCGACCATTACCCACAACAACTTTGTCTCAGAAGGCCTAACCAAAAAAAACGCCCAACCACCCATTACGCGGCAGCTTCGTTCGACGACTCGAATTGCGGATGGGCGGAACGGTGAAGAAGCGAGCCGCGGAGCGGATCGCTTCGAACCGTTTCGCACATCCGTAATTCGAGTCGTCGAGCGAAGCGGCCGGCGGGCCGCACCCCACCCCCTAGTTATATTATATATAGCTGGACTTACCACTGACTGACTGACTGATTCATTGACAGAATTGTTCTCCCAGAAGGAGAGGTGGTGGGGGGGTGAAACTTTCCAAAAGTATATTAGAGGGGAGGTCGAGTGGGGGAAAAATCCGAAAATGCCAAATTTCCACTGGCGCACGGAGATATGCCCTCGAATAGCAAAAAGTCTCTATGTACCCCCCATGGTATCATAGCTCATATTGATCAGGGTGACGAGGCAAGTCCGGATCAAAAAAAAAAAATGACAAAAATGACAAATTTTTTGAAGATGACATTCTGTGTCATACGCTGTTTTCTCGAAAAGTATGCGTCGGAGAAATTCGTGCCCATACAACTTTTGGAAGAGAATTTAGTTTAGAATCTAGGAAAATTATAAAAGTCCGGAAAATTTTTCAGGAATTTTTCAGGAATTTTTTTTCTTAAAGAAAGTACGAGATAGCATGGGGGTCTCCATACACGGCAATTGTAGGATGAAGCAGGACTATCCGAAAATAATTTTTTTTTCAGGATTTGAGTTTCAGTTTTTTTCCCGAAAAAAAATCATTTTATTTTTTTTCTAGAAATCGGTGACAGATAGCGAAAAATGTCCATACAACTATTTGAATCTTTTAATTAGGAGAATCCGATAGAATTTTTTTTTCAGGAAAAGGACAATTTTTTTTTCCCGAATTTTTCGGATTTTTCGGGTAATCGGGAAATTTTTTCGGGTAATCGGGAAAAATCATCGAGTCAACTTTTTGTACCCAGAGGGCTAACTACACGTTACGCGGCCGAAGCGATCCGTCTCGCTTCGCTCGACGGCTCGTTTCTAACCGTTTCGCACATCTGTACTTCGAGTCGTCGAGCGAAGCGAGCCGGCGAACAGTACCCAAAAAAACTTTTACCCAAAACAACTTTCACCCAGTCGCCTTTACACCCATTACGCGGCAGCTTCGTTCGACGACTCGAATTGCGGATGGGCGGAACGGTGAAGAAGCGAGCCGCGGAGCGGATCGCTTCGAACCGTTTCGCACATCCGTAATTCGAGTCGTCGAGCGAAGCGGCCGGCGGGCCGCACCCCACCCCCTAGTTATTATATTATATATAGCTGGACTTACCACTGACTGACTGACTGACACATTGACAGAATTGATCTCCCAGAAGGAGAGGTGGTGGAGGGGTGAAACTTTCAGGAAGCATAGAGGACCCCCCAAAACCACCCAGAAAAATCTGACATTGCCAAATTTCCACTGGGGCTCGGAGATATGCCCTCGAATGTCCAAAATGCTCTATGTACCCCCCCCGGTATCATAGCTCATTTTGATCAGGGTGACGAGGCAAGTCCGAATCAAAAAAAAAAAATGACAAAAATGACAATTTTTTTGAAGATGACATTCTGTGTCATACGCTGTTTTCTCGAAAAGTATACGTCGGACAGCTTCGTGCCCATACAACTTTTGGAAGAGAATTTAGTTTAGAATCTGAAAAAAATATAAAAATCCTGAAAACTGAAACTTTTTTTTTCAGGAATTTTTTTTCTTAAAGAAAGTACGAGATAGCATAGTGGTCTCCATACACGGCAATGTTGGTATGAAGTAGGACTATCCGAAAATATTTTTTTTTTCAGGATTTGAGTTTCAGTTTTTTTCCCGAAAAAAAATCATTTTATTTTTTTTCTCAAAATCGGTGACAGATAGCGAAAAATGTCCGTACAACTATTTTAATCTTTTAAATAGGAGAATCCGATAGAATTTTTTTTTCAGGAAAAGGACAATTTTTTTTTCCCGAATTTTTCGGATTTTTCGGGTAATCGGGAATTTTTTTCGGGTAATCGGGAAAAATCATCGAGTCAACTTTTTGTACCCAGAGGGCTAACTACACGTTACGCGGCCGCTTCGCTCGACGACTCGAAGTACAGATGTGCGAAACGGTTAGAAACGAGCCGTCGAGCGAAGCGAGACGGATCGCTTCGAACCGTTTCCACATCTGTACTTCGAGTCGTCGAGCGAAGCGAGCCGGCGAACAGTACCCAGTCGGCTAACCACGCATTACGCGGCCGCTTCGTTCGACGACTCGAATTGCAGATGGGCGGAACGGTGAAGAAGCGAGCCGTCGAGCGAAGCGAGACGGATCGCTTCAAACCGTTTCGCACATCTGCAATTCGAGTCGTTGAGCGAAGCGAGCCGGCGACCAGTACTCAAAAAACTTTGTGTAACAGAAGACTTAACCACCCATTACGCGGCAGCTTCGTTCGACGACTCGAATTGCGGATGGGCGGAACGGTGAAGAAGCGAGCCGCGGAGCGGATCGCTTCGAACCGTTTCGCACATCCGTAATTCGAGTCGTCGAGCGAAGCGGCCGGCGGGCCGCACCCCACCCCCTAGTTATACTATATAAAGCTGGACTTACCACTGACTGACACACTGACTCACTCATTGACAGAATTGTTCTCCCAGAAGGAGTAGGGGTGGGGGGGTGAAATTTTTGGAGGTGAAAGTAGATAAAAAAGTGACTGGGGGAAAAATCCGAAAATGCCAAATTTCCACTGGCGCTCGGAGATATGCCCTCGGCATTACCCCAGTTTTGGGAGTATATGAGGGTGCCACCGGCAAAGTTGTTGGGCATGACGAGGCAAGTTCAGTTTTTTTTTTTTTTTTTCAAAAATCGCAACTTTTTTTTTCAAAAAAAAACAGTGTCATGTGTATTTTTCTCGAAAACGGTGCGCCGGCGCCCACGGTGTTGTATGGGTGAATTGTAGGTGTGGTTCAAGCCATATTGAAGAAATTTTTTTTTTTGCGAAAATCAAAAAAAATATTTTTGATCGATTTTATCTCAAAAACGGTGCCACTAACGGGGGGTCAATGTATGAGCAAAAATGTTAAGCTGATCAAGGACGACAAGGATAGCTTTTTTTTTTTTCAAAAATCGCGAAAATTTTTAACAATTTTTTTTATTTCTTTATTTGGACTTATTTCTCGAAAAGTATGCGTCGGACAGCTTCGTGCCCATACAACTTTTGGAAGAGAATTTAGCGAAGAATCCAACAAAATTATAAAAATCCTGAAAAAATTTTTTTTTTTTTTCAGGAATTTTTTTTCTTAAAGAAAGTACGAGATAGCATGGGGGTCTCCATACACGGCAATGTTCGTATGAAGCAGGACTATCCGATAGCATTTTTTTTTCCTGAAAACTGCAATTTTTTTTTTTTTCAGAATTTGTATGGAATACGATCATCCAGATATAGCCATCGCGGTACATTGACTGACTTGCCAATAACCTTTTGTACCCAGAGGGCTAACTACACGTTACGCGGCCGCTTCGCTCGACGACTCGAAGTACAGATGTGCGAAACGGTTAGAAACGAGCCGTCGAGCGAAGCGAGACGGATCGCTTCGAACCGTTTCCACATCTGTACTTCGAGTCGTCGAGCGAAGCGAGCCGGCGAACAGTACCCAGTCGGCTAACCACGCATTACGCGGCCGCTTCGTTCGACGATTCGAATTGCAGATGGGCGGAACGGTGTAGAAGCGAGCCGTCGAGCGAAGCGAGACGGATCGCTTCAAACCGTTTCGCACATCTGCAATTCGAGTCGTTGAGCGAAGCGAGCCGGCGACCAGTACTCAAAAAACTTTTTGTAACAGGAGACTTAACCACCCAAAAGGCCCAACCACCCATTACGCGGCAGCTTCGTTCGACGACTCGAATTGCGGATGGGCGGAACGGTGAAGAAGGGAGCCGTCGAGCGAAGCGAGACGGATACCTTCGAACCGTTTCGCACATCCGTAATTCGAGTCGTCGAGCGAAGCGGCCGGCGGGCCGCACCCCACCCCCTAGTTATTATATTATATAAAGCTGGACTTACCACTGACTGACTGACTGACTGACTGACACATTGACAGAATTGTTCTCCCAGAAGGAGAGGTGGTGGAGGGGTGAAACTTTCAGGATAGTCTGGGCATGGTCCAAAACCGACCAGAAAAATCCGACATTGCCAGATTTCCACTGGGGCTCGGAGATATGCCCTAAAATGTCGAAAATGCTCTATGTACCCCCCATGGTATCATAGCTCATTTTGATCAGGGTGACGAGGCAAGTCTGGATCAAAAAAAAAAAATGACAAAAATGACAATTTTTTTGAAGATGACATTCTGTGTCATACGCTGTTTTCTCGAAAAGTATGCATCGGAGAAATTCGTGCCCATACAACTTTTGGAAGAGAATTTAGTTTTGAATCTAGGAAAATTATAAAAGTCCGGAAAATTTTTCAGGAATTTTTCAGGAATTTTTTTTCTTAAAGAAAGTACGAGATAGCATGGGGGTCTCCATACACGGCAATTGTAGGATGAAGCAGGACTATCCGAAAATAATTTTTTTTTCAGGATTCCTGTTTCAGTTTTTTTCCCGAAAATTTTTTTTTTTATTTTTTTTCTCAAAAACGGTGACAGATAGCGAATAGTGTCCATACAACTATTTAAATCTTTTAATTAGGAGAATCCGATAGAATTTTTTTTTTCCTGAAAACTGCAATTTTTTTTTTCAGTATTTGTATGGGATACGATCATCCAGATATAGCCATCGCGGTACATTGACTGACTTGCCAATAACCTTTTGTACCCAGAGGGCTAACTACACGTTACGCGGCCGCTTCGCTCGACGACTCGAAGTACAGATGTGCGAAACGGTTAGAAACGAGCCGTCGAGCGAAGCGAGACGGATCGCTTCGAACCGTTTCCACATCTGTACTTCGAGTCGTCGAGCGAAGCGAGCCGGCGAACAGTACCCAGTTGGCTAACCACGCATTACGCGGCCGCTTCGTTCGACGACTCGAATTGCAGATGGGCGGAACGGTGAAGAAGCGAGCCGTCGAGCGAAGCGAGACGGATCGCTTCAAACCGTTTCGCACATCTGCAATTCGAGTCGTTGAGCGAAGCGAGCCGGCGACCAGTACCCAGTCGGCTAACCAACTAAAAGGGCTTTCACCCAGCCGCCTTTCCACCCATTACGCGGCAGCTTCGTTCGACGACTCGAATTGCGGATGGGCGGAACGGTGAAGAAGGGAGCCGTCGAGCGAAGCGAGACGGATACCTTCGAACCGTTTCGCACATCCGTAATTCGAGTCGTCGAGCGAAGCGGCCGGCGGGCCGCACCCCACCCCCTAGTTATATTATATAAAGCTGGACTTACCACTCACTCACTCACTCACTGATTCATTGACAGAATTGTTCTCCCAGAAGGAGTAGGGCTAGAGTAACCAAATTTTTGGAGGGGGGTATAGAGCCCAGGTCGAGTGGGGGAAAAATCCGAAAATGCCAAATTTCCACTGGCGCTCGGAGATATGCCCTCGAATATCAAAAAGTCTCTATGTACCCCCCCAGGTATCACAGCGATTATTGATCAGGGTGACCAGGCAAATCCGAATCTGAAAAAAAAAGTGACCAAAAAGTCAACTTTTTTTCTCGGGATAAAAAGTATCACGGACTTATTGCGGGAAAAGTATGCGTCGGACAGCATTATAATGTTAGAACTTTTTGAAGAGGTGTTAGTGGAGAATCCTACAAAATTATAAAAATCCTGAAAACTGAAACTTTTTTTTTCAGGAATTTTTTTTCTTAAAGAAAGTACGAGATAGCATAGGGGTCTCCATACACGGCAATGTTGCTATGAAGCAGGACTATCCGAAAATATTTTTTTTTTCAGGATTCCTGTTTCAGTTTTTTTTCCGAAAAAAACACATTTTATTTTTTTTCTCGAAATCGGTGACAGATAGCGAAAAATGTCCATACAACTATTTGAATATTTTAATTAGGAGAATCCCATAGATTTTTTTTTTTCCTGAAAACTTCAATTTTTTTTTTTTCAGAATTTGTATGGAATACGATCATCCAGATATAGCCATCGCGGTACATTGACTGACTTGCCAATAACCTTTTGTACCCAGAGGGCTAACTACACGTTACGCGGCCGCTTCGCTCGACGACTCGAAGTACAGATGTGCGAAATGGTTAGAAACGAGCCGTCGAGCGAAGCGAGACGGATCGCTTCGAACCGTTTCCACATCTGTACTTCGAGTCGTCGAGCGAAGCGAGCCGGCGAACAGTACCCAGTCGGCTAACCACGCATTACGCGGCCGCTTCGTTCGACGACTCGAATTGCAGATGGGCGGAACGGTGAAGAAGCGAGCCGTCGAGCGAAGCGAGACGGATCGCTTCAAACCGTTTCGCACATCTGCAATTCGAGTCGTTGAGCGAAGCGAGCCGGCGACCAGTACTCAAAAAACTTTGTGTAACAGAAGACTTAACCACCCATTACGCGGCAGCTTCGTTCGACGACTCGAATTGCGGATGGGCGGAACGGTGAAGAAGGGAGCCGTCGAGCGAAGCGAGACGGATACCTTCGAACCGTTTCGCACATCCGTAATTCGAGTCGTCGAGCGAAGCGGCCGGCGGGCCGCACCCCACCCCCTAGTTATACTATATAAAGCTGGACTTACCACTCACTCACTCACTCACGTATTGACAGAATTGTTCTCCTAGAAGGAGTGGTGGTGGGGGGTTGAAACTTTCCACAAACATATTAGGTGGTCCAATGACTGGGGGAAAAATCCGAAAATGCCAGATTTCCACTGGCGCGCGGAGATATGCCCTCGAATATCGAAAAGTCACTATGTACCCCCCCAGGTATCACAGCGATTATTGTTCAGGGTGACCAGGCAAATTTGAATCTGAAAAAAAAAGTGACAAAAATGACAATTTTTTTGAAGATGACATTCTGTGTCATACGCTGTTTTCTCGAAAAGTATGCGTCGGAGAAATTCGTGCCCATACAACTTTTGGAAGAGAATTTAGTTTAGAATCTAGGAAAATTATAAAAGTCCGGAAAATTTTTCAGGAATTTTTCAGGAATTTTTTTTCTTAAAGAAAGTACGAGATAGCATGGGGGTCTCCATACACGGCAATTGTAGAATGAAGCAGGACTATCCGAAAATAATTTTTTTTTCAGGATTCCTGTTTCAGTTTTTTTCCCGAAAAATTTTGTTTTTATTTTTTTTCTCGAAATCGGTGACAGATAGCGAAAAATGTCCATACAACTATTTGAATCTTTTAATTAGGAAAATCTGATAGAATTTTTTTTTCAGGAAAAGGACAATTTTTTTTTCCCGAATTTTTCGGATTTTTCGGGTAATCGGGAAATTTTTTCGGGTAATCGGGAAAAATCATCGAGTCAACTTTTTGTACCCAGAGGGCTAACTACACGTTACGCGGCCGCTTCGCTCGACGACTCGAAGTACAGATGTGCGAAACGGTTAGAAACGAGCCGTCGAGCGAAGCGAGACGGATCGCTTCGAACCGTTTCCACATCTGTACTTCGAGTCGTCGAGCGAAGCGAGCCGGCGAACAGTACCCAGTCGGCTAACCACGCATTACGCGGCCGCTTCGTTCGACGACTCGAATTGCAGATGGGCGGAACGGTGAAGAAGCGAGCCGTCGAGCGAAGCGAGACGGATCGCTTCAAACCGTTTCGCACATCTGCAATTCGAGTCGTTGAGCGAAGCGAGCCGGCGACCTGTACCCAAAAAATCTTTGTCTCAGTAAACCTCACCACCCATTACGCGGCAGCTTCGTTCGACGACTCGAATTGCGGATGGGCGGAACGGTGAAGAAGGGAGCCGTCGAGCGAAGCGAGACGGATACCTTCGAACCGTTTCGCACATCCGTAATTCGAGTCGTCGAGCGAAGCGGCCGGCGGGCCGCACCCCACCCCCTAGTTATATTATATAAAGCTGGACTTACCACTCACTCACTCACTCACTGATTCATTGACAGAATTGTTCTCCCAGAAGGAGTAGGGCTAGAGTAACCAAATTTTTGGAGGGGGGTATAGAGCCCAGGTCGAGTGGGGGAAAAATCCGAAAATGCCAAATTTCCACTGGCGCTCGGAGATATGCCCTCGAATATCAAAAAGTCTCTATGTACCCCCCCAGGTATCACAGCGATTATTGATCAGGGTGACCAGGCAAATCCGAATCTGAAAAAAAAAGTGACCAAAAAGTCAACTTTTTTTCTCGGGATAAAAAGTATCACGGACTTATTGCGGGAAAAGTATGCGTCGGACAGCATTATAATGTTAGAACTTTTTGAAGAGGTGTTAGTGGAGAATCCTACAAAATTATAAAAATCCTGAAAACTGAAACTTTTTTTTTCAGGAATTTTTTTTCTTAAAGAAAGTACGAGATAGCATAGGGGTCTCCATACACGGCAATGTTGCTATGAAGCAGGACTATCCGAAAATATTTTTTTTTTCAGGATTCCTGTTTCAGTTTTTTTTCCGAAAAAAACACATTTTATTTTTTTTCTCGAAATCGGTGACAGATAGCGAAAAATGTCCATACAACTATTTGAATATTTTAATTAGGAGAATCCCATAGATTTTTTTTTTTCCTGAAAACTTCAATTTTTTTTTTTTCAGAATTTGTATGGAATACGATCATCCAGATATAGCCATCGCGGTACATTGACTGACTTGCCAATAACCTTTTGTACCCAGAGGGCTAACTACACGTTACGCGGCCGCTTCGCTCGACGACTCGAAGTACAGATGTGCGAAATGGTTAGAAACGAGCCGTCGAGCGAAGCGAGACGGATCGCTTCGAACCGTTTCCACATCTGTACTTCGAGTCGTCGAGCGAAGCGAGCCGGCGAACAGTACCCAGTCGGCTAACCACGCATTACGCGGCCGCTTCGTTCGACGACTCGAATTGCAGATGGGCGGAACGGTGAAGAAGCGAGCCGTCGAGCGAAGCGAGACGGATCGCTTCAAACCGTTTCGCACATCTGCAATTCGAGTCGTTGAGCGAAGCGAGCCGGCGACCAGTACTCAAAAAACTTTGTGTAACAGAAGACTTAACCACCCATTACGCGGCAGCTTCGTTCGACGACTCGAATTGCGGATGGGCGGAACGGTGAAGAAGGGAGCCGTCGAGCGAAGCGAGACGGATACCTTCGAACCGTTTCGCACATCCGTAATTCGAGTCGTCGAGCGAAGCGGCCGGCGGGCCGCACCCCACCCCCTAGTTATATTATATATAGCTGGACTTACCACTGACTGACACACTCACTCATTGACAGAATTGTTCTCCTAGAAGGAGTGGTGGTGGGGGGGTGAAATTTTCGGAGGTTGAAGTAGATAAAAAAGTGACTGGGGGAAAAATCCGAAAATGCCAAATTTCCACTGGCGCACGGAGATATGCCCTCGAATAGCAAAAAGTCTCTATGTACCCCCCCCGGTATCATAGCTCATTTTGATCAGGGTGACGAGGCAAATCTGGATCAAAAAAAAAAAATGACAAAAATGACAATTTTTTTGAAGATGACATTTCGTGTCATACGCTGTTTTCTCGAAAAGTATGCGTCGGAGAAATTCGTGCCCATACAACTTTTGGAAGAGAATTTAGTTTAGAATCTAGGAAAATTATAAAAGTCCGGAAAATTTTTCAGGAATTTTTCAGGAATTTTTTTTCTTAAAGAAAGTACGAGATAGCATGGGGGTCTCCATACACGGCAATTGTAGGATGAAGCAGGACTATCCGAAAATAATTTTTTTTTCAGGATTTGAGTTTCAGTTTTTTTCCCGAAAAAAAATCATTTTATTTTTTTTCTAGAAATCGGTGACAGATAGCGAAAAATGTCCATACAACTATTTGAATCTTTTAATTAGGAGAATCCGATAGAATTTTTTTTTCAGGAAAAGGACAATTTTTTTTTCCCGAATTTTTCGGATTTTTCGGGTAATCGGGAATTTTTTTCGGGTAATCGGGAAAAATCATCGAGTCAACTTTTTGTACCCAGAGGGCTAACTACACGTTACGCGGCCGCTTCGCTCGACGACTCGAAGTACAGATGTGCGAAACGGTTAGAAACGAGCCGTCGAGCGAAGCGAGACGGATCGCTTCGAACCGTTTCCACATCTGTACTTCGAGTCGTCGAGCGAAGCGAGCCGGCGAACATTACCCAGTCGGCTAACCACGCATTACGCGGCCGCTTCGTTCGACGACTCGAATTGCAGATGGGCGGAACGGTGAAGAAGCGAACCGTCGAGCGAAGCGAGACGGGTCTCTTCAAACCGTTTCGCACATCTGCAATTCGAGTCGTTGAGCGAAGCGAGCCGGCGAACAGTACCCAGTCGGCTAACCATTCAGTCGACCTCACCACCCATTACGCGGCAGCTTCGTTCGACGACTCGAATTGCGGATGGGCGGAACGGTGAAGAAGCGAGCCGCGGAGCGGATCGCTTCGAACCGTTTCGCACATCCGTAATTCGAGTCGTCGAGCGAAGCGGCCGGCGGGCCGCACCCCACCCCCTAGTTATATTATATAAAGCTGGACTTACCACTGACTGACTGACTGACTGACTGACACATTGACAGAATTGTTCTCCCAGAAGGAGAGGTGGTGGAGGGGTGAAACTTTCAGGATAGTCAGGGCATGGTCCAAAACCAACCAGAAAAATCTGACATTGCCAAATTTCCACTGGCGCTCGGAGATATGCCCTCGAATAGCAAAAAGTCTCTATGTACCCCCCATGGTATCATAGCTCATTTTGATCAGGGTGACGAGGCAAGTCCGGATCAAAAAAAAAAAATGACAAAAATGTCAATTTTTTTGAAGATGACATTGTGTGTCATACGCTGTTTTCTCGAAAAGTATGCGTCGGAGAAATTCGTGCCCATACAACTTTTGGAAGAGAATTTAGTTTAGAATCTAGGAAAATTATAAAAGTCCAGAAAATTTTTCAGGAATTTTTCAGGAATTTTTTTTCTTAATGAAAGTACGAGATAGCATGGGGGTCTCCATACACGGCAATTGTAGGATGAAGCAGGACTATCCTAAAATAATTTTTTTTTCAGGATTCCTGTTTCAGTTTTTTTCCCGAAAAAAAATCATTTTATTTTTTTTCTCGAAATCGGTGACAGATAGCGAAAAATGTCCATACAACTATTTGAATCTTTTAATTAGGAGAATCTGATAGAATTTTTTTTTCAGGAAAAGGGCAAATTTTTTTTCCCGAAATTTTCGGATTTTTCGGGTAATCGGGAAATTTTTTCGGGTAATCGGGAAAAATCATCGAGTCAACTTTTTGTACCCAGAGGGCTAACTACACGTTACGCGGCCGCTTCGCTCGACGACTCGAAGTACAGATGTGCGAAACGGTTAGAAACGAGCCGTCGAGCGAAGCGAGACGGATCGCTTCGAACCGTTTCCACATCTGTACTTCGAGTCGGCGAGCGAAGCGAGCCGGCGAACAGTACCCAGTCGGCTAACCACGCATTACGCGGCCGCTTCGTTCGACGACTCGAATTGCAGATGGGCGGAACGGTGAAGAAGCGAGCCGTCGAGCGAAGCGAGACGGATCGCTTCAAACCGTTTCGTACATCTGCAATTCGAGTCGTTGAGCGAAGCGAGCCGGCGACCAGTACTCAAAAAACTTTGTATAACAGAAGACTTAACCACCCATTACGCGGCAGCTTCGTTCGACGACTCGAATTGCGGATGGGCGGAACGGTGAAGAAGCGAGCCGCGGAGCGGATCGCTTCGAACCGTTTCGCACATCCGTAATTCGAGTCGTCGAGCGAAGCGGCCGGCGGGCCGCACCCCACCCCCTAGTTATATTATATAAAGCTGGACTTACCACTGACTCACTGACTGACTGACTCACGTATTGACAGAATTGTTCTCCCAGAAGGAGGGGTGGTGGGGGGTTGAAACTTTCCACAAGTATATTAGAGGGGAGGTCGAGTGGGGGAAAAATCCGAAAATGCCAGATTTCCACTGGCGCTCGGAGATATCCTCTCGAATATCAAAAAGTCTCTATGTACCCCCCCAGGTATCACAGCGATTATTGATCAGGGTGACCAGGCAAATCCGAATCTGAAAAAAAAAGTGACCAAAAAGTCAACTTTTTTTCTCGGGATAAAAAGTATCACGGGCTTATTGCGGGAAAAGTATGCGTCGGACAGCTTCGTGCCCATACAACTTTTTGAAGAGAATTTAGTTTAGAATCTGAAAAAAATATAAAAATCCTGAAAACTGAAACTTTTTTTTTCAGGAATTTTTTTTCTTAAAGAAAGTACGAGATAGCATAATGGTCTCCATACACGGCAATGTTGGTATGAAGCAGGACTATCCGAAAATATTTTTTTTTTCAGGATTCCTGTTTCAGTTTTTTTCCCGAAAAATTTTTTTTTTATTTTTTTTCTCGAAAACGGTGACAGATAGCGAAAAATGTCCATACAATTATTTGAATATTTTAATTAGGAGAATCCGATAGAATTTTTTTTTTCCTGAAAACTGCAATTTTTTTTTTCAGAATTTGTATGGGATACGATCATCCAGATATAGCCATCGCGGTACATTGACTGACTTGCCAATAACCTTTTGTACCCAGAGGGCTAACTACACGTTACGCGGCCGCTTCGCTCGACGACTCGAAGTACAGATGTGCGAAACGGTTAGAAACGAGCCGTCGAGCGAAGCGAGACGGATCGCTTCGAACCGTTTCCACATCTGTACTTCGAGTCGGCGAGCGAAGCGAGCCGGCGAACAGTACCCAGTCGGCTAACCACGCATTACGCGGCCGCTTCGTTCGACGACTCGAATTGCAGATGGGCGGAACGGTGAAGAAGCGAGCCGTCGAGCGAAGCGAGACGGATCGCTTCAAACCGTTTCGCACATCTGCAATTCGAGTCGTTGAGCGAAGCGAGCCGGCGACCAGTACTCAAAAAACTTTTTGTAACAGGAGACTTAACCACCCAAAAGGCCCAACCACCCATTACGCGGCAGCTTCGTTCGACGACTCGAATTGCGGATGGGCGGAACGGTGAAGAAGGGAGCCGTCGAGCGAAGCGAGACGGATACCTTCGAACCGTTTCGCACATCCGTAATTCGAGTCGTCGAGCGAAGCGGCCGGCGGGCCGCACCCCACCCCCTAGTTATTATATTATATAAAGCTGGACTTACCACTGACTCACTGACTTAGTCATTGACAGAATTGTTCTCCCAGAAGGAGTGGGGGTGGAGGGGTGAAATTTTCGGAGGAGGTAGTAGATAAAAAACTGACTGGGGGAAAAATCCGAAAATGCCAAATTTCCACTGGCGCTCGGAGATATGCCCTCGAATGTCGAAAATGCTCTATGTACCCCCCTCGGTATCATAGCTCATTTTGATCAGGGTGACGAGGCAAATCCGGATCAAAAAAAAAAAATGACAAAAATGACAATTTTTTTGAAGATGACATTGTGTGTCATACGCTGTTTTCTCGAAAAGTATACGTCGGACAGCTTCGTGCCCATACAACTTTTGGAAGAGAATTTAGTTTAAAATCAGAGATATGCCCTCGGCATTGCCCCAGTTTTGGGAATATATGAGGGTGCCACCGGCAAAGTTGTAGGGCATGATGAGGCAAGTTCAGATTTTTTTTTTTTTTTTCAAAAATCACAACTTTTTTTTTCAAAAAAAAACAGTGTCATGTGTATTTTTCTCGAAAACGGTGCGCCGGCGCCCACGGTGTTGTATGGGTGAATTGTAGGTGTGGTTCAAGCCATATTGAAGAAATTTTTTTTTTTGCGAAAATCAAAAAAAATATTTTTGATCGATTTTATCTCAAAAACGGTGCCACTTACGGGGGGTCAATGTATGAGCAAAAATGTTAAGCTGATCAAGGACGACAAGGATAGCTTTTTTTTTTTTCAAAAATCGCAAATTTTTTTAACATTTTTTTTTATTTTGTAGTTTTGACTTATATCTCGAAAAGTATGCGTCGTACAGCTTCGTGCCCATACAATTTTTGGAAGAGAATTTAGCGAAGAATCCAACAAAATTATAAAAATCCTGAAAAAATTTTTTTTTTTTTTCAGGAATTTTTTTTCTTAAAGAAAGTACGAGATAGCATGGGGTTCTCCATACACGGCAATGTTCGTATGAAGCAAGACTATCCGATAGCATTTTTTTTTCCCGAAAAGTGCAATTTTTTTTTTTTTCAGAATTTGTATGGAATACGATCATCCAGATATAGCCATCGCGGTACATTGACTGACTTGCCAATAACCTTTTGTACCCAGAGGGCTAACTACACGTTACGCGGCCGCTTCGCTCGACGACTCGAAGTACAGATGTGCGAAACGGTTAGAAACGAGCCGTCGAGCGAAGCGAGACGGATCGCTTCGAACCGTTTCCACATCTGTACTTCGAGTCGTCGAGCGAAGCGAGCCGGCGAACAGTACCCAGTCGGCTAACCACGCATTACGCGGCCGCTTCGTTCGACGACTCGAATTGCAGATGGGCGGAACGGTGAAGAAGCGAGCCGTCGAGCGAAGCGAGACGGATCGCTTCAAACCGTTTCGCGCATCTGCAATTCGAGTCGTTGAGCGAAGCGAGCCGGCGACCTGTACCCAAAAAAACTTTGTCTCAGAAGGCCTAACCACCCAAAAGGCCCAACCACCCATTACGCGGCAGCTTCGTTCGACGACTCGAATTGCGGATGGGCGGAACGGTGAAGAAGGGAGCCGTCGAGCGAAGCGAGACGGATACCTTCGAACCGTTTCGCACATCCGTAATTCGAGTCGTCGAACGAAGCGGCCGGCGGGCCGCACCCCACCCCCTAGTTATACTATATAAAGCTGGACTTACCACTGACTGACTGACTGACTCACTCATTGACAGAATTGTTCTCCCAGAAGGAGTGGGGGTGGGGGGGTGAAATTTTCGGAGGTTGAAGTAGATAAAAAAGTGACTGGGGGAAAAATCCGAAAATGCCAAATTTCCACTGGCGCACGGAGATATGCCCTCGAATATCAAAAAGTCTCTATGTACCCCCCATGGTATCATAGCTCATTTTGATCAGGGTGACGAGGCAAGTCCGGACCAAAAAAAAAAAATGACAAAAATGACAATTTTTTGGAAGATGACATTGTGTGTCATACGCTATTTTCTCGGAAAGTATGCGTCGGACAGCTTCGTGCCCATACAACTTTTGGAAGAGAATTTAGTTTAGAATCTGAAAAAAATATAAAAATCCTGAAAACTGAAACTTTTTTTTTCAGGAATTTTTTTTCTTAAAGAAAGTACGAGATAGCATAGTGGTCTCCATACACGGCAATGTTGGTATGAAGCAGGACTATCCGAAAATATTTTTTTTTTCAGGATTCCTGTTTCAGTTTTTTTCCCGAAAAAAAAACATTTTATTTTTTTTCTCGAAATCGGTGACAGATAGCGAAAAATGTCCATACAACTATTTCAATCTTTTAATTAGGAGAATCTGATAGAATTTTTTTTTCAGGAAAAGGACAAATTTTTTTTCCCGAATTTTTCGGATTTTTCGGGTAATCGGGAAATTTTTTCGGGTAATCGGGAAAAATCATAGAGTCAACTTTTTGTACCCAGAGGGCTAACTACACGTTACGCGGCCGCTTCGCTCGACGACTCGAAGTACAGATGTGCGAAACGGTTAGAAACGAGCCGTCGAGCGAAGCGAGACGGATCGCTTCGAACCGTTTCCACATCTGTACTTCGAGTCGTCGAGCGAAGCGAGCCGGCGACCAGTACCCAAAAAAACTTTTACCCACTCGGCTAACCATTCAGTCGACCTCACCACCCATTACGCGGCAGCTTCGTTCGACGACTCGAATTGCGGATGGGCGGAACGGTGAAGAAGGGAGCCGTCGAGCGAAGCGAGACGGATCGCTTCAAACCGTTTCGCACATCTGCAATTCGAGTCGTTGAGCGAAGCGAGCCGGCGACCAGTACCCAAAAAAACTTTTACTCAAAACAACTTTCACCCAGTCGCCTTTACACCCATTACGCGGCAGCTTCGTTCGACGACTCGAATTGCGGATGGGCGGAACGGTGAAGAAGCGAGCCGCGGAGCGGATCGCTTCGAACCGTTTCGCACATCTGTACTTCGAGTCGTCGAGCGAAGCGAGCCGGCGAACAGTACCCAGTCGGCTAACCACGCATTACGCGGCCGCTTCGTTCGACGACTCGAATTGCAGATGGGCGGAACGGTGAAGAAGCGAGCCGTCGAGCGAAGCGAGACGGATCGCTTCAAACCGTTTCGCACATCTGCAATTCGAGTCGTTGAGCGAAGCGAGCCGGCGACCAGTACCCAAAAAAACTTTTACTCAAAACAACTTTCACCCAGTCGCCTTTACACCCATTACGCGGCAGCTTCGTTCGACGACTCGAATTGCGGATGGGCGGAACGGTGAAGAAGCGAGCCGCGGAGCGGATCGCTTCGAACCGTTTCGCACATCCGTAATTCGAGTCGTCGAGCGAAGCGGCCGGCGGGCCGCACCCCACCCCCTAGTTATTATATTATATAAAGCTGGACTTACCACTGACTCACTGACTGACTGACTCACGTATTGACAGAATTGTTCTCCCAGAAGGAGGGGTGGTGGGGGGTTGAAACTTTCTACAAGTATATTAGAGGGGAGGTCGAGTGGGGGAAAAATCCGAAAATGCCAAATTTCCACTGGCGCACGGAGATATGCCCTCGAATATCAAAAAGTCTCTATGTACCCCCCCCGGTATCACAGCGATTATTGATCAGGGTGACCAGGCAAATCCGAATCTGAAAAAAAAAGTGACCAAAAAGTCAACTTTTTTTCTCGGGATAAAAAGTATCACGGACTTATTGCGGGAAAAGTATGCGTCGGACAGCTTCGACATGTTAGAACTTTTTGAAGAGGTGTTAGTGGAGAATCCTACAAAATTATAAAAATCCTGAAAACTGAAACTTTTTTTTTCAGGAATTTTTTTTCTTAAAGAAAGTACGAGATAGCATGGGGGTCTCCATACACGGCAATGTTGGTATGAAGCAGGACTATCCGAAAATATTTTTTTTTTCAGGATTCCTGTTTCAGTTTTTTTCCCGAAAAATTTTTTTTTTATTTTTTTTCTCGAAAACGGTGACAGATAGCGAAAAATGTCCATACAATTATTTGAATATTTTAATTAGGAGAATCCGATAGAATTTTTTTTTTCCTGAAAACTGCAATTTTTTTTTTCAGAATTTGTATGGGATACGATCATCCAGATATAGCCATCGCGGTACATTGACTGACTTGCCAATAACCTTTTGTACCCAGAGGGCTAACTACACGTTACGCGGCCGCTTCGCTCGACGACTCGAAGTACAGATGTGCGAAACGGTTAGAAACGAGCCGTCGAGCGAAGCGAGACGGATCGCTTCGAACCGTTTCCACATCTGTACTTCGAGTCGTCGAGCGAAGCGAGCCGGCGAACAGTACCCAGTCGGCTAACCACGCATTACGCGGCCGCTTCGTTCGACGACTCGAATTGCAGATGGGCGGAACGGTGAAGAAGCGAGCCGTCGAGCGAAGCGAGACGGATCGCTTCAAACCGTTTCGCACATCTGCAATTCGAGTCGTTGAGCGAAGCGAGCCGGCGACCATTACCCACAACAACTTTGTCTCAGAAGGCCTAACCAAAAAAAACGCCCAACCACCCATTACGCGGCAGCTTCGTTCGACGACTCGAATTGCGGATGGGCGGAACGGTGAAGAAGGGAGCCGTCGAGCGAAGCGAGACGGATACCTTCGAACCGTTTCGCACATCCGTAATTCGAGTCGTCGAGCGAAGCGGCCGGCGGGCCGCACCCCACCCCCTAGTTATATTATATATAGCTGGACTTACCACTGACTGACTGACACACTCATTGACAGAATTGTTCTCCCAGAAGGAGGGGTGGTGGGGGGTTGAAACTTTCCACAAGTATATTAGAGGGGAGGTCGAGTGGGGGAAAAATCCGAAAATGCCAATTTTCCACTGGCGCTCGGAGATATGCCCTCGAATAGCAAAAAGTCTCTATGTACCCCCCATGGTATCATAGCTCATTTTGATCAGGGTGACGAGGCAAATCCGGACCAAAAAAAAAAAATGACAAAAATGACAAATTTTTTGAAGATGACATTGTGTGTCATACGCTGTTTTCTCGAAAAGTATACGTCGGACAGCTTCGTGCCCATACAACTTTTGGAAGAGAGTTTAGTTTAGAATCTGAAAAAAATATAAAAATCCTGAAAACTGAAACTTTTTTTTTCAGGAATTTTTTTTCTTAAAGAAAGTACGAGATAGCATAGGGGTCTCCATACACGGCAATGTTGGTATGAAGCAGGACTATCCAAAAATATTTTTTTTTTCAGGATTCCTGTTTCAGTTTTTTTCCCGAAAAAATCACATTTTATTTTTTTTCTCGAAATCTGTGACAGATAGCGAAAAATGTCCATACAACTATTTCAATCTTTTAATTAGGAGAATACGATAGAATTTTTTTTTCAGGAAAAGGACAATTTTTTTTTCCCGAATTTTTCGGATTTTTCGGGTAATCGGGAATTTTTTTCGGGTAATCGGGAAAAATCATAGAGTCAACTTTTTGTACCCAGAGGGCTAACTACACGTTACGCGGCCGCTTCGCTCGACGACTCGAAGTACAGATGTGCGAAACGGTTAGAAACGAGCCGTCGAGCGAAGCGAGACGGATCGCTTCGAACCGTTTCCACATCTGTACTTCGAGTCGGCGAGCGAAGCGAGCCGGCGAACAGTACCCAGTCGGCTAACCACGCATTACGCGGCCGCTTCGTTCGACGACTCGAATTGCAGATGGGCGGAACGGTGAAGAAGCGAGCCGTCGAGCGAAGCGAGACGGATCGCTTCAAACCGTTTCGCACATCTGCAATTCGAGTCGTTGAGCGAAGCGAGCCGGCGACCAGTACCCAAAAAAACTTTTACCCAAAATAACTTTCACCCAGTCGCTAAACCACCCATTACGCGGCAGCTTCGTTCGACGACTCGAATTGCGGATGGGCGGAACGGTGAAGAAGGGAGCCGTCGAGCGAAGCGAGACGGATACCTTCGAACCGTTTCGCACATCCGTAATTCGAGTCGTCGAGCGAAGCGGCCGGCGGGCCGCACCCCACCCCCTAGTTATATTATATAAAGCTAGACTTACCACTGACTCACTCACTCACTCACTCACTCACTCACTGATTCATTGACAGAATTGTTCTCCCAGAAGGAGTAGGGCTAGAGTAACCAAATTTTTGGAGGGGGGTATAGAGAGCAGGTCGAGTGGGGGAAAAATCCGAAAATGCCAAATTTCCACTGGCGCACGGAGATATGCTCTCGAATATCAAAAAGTCTCTATGTACCCCCCCAGGTATCACAGCGATTATTGATCAGGGTGACCAGGCAAATCCGAATCTGAAAAAAAAAGTGACCAAAAAGTCAACTTTTTTTCTCGGGATAAAAAGTATCACGGACTTATTGCGGGAAAAGTATGCGTCGGACAGCTTCGACATGTTAGAACTTTTTGAAGAGGTGTTAGTGGAGAATCCTACAAAATTATAAAAATCCTGAAAACTGAAACTTTTTTTTTCAGGAATTTTTTTTCTTGAAGAAAGTACGAGATAGCATAGGGGTCTCCATACACGGCAATGTTGCTATGAAGCAGGACTATCCGAAAATATTTTTTTTTTCAGGATTCCTGTTTCAGTTTTTTTTCCGAAAAAAACACATTTTATTTTTTTTCTCGAAATCGGTGACAGATAGCGAAAAATGTCCATACAACTATTTGAATCTTTTAATTAGGAGAATCCCATAGATTTTTTTTTTTCCTGAAAACTTCAATTTTTTTTTTTTCAGAATTTGTATGGAATACGATCATCCAGATATAGCTATCGCGGTACATTGACTGACTTGCCAATAACCTTTTGTACCCAGAGGGCTAACTACACGTTACGCGGCCGCTTCGCTCGACGACTCGAAGTACAGATGTGCGAAACGGTTAGAAACGAGCCGTCGAGCGAAGCGAGACGGATCGCTTCGAACCGTTTCCACATCTGTACTTCGAGTCGTCGAGCGAAGCGAGCCGGCGAACAGTACCCAGTCGGCTAACCACGCATTACGCGGCCGCTTCGTTCGACGACTCGAATTGCAGATGGGCGGAACGGTGAAGAAGCGAGCCGTCGAGCGAAGCGAGACGGATCGCTTCAAACCGTTTCGCACATCTGCAATTCGAGTCGTTGAGCGAAGCGAGCCGGCGACCAGTACCCAAAAAAACTTTTACCCAAAACAACTTTCACCCAGTCGCCTTTACACCCATTACGCGGCAGCTTCGTTCGACGACTCGAATTGCGGATGGGCGGAACGGTGAAGAAGCGAGCCGCGGAGCGGATCGCTTCGAACCGTTTCGCACATCCGTAATTCGAGTCGTCGAGCGAAGCGGCCGGCGGGCCGCACCCCACCCCCTAGTTATTATATTATATAAAGCTAGACTTACCACTGACTCACTCACTCACTCACTGATTCATTGACAGAATTGTTCTCCCAGAAGGAGTAGGGCTAGAGTAACCAAATTTTTGGAGGGGGGTATAGAGTGCAGGTCGAGTGGGGGAAAAATCCGAAAATGCCAAATTTCCACTGGCGCACGGAGATATGCTCTCGAATCTCAAAAAGTCTCTATGTACCCCCCCAGGTATCACAGCGATTATTGATTAGGGTGACCAGGCAAATCCGAATCTGAAAAAAAAAGTGACCAAAAAGTCAACTTTTTTTCTCGGGATAAAAAGTATCACGGACTTATTGCGGGAAAAGTATGCGTCGGACAGCTTCGACATGTTAGAACTTTTTGAAGAGGTGTTAGTGAAGAATCCTATAAAATTATAAAAATCCTGAAAACTGAAACTTTTTTTTTCAGGAATTTTTTTTCTTAAAGAAAGTACGAGATAGCATGGGGGTCTCCATACACGGCAATGTTGGTATGAAGCAGGACTATCCGAAAATAATTTTTTTTTCAGGATTCCTGTTTCAGTTTTTTTTCCGAAAAAAACACTTTTTTTTTTTTTTCTCGAAATTGGTGACAGATAGCGAAAAATGTCCATACAACTATTTGAATCTTTTAATTAGGAGAATCCGATAGAATTTTTTTTTTCCTGAAAACTGCAATATTTTTTTTCAGAATTTGTATGGGATACGATCATCCAGATATAGCCATCGCGGTACATTGACTGACTTGCCAATAACCTTTTGTACCCAGAGGGCTAACTACACGTTACGCGGCCGCTTCGCTCGACGACTCGAAGTACAGATGTGCGAAACGGTTAGAAACGAGCCGTCGAGCGAAGCGAGACGGATCGCTTCGAACCGTTTCCACATCTGTACTTCGAGTCGTCGAGCGAAGCGAGCCGGCGAACAGTACCCAGTCGGCTAACCACGCGTTACGCGGCCGCTTCGCTCGACGGCTCGTTTCTTCACCGTTCCGCCCATCTGCAATTCGAGTCGTTGAGCGAAGCGAGCCGGCGACCAGTACCCAGTCGGCTAACCAACTAAAAGGGCTTTCACCCAGCCGCCTTTCCACCCATTACGCGGCAGCTTCGTTCGACGACTCGAATTGCGGATGGGCGGAACGGTGAAGAAGCGAGCCGCGGAGCGGATCGCTTCGAACCGTTTCGCACATCCGTAATTCGAGTCGTCGAGCGAAGCGGCCGGCGGGCCGCACCCCACCCCCTAGTTATATTATATATAGCTGGACTTACCACTGACTGACTGACTCACTGACTCATTGACAGAATTGTTCTCCCAGAAGGAGTGGTGGTGGGGGGGTGAAATTTTTGGAGGTTGAAGTAGATAAAAAAGTGACTGGGGGAAAAATCCGAAAATGCCAAATTTCCACTGGCGCTCGGAGATATGCCCTCGGCATTGCCTCAGTTTTGGGGATATATGAGGGTGCCACCGGCAAAGTTGTTGGGCATGACGAGGCAAGTTCAGATTTTTTTTTTTTTTTCAAAAATCGCAACTTTTTTTTTAAAAAAAAAACAGTGTCATGTGTATTTTTCTCGAAAACGGTGCGCCGGCGCCCACGGTGTTGTATGGGTGAATTGTAGGTATGGTTCAAGCCATATTGAAGAAATTTTTTTTTTTGCGAAAATCAAAAAAAATATTTTTGATCGATTTTATCTCAAAAACGGTGCCACTTACGGGGGGTCAATGTATGAGCAAAAATATTAAGCTGATCAAGGACGACAAGGGTAGCTTTTTTTTTTTCAAAAATCTCGAAAATTTTTAATAATTTTTTAATTTCTTAGTTTGGACTTATATCTCGAAAAGTATGCGTCGTACAGCTTCGTGCCCATACAACTTTTGGAAGAGAATTTAGTTTAGAATCTAGGAAAATTATAAAAGTCTGGAAAATTTTTCAGGAATTTTTCAGGATTTTTTTTTCTTAAAGAAAGTACGAGATAGCATGGGGGTCTCCATACACGGCAATTGTAGGATGAAGCAGGACTATCCGAAAATAATTTTTTTTTCAGGATTTGAGTTTCAGTTTTTTTCCCGAAAAATTTTGTTTTTATTTTTTTTCTCGAAATCGGTGACAGATAGCGAAAAATGTCCATACAACTATTTGAATCTTTTAATTAGAAGAATCCGATAGAATTTTTTTTTCAGGAAAAGGACATTTTTTTTTTCCCAAATTTTTCGGATTTTTCGGGTAATCGGGAAATTTTTCGGGTAATCGGGAAAAATCATCGAGGTACATAAGCTGACTTGCCAATAACTTTTTGTACCCAGAGGGCTAACTACACGTTACGCGGCCGCTTCGCTCGACGACTCGAAGTACAGATGTGCGAAACGGTTAGAAACGAGCCGTCGAGCGAAGCGAGACGGATCGCTTCGAACCGTTTCCACATCTGTACTTCGAGTCGTCGAGCGAAGCGAGCCGGCGAACAGTACCCAGTCGGCTAACCACGCGTTACGCGGCCGCTTCGTTCGACGACTCGAATTGCAGATGGGCGGAACGGTGAAGAAACGAGCCGTCGAGCGAAGCGAGACGGATCGCTTCAAACCGTTTCGCACATCTGCAATTCGAGTCGTTGAGCGAAGCGAGCCGGCGACCAGCACCCAGTCGGCTAACCAAAAAAAACGCCCAACCACCCATTACGCGGCAGCTTCGTTCGACGACTCGAATTGCGGATGGGCGGAACGGTGAAGAAGGGAGCCGTCGAGCGAAGCGAGACGGATACCTTCGAACCGTTTCGCACATCCGTAATTCGAGTCGTCGAGCGAAGCGGCCGGCGGGCCGCACCCCACCCCCTAGTTATATTATATATAGCTGGACTTACCACTGACTCATGTATTGACAGAATTGATCTCCGGGAAGGAGTGGTGGTGGAGAGGTGAAATTTTCAGGACGCATAGAGGACCCCCCAAAACCCCCCAGAAAAATCCGACTTTGCCAAATTTCCACTGGGGTCTGGTCGTATGCCCTGGTATCTCGGCCGGTGTTCGTTCCAGAGCCTAGGTGCGGAGTAATATTTTGGAGGACATGATGAGTCAATTCCGGATCCACTTTTTTTTTTCCGGAAATCGGAAGTTTTTTGTCCGGATTTTATTTTTGATTTTATTTTTTTTCTCGAAATCGATGCGCCGGCGCCCAGGGTGATGTATGGACGATTTGTAGGTATGGATCGAGCGATTTTGATGAAATTTTTTTTTTTGCGAAAATCAAAAAAAATATTTTTGATCGATTTTATCTCAAAAATGGTGCCACTTACGGGGGGTCAATGTATGAGCAAAAATGTTAAGCTGATCAAGGACGACAAGGATAGCTTTTTTTTTTTTCAAAAATCGCAATTTTTTTTAACATTTTTTTTAATTTCTTTATTTCGACTTATTTCTCGAAAAGTATGCGTCGTACAGCTTCGTGCCCATACAACTTTTGGAAGAGAATTTAGCGAGGAATCCAACAAAATTATAAAAATCCTGAAAAAAAATTTTTTTTTTTTCAGGAATTTTTTTTCTTAAAGAAAGTACGAGATAGCATGGGTGTCTCCATACACGGCAATGTTCGTATGAAGCAGGACTATCCGATAGCATTTTTTTTTTCCTGAAAACTGCAATTTTTTTTTTTTTTCAGAATTTGTATGGAATACGATCATCCAGATATAGCCATCGCGGTACATTGACTGACTTGCCAATAACCTTTTGTACCCAGAGGGCTAACTACACGTTACGCGGCCGCTTCGCTCGACGACTCGAAGTACAGATGTGCGAAACGGTTAGAAACGAGCCGTCGAGCGAAGCGAGACGGATCGCTTCGAACCGTTTCCACATCTGTACTTCGAGTCGTCGAGCGAAGCGAGCCGGCGAACAGTACCCAGTCGGCTAACCACGCATTACGCGGCCGCTTCGTTCGACGACTCGAATTGCAGATGGGCGGAACGGTGAAGAAGCGAGCCGTCGAGCGAAGCGAGACGGATCGCTTCAAACCGTTTCGCACATCTGCAATTCGAGTCGTTGAGCGAAGCGAGCCGGCGACCAGTACCCAAAAAAACTTTTACCCAAAACAACTTTCACCCAGTCGACCTCACCACCCATTACGCGGCAGCTTCGTTCGACGACTCGAATTGCGGATGGGCGGAACGGTGAAGAAGGGAGCCGTCGAGCGAAGCGAGACGGATACCTTCGAACCGTTTCGCACATCCGTAATTCGAGTCGTCGAGCGAAGCGGCCGGCGGGCCGCACCCCACCCCCTAGTTATATTATATAAAGCTGGACTTACCACTCACTCACTCACTGACTGACTCACTCACTCATTGACAGAATTGTTCTCCCAGAAGGAGTGGGGGTGGGGGGGTGAAACTTTCCAGAAGTATATTAGAGGGGAGTTCGAGTGGGGGAAAAATCCGAAAATGCCAGATTTCCACTGGGGCTCGGAGATATGCTCTTGAATATCAAAAAGTCTCTATGTACCCCCCCAGGTATCACAGCGATTATTGATCAGAGTGACCAGGCAAATCCGAATCTGAAAAAAAAAGTGACCAAAAAGTCAACTTTTTTTCTCGGGATAAAAAGTATCACGGACTTATTGCGGGAAAAGTATGCGTCAGACAGCATTATAATGTTAGAACATTTTGAAGAGGTGTTAGTGAAGAATCCTACAAAATTATAAAAATCCTGAAAACTGAAACTTTTTTTTTCAGGAATTTTTTTTCTTAAAGAAAGTACGAGATAGCATGGGTGTCTCCATACACGGCAATGTTGATATGAAGCAGGACTATCCAAAAATATTTTTTTTTTCAGGATTCCTATTTCAGTTTTTTTTCCGAAAAAAACACATTTTATTTTTTTTCTCGAAATCGGTGACAGATAGCGAAAAATGTCCATACAACTATTTTAATCTTTTAATTAGGAGAATCCGATAGAATTTTTTTTTTCCTGAAAACTGCAATTTTTTTTTTTTCAGAATTTGTATGGAATACGATCGTCCAGATATAGCCATCGCGGTACATTGACTGACTTGCCAATAACCTTTTGTACCCAGAGGGCTAACTACACGTTACGCGGCCGCTTCGCTCGACGACTCGAAGTACAGATGTGCGAAACGGTTAGAAACGAGCCGTCGAGCGAAGCGAGACGGATCGCTTCGAACCGTTTCCACATCTGTACTTCGAGTCGTCGAGCGAAGCGAGCCGGCGAACAGTACCCAGTCGGCTAACCACGCATTACGCGGCCGCTTCGTTCGACGACTCGAATTGCAGATGGGCGGAACGGTGAAGAAGCGAGCCGTCGAGCGAAGCGAGACGGATCGCTTCAAACCGTTTCGCACATCTGCAATTCGAGTCGTTGAGCGAAGCGAGCCGGCGACCAGTACCAAAAAAATTTTTTACCCAGTCGCTAAACCACCCAAAAGGCCCAACCACCCATTACGCGGCAGCTTCGTTCGACGACTCGAATTGCGGATGGGCGGAACGGTGAAGAAGCGAGCCGCGGAGCGGATCGCTTCGAACCGTTTCGCACATCCGTAATTCGAGTCGTCGAGCGAAGCGGCCGGCGGGCCGCACCCCACCCCCTAGTTATATTATATAAAGCTGGACTTACCACTGACTCACTCACTGACTGACTGACACATTGACAGAATTGATCTCCGGGAAGGAGTGGTGGTGGAGAGGTGAAATTTTCAGGACGCATAGAGGACCCCCCAAAACCCCCCAGAAAAATCCGACTTTGCCAAATTTCCACTGGCGCTCGGAGATATGCCCTCGAATAGCAAAAAGTCTCTATGTACCCCCCATGGTATCATAGCTTGTTTTGATCAGGGTGACGAGCCAAGTCCGGATCAAAAAAAAAAAATGACAAAAATGACAATTTTTTTGAAGATGACATTGTGTGTCATACGCTATTTTCTCGGAAAGTATGCGTCGGACAGCTTCGTGCCGATACAACTTTTGGAAGAGAATTTAGTTTAGAATCTGAAAAAAATATAAAAATCCTGAAAACTGAAACTTTTTTTTTCAGGATTTTTTTTTCTTAAAGAAAGTACGAGATAGCATAGTGGTCTCCATACACGGCAATGTTGGTATGAAACAGGACTATCCGAAAATAATTTTTTTTTCAGGATTCCTGTTTCAGTTTTTTTTCCGAAAAAATCACATTTTATATTTTTTCTCGAAATCGGTGACAGATAGCGAAAAATGTCCATACAACTATTTGAATCTTTTAATTAGGAGAATCCGATAGAATTTTTTTTTTCCTGAAAAGTGCAATTTTTTTTTTCAGCATTTGTATGGAATACGATCATCCAGATATAGCCATCGCGGTACATTGACTGACTTGCCAATAACCTTTTATACCCAGAGGGCTAACTACACGTTACGCGGCCGCTTCGCTCGACGACTCGAAGTACAGATGTGCGAAACGGTTAGAAACGAGCCGTCGAGCGAAGCGAGACGGATCGCTTCGAACCGTTTCCACATCTGTACTTCGAGTCGTCGAGCGAAGCGAGCCGGCGAACAGTACCCAGTCGGCTAACCACGCATTACGCGGCCGCTTCGTTCGACGACTCGAATTGCAGATGGGCGGAACGGTGAAGAAGCGAGCCGTCGAGCGAAGCGAGACGGATCGCTTCAAACCGTTTCGCACATCTGCAATTCGAGTCGTTGAGCGAAGCGAGCCGGCGACCTGTACCCAAAAAAACTTTGTCTCAGAAGGCCTAACCAAAAAAAACGCCCAACCACCCATTACGCGGCAGCTTCGTTCGACGACTCGAATTGCGGATGGGCGGAACGGTGAAGAAGGGAGCCGTCGAGCGAAGCGAGACGGATACCTTCGAACCGTTTCGCACATCCGTAATTCGAGTCGTCGAGCGAAGCGGCCGGCGGGCCGCACCCCACCCCCTAGTTATTATATTATATATAGCTGGACTTACCACTGACTGACTGACACACTCATTGACAGAATTGTTCTCCTAGAAGGAGAGGTGGTGGGGGGGTGAAACTTTCCAGAAGTATATAAGAGGGGAGGTCGAGTTGGGGAAAAATCCGAAAATGCCAAATTTCCACTGGCGCACGGAGATATGCCCTCGAATAGCAAAAAGTCTCTATGTACCCCCCCCGGTATCATAGCTCATTTTGATCAGGGTGACGAGGCAAGTCCGGATCAAAAAAAAAAAATGACAAAAATGACAAATTTTTTGAAGATGACATTGTGTGTCATACGCTGTTTTCTCGGAAAGTATGCGTCGGACAGCTTCGTGCCCATACAACTTTTGGAAGAGAATTTAGTTTAGAATCTGAAAAAAATATAAAAATCCTGAAAACTGAAACTTTTTTTTTCAGGAATTTTTTTTCTTAAAGAAAGTACGAGATAGCATAGTGGTCTCCATACACGGCAATGTTGGTATGAAGCAGGACTATCCGAAAATATTTTTTTTTTCAGGATTCCTGTTTCAGTTTTTTTCCCGAAAAAATCACATTTTATTTTTTTTCTCGAATCTGTGACAGATAGCGAAAAATGTCCATACAACTATTTCAATCTTTTAATTAGGAGAATACGATAGAATTTTTTTTTCAGGAAAAGGACAATTTTTTTTTCCCGATTTTTTTGGGTTTTTCGGGTAATCGGGATTTTTTTTCGGGTAATCGGGAAAAATCATCGAGTCAACTTTTTGTACCCAGAGGGCTAACTACACGTTACGCGGCCGCTTCGCTCGACGACTCGAAGTACAGATGTGCGAAACGGTTAGAAACGAGCCGTCGAGCGAAGCGAGACGGATCGCTTCGAACCGTTTCCACATCTGTACTTCGAGTCGTCGAGCGAAGCGAGCCGGCGAACCATACCCAGTCGGCTAACCACGCATTACGCGGCCGCTTCGTTCGACGACTCGAATTGCAGATGGGCGGAACGGTGAAGAAGCGAGCCGTCGAGCGAAGCGAGACGGATCGCTTCAAACCGTTTCGTACATCTGCAATTCGAGTCGTTGAGCGAAGCGAGCCGGCGACCTGTACCCAAAAAAACTTTCACCCAAAACAACTTTCACCCAGTCGCCTTTACACCCATTACGCGGCAGCTTCGTTCGACGACTCGAATTGCGGATGGGCGGAACGGTGAAGAAGCGAGCCGCGGAGCGGATCGCTTCGAACCGTTTCGCACATCCGTAATTCGAGTCGTCGAGCGAAGCGGCCGGCGGGCCGCACCCCACCCCCTAGTTATACTATATAAAGCTGGACTTACCACTGACTCACTCACTGACTGACTCACTCACTCATTGACAGAATTGTTCTCCCAGAAGGAGTGGGGGTGGGGGGGTGAAACTTTCCAGAAGTATATTAGAGGGGAGTTCGAGTGGGGGAAAAATCCGAAAATGCCAGATTTCCACTGGGGCTCGGAGATATGCTCTCGAATATCAAAAAGTCTCTATGTACCCCCCCAGATATCACAGCGATTATTGATCAGGGTGACCAGGCAAATCCGAATCTGAAAAAAAAAGTGACCAAAAAGTCAACTTTTTTTCTCGGGATAAAAAGTATCACGGACTTATTGCGGAAAAAGTATGCGTCAGACAGCTTCGACATGTTAGAACTTTTTGAAGAGGTGTTAGTGGAGAATCCTACAAAATTATAAAAATCCTGAAAACTGAAACTTTTTTTTTCAGGAATTTTTTTTCTTAAAGAAAGTACGAGATAGCATAGGGGTCTCCATACACGGCAATGTTGCTATGAAGCAGGACTATCCGAAAATATTTTTTTTTTCAGGATTCCTGTTTCAGTTTTTTTTCCGAAAAAAACACATTTTATTTTTTTTCTCGAAATCGGTGACAGATAGCGAAAAATGTCCATACAACTATTTGAATCTTTTAATTAGGAGAATCCCATAGATTTTTTTTTTTCCTGAAAACTTCAATTTTTTTTTTTTCAGAATTTGTATGGAATACGATCATCCAGATATAGCTATCGCGGTACATTGACTGACTTGCCAATAACCTTTTGTACCCAGAGGGCTAACTACACGTTACGCGGCCGCTTCGCTCGACAACGAGCCGTCGAGCGAAGCGAGACGGATCGCTTCGAACCGTTTCCACATCTGTACTTCGAGTCGTCGAGCGAAGCGAGCCGGCGAACAGTACCCAGTCGGCTAACCACGCATTACGCGGCCGCTTCGTTCGACGACTCGAATTGCAGATGGGCGGAACGGTGAAGAAGCGAGCCGTCGAGCGAAGCGAGACGGATCGCTTCAAACCGTTTCGCACATCTGCAATTCGAGTCGTTGAGCGAAGCGAGCCGGCGACCAGTACCCAAAAAAACTTTTACCCAAAACAACTTTCACCCAGTCGACCTCACCACCCATTACGCGGCAGCTTCGTTCGACGACTCGAATTGCGGATGGGCGGAACGGTGAAGAAGGGAGCCGTCGAGCGAAGCGAGACGGATACCTTCGAACCGTTTCGCACATCCGTAATTCGAGTCGTCGAGCGAAGCGGCCGGCGGGCCGCACCCCACCCCCTAGTTATATTATATATAGCTGGACTTACCACTGACTGACTGACACACTCATTGACAGAATTGTTCTCCTAGAAGGAGAGGTGGTGGGGGGGTGAAACTTTCCAGAAGTATATAAGAGGGGAGGTCGAGTTGGGGAAAAATCCGAAAATGCCAAATTTCCACTGGCGCACGGAGATATGCCCTCGAATAGCAAAAAGTCTCTATGTACCCCCCCCGGTATCATAGCTCATTTTGATCAGGGTGACGAGGCAAGTCCGGATCAAAAAAAAAAAATGACAAAAATGACAAATTTTTTGAAGATGACATTGTGTGTCATACGCTGTTTTCTCGGAAAGTATGCGTCGGACAGCTTCGTGCCCATACAACTTTTGGAAGAGAATTTAGTTTAGAATCTGAAAAAAATATAAAAATCCTGAAAACTGAAACTTTTTTTTTCAGGAATTTTTTTTCTTAAAGAAAGTACGAGATAGCATAGTGGTCTCCATACACGGCAATGTTGGTATGAAGCAGGACTATCCGAAAATATTTTTTTTTTCAGGATTCCTGTTTCAGTTTTTTTCCCGAAAAAATCACATTTTATTTTTTTTCTCGAATCTGTGACAGATAGCGAAAAATGTCCATACAACTATTTCAATCTTTTAATTAGGAGAATACGATAGAATTTTTTTTTCAGGAAAAGGACAATTTTTTTTTCCCGATTTTTTTGGGTTTTTCGGGTAATCGGGATTTTTTTTCGGGTAATCGGGAAAAATCATCGAGTCAACTTTTTGTACCCAGAGGGCTAACTACACGTTACGCGGCCGCTTCGCTCGACGACTCGAAGTACAGATGTGCGAAACGGTTAGAAACGAGCCGTCGAGCGAAGCGAGACGGATCGCTTCGAACCGTTTCCACATCTGTACTTCGAGTCGTCGAGCGAAGCGAGCCGGCGAACCATACCCAGTCGGCTAACCACGCATTACGCGGCCGCTTCGTTCGACGACTCGAATTGCAGATGGGCGGAACGGTGAAGAAGCGAGCCGTCGAGCGAAGCGAGACGGATCGCTTCAAACCGTTTCGTACATCTGCAATTCGAGTCGTTGAGCGAAGCGAGCCGGCGACCTGTACCCAAAAAAACTTTCACCCAAAACAACTTTCACCCAGTCGCCTTTACACCCATTACGCGGCAGCTTCGTTCGACGACTCGAATTGCGGATGGGCGGAACGGTGAAGAAGCGAGCCGCGGAGCGGATCGCTTCGAACCGTTTCGCACATCCGTAATTCGAGTCGTCGAGCGAAGCGGCCGGCGGGCCGCACCCCACCCCCTAGTTATATTATATAAAGCTGGACTTACCACTGACTGACTCACTGACACACTGACAGAATTGTTCTCCCAGAAGGAGAGGTGGTGGGGGGGTGAAACTTTCAGGATAGTCAGGGCATGGTCCAAAACCAACCAGAAAAATCTGACATTGCCAAATTTCCACTGGCGCTCGGAGATATGCCCTCGAATGTCGAAAACGCTCTATGTACCCCCCCCGGTATCATAGCTCATTTTGATCAGGGTGACGAGGCAAGTTCGGATCAAAAAAAAAAAATGACAAAAATGACAATTTTTTTGAAGATGACATTGTGTGTCATACGCTGTTTTCTCGAAAAGTATACGTCGGACAGCTTCGTGCCCATACAACTTTTGGAAGAGAATTTAGTTTTGAATCTGAAAAAAATATAAAAATCCTGAAAACTGAAACATTTTTTTTCAGGAATTTTTTTTCTTAAAGAAAGTACGAGATAGCATAGTGGTCTCCATACACGGCAATGTTGGTATGAAGCAGGACTATCCGAAAATATTTTTTTTTTCAGGATTCCTGTTTCAGTTTTTTTCCCGAAAAAATCACATTTTATTTTTTTTCTCGAAATCGGTGACAGATAGCAAAAAATGTTCATACAATTATTTGAATCTTTTAATTGGGAGAATCCGATAGAATTTTTTTTTCAGGAAAAAGACAATAAATTTTTCCCGAATTTTTCGGATTTTTCGGGTAATCGGGAATTTTTTCGGGTAATCGGGAAAATTCATCGAGTCAACTTTTTGTACCCAGAGGGCTAACTACACGTTACGCGGCCGCTTCGCTCGACGACTCGAAGTACAGATGTGCGAAACGGTTAGAAACGAGCCGTCGAGCGAAGCGAGACGGATCGCTTCGAACCGTTTTCACATCTGTACTTCGAGTCGGCGAGCGAAGCGAGCCGGCGAACAGTACCCAGTCGGCTAACCACGCATTACGCGGCCGCTTCGTTCGACGACTCGAATTGCAGATGGGCGGAACGGTGAAGAAGCGAGCCGTCGAGCGAAGCGAGACGGATCGCTTCAAACCGTTTCGCACATCTGCAATTCGAGTCGTTGAGCGAAGCGAGCCGGCGACCAGTACTCAAAAAACTTTGTGTAACAGAAGACTTAACCAAAAAAAACGCCCAACCACCCATTACGCGGCAGCTTCGTTCGACGACTCGAATTGCGGATGGGCGGAACGGTGAAGAAGCGAGCCGCGGAGCGGATCGCTTCGAACCGTTTCGCACATCCGTAATTCGAGTCGTCGAGCGAAGCGGCCGGCGGGCCGCACCCCACCCCCTAGTTATATTATATATAGCTGGACTTACCACTGACTCACTCACTCACGTATTGACAGAATTGTTCTCCCAGAAGGAGTGGTGGTGGGGGGTTGAAACTTTCCACAAGCATATAAGGTGGTCCAATGACTGGGGGAAAAATCCGAAAATGCCAAATTTCCACTGGCGCTCGGAGATATGCCCTCGAATATTAAAAAGTCACTATGTACCCCCCCCGGTATCATAGCTCATTTTGATCAGGGTGACGAGCCAATTCCGGACCAAAAAAAAAAAATGACAAAAATGACAAATTTTTTGAAGATGACATTGTGTGTCATACGCTATTTTCTCGGAAAGTATGCGTCGGACAGCTTCGTGCCCATACAACTTTTGGAAGAGAATTTAGTTTAGAATCTGAAAAAAATATAAAAATCCTGAAAACTGAAACTTTTTTTTTCAGGAATTTTTTTTCTTAAAGAAAGTATGAGATAGCATAAGGGTCTCCATACACGGCAATGTTGGTATGAAGCAGGACTATCCGAAAATATTTTTTTTTTCAGGATTCCTGTTTCAGTTTTTTTCCCGAAAAAATCACATTTTATTTTTTTTCTCGAAATCTGTGACAGATAGCGAAAAATGTCCATACAACTATTTGAATGTTTTAATTAGGAGAATACGATAGAATTTTTTTTTTCAGGAAAAGGACAATTTTTTTTTCCCGAAATTTCCAATTTTTAGGGTAATCGGGAAAAATCATCGAGGTACAAGAGGCTGACTTGCCAATAACCTTTGTACCCAAAAGGCTAATTACACGTTACGCGGCCGCTTCGCTCGACGACTCGAAGTACAGATGTGCGAAACGGTTAGAAACGAGCCGTCGAGCGAAGCGAGACGGATCGCTTCGAACCGTTTCCACATCTGTACTTCGAGTCGTCGAGCGAAGCGAGCCGGCGAACAGTACCCAGTCGGCTAACCACGCATTACGCGGCCGCTTCGTTCGACGACTCGAATTGCAGATGGGCGGAACGGTGAAGAAGCGAGCCGTCGAGCGAAGCGAGACGGATCGCTTCAAACCGTTTCGCACATCTGCAATTCGAGTCGTTGAGCGAAGCGAGCCGGCGACCTGTACCCAAAAATCTTTTCACCCAGTCGCTAAACCACCCATTACGCGGCAGCTTCGTTCGACGACTCGAATTGCGGATGGGCGGAACGGTGAAGAAGGGAGCCGTCGAGCGAAGCGAGACGGATACCTTCGAACCGTTTCGCACATCCGTAATTCGAGTCGTCGAGCGAAGCGGCCGGCGGGCCGCACCCCACCCCCTAGTTATACTATATAAAGCTGGACTTACCACTGACTCACTCACTCACTCACTCACTGATTCATTGACAGAATTGTTCTCCCAGAAGGAGTAGGGCTAGAGTAACCAAATTTTTGGAGGGGGGTATAGAGTGCAGGTCGAGTGGGGGAAAAATCCGAAAATGCCAAATTTCCACTGGCGCTCGGAGATATGCCCTCGAATATCAAAAAGTCTCTATGTACCCCCCTAGGTATCACAGCTTATTTTGATCAGGGTGACCAGGCAAATCCGAATCTGAAAAAAAAAGTGACCAAAAAGTCAACTTTTTTTCTCGGGATAAAAAGTATCACGGACTTATTGCGGGAAAAGTATGCGTCGGACAGCTTTGACATGTTAGAACTTTTTGAAGAGGTGTTAGTGGAGAATCCTACAAAATTATAAAAATCCTGAAAACTAAAACTTTTTTTTTCAGGAATTTTTTTTCTTAAAGAAAGTACGAGATAGCATAGTGGTCTCCATACACGGCAATGTTGGTATGAAGCAGGACTATCCGAAAATAATTTTTTTTTCAGGATTCCTGTTTCAGTTTTTTTCCCGAAAAAATTTTTTTTTATTTTTTTTCTCGAAAACGGTGACAGATAGCGAAAAATGTCCATACAACTATTTGAATCTTTTAATTAGGAGAATCCGATAGAATTTTTTTTTTCCTGAAAACTGCAATTTTTTTTTCAGAATTTGTATGGAATACGATCATCCAGATATAGCCATCGCGGTACATTGACTGACTTGCCAATAACCTTTTGTACCCAGAGGGCTAACTACACGTTACGCGGCCGCTTCGCTCGACGACTCGAAGTACAGATGTGCGAAACGGTTAGAAACGAGCCGTCGAGCGAAGCGAGACGGATCGCTTCGAACCGTTTCCACATCTGTACTTCGAGTCGTCGAGCGAAGCGAGCCGGCGAACAGTACCCAGTCGGCTAACCACGCGTTACGCGGCCGCTTCGTTCGACGACTCGAATTGCAGATGGGCGGAACGGTGAAGAAGCGAGCCGTCGAGCGAAGCGAGACGGATCGCTTCAAACCGTTTCGCACATCTGCAATTCGAGTCGTTGAGCGAAGCGAGCCGGCGACCATTACCCACAACAACTTTGTCTCAGAAGGCCTAACCAAAAAAAACGCCCAACCACCCATTACGCGGCAGCTTCGTTCGACGACTCGAATTGCGGATGGGCGGAACGGTGAAGAAGCGAGCCGCGGAGCGGATCGCTTCGAACCGTTTCGCACATCCGTAATTCGAGTCGTCGAGCGAAGCGGCCGGCGGGCCGCACCCCACCCCCTAGTTATATTATATAAAGCTAGACTTACCACTGACTCACTCACTCACTCACTGATTCATTGACAGAATTGTTCTCCCAGAAGGAGTAGGGCTAGAGTAACCAAATTTTTGGAGGGGGGTATAGAGTGCAGGTCGAGTGGGGGAAAAATCCGAAAATGCCAAATTTCCACTGGCGCACGGAGATATGCTCTCGAATCTCAAAAAGTCTCTATGTACCCCCCCAGGTATCACAGCGATTATTGATTAGGGTGACCAGGCAAATCCGAATCTGAAAAAAAAAGTGACCAAAAAGTCAACTTTTTTTCTCGGGATAAAAAGTATCACGGACTTATTGCGGGAAAAGTATGCGTCGGACAGCTTCGACATGTTAGAACTTTTTGAAGAGGTGTTAGTGAAGAATCCTATAAAATTATAAAAATCCTGAAAACTGAAACTTTTTTTTTCAGGAATTTTTTTTCTTAAAGAAAGTACGAGATAGCATGGGGGTCTCCATACACGGCAATGTTGGTATGAAGCAGGACTATCCGAAAATAATTTTTTTTTCAGGATTCCTGTTTCAGTTTTTTTTCCGAAAAAAACACTTTTTTTTTTTTTTCTCGAAATTGGTGACAGATAGCGAAAAATGTCCATACAACTATTTGAATCTTTTAATTAGGAGAATCCGATAGAATTTTTTTTTTCCTGAAAACTGCAATATTTTTTTTCAGAATTTGTATGGGATACGATCATCCAGATATAGCCATCGCGGTACATTGACTGACTTGCCAATAACCTTTTGTACCCAGAGGGCTAACTACACGTTACGCGGCCGCTTCGCTCGACGACTCGAAGTACAGATGTGCGAAACGGTTAGAAACGAGCCGTCGAGCGAAGCGAGACGGATCGCTTCGAACCGTTTCCACATCTGTACTTCGAGTCGTCGAGCGAAGCGAGCCGGCGAACAGTACCCAGTCGGCTAACCACGCGTTACGCGGCCGCTTCGCTCGACGGCTCGTTTCTTCACCGTTCCGCCCATCTGCAATTCGAGTCGTTGAGCGAAGCGAGCCGGCGACCAGTACCCAGTCGGCTAACCAACTAAAAGGGCTTTCACCCAGCCGCCTTTCCACCCATTACGCGGCAGCTTCGTTCGACGACTCGAATTGCGGATGGGCGGAACGGTGAAGAAGCGAGCCGCGGAGCGGATCGCTTCGAACCGTTTCGCACATCCGTAATTCGAGTCGTCGAGCGAAGCGGCCGGCGGGCCGCACCCCACCCCCTAGTTATACTATATAAAGCTGGACTTACCACTGACTCACTCACTGACTCACGTATTGACAGAATTGTTCTCCTAGAAGGAGTGGTGGTGGGGGGTTGAAACTTTCCAAAAGTATATTAGGTGATCCAATGACTGGGGGAAAAGTCCGAAAATGCCAAATTTCCACTGGGGTCTGGTCGTATGCCCTGGTATCTCGGTCGGTGTTTGTTCCAGAGCCTAGGTGCGGAGTAATATTTTGGAGGACATGATGAGTCAATTCCGGATCCACTTTTTTTTTTCCGGAAATCGGAAGTTTTTTGTCCGGATTTTATTTTTGATTTTATTTTTTTTCTCGAAATCGATGCGCCGGCGCCCAGGGTAATGTATGGACGATTTGTAGGTATGGATCGAGCGATTTTGATGAAATTTTTTTTTTTGCGAAAATCAAAAAAAATATTTTTGATCGATTTTATCTCAAAAACTGTGATACTTACGGGGGGTCAATGTATGAGCAAAAATGTTAAGCTGATCAAGGACGACAAGGATAGCTTTTTTTTTTTTCAAAAATCGCAAATTTTTTTAACATTTTTTTTAATTTCTTTATTTCGACTTATTTCTCGAAAAGTATGCGTCGTACAGCTTCGTGCCTATACAACTTTTGGAAGAGAATTTAGCGAGGAATCCAACAAAATTATAAAAATCCTGAAAAAAATTTTTTTTTTTTTCAGGATTTTTTTTTCTTAAAGAAAGTACGAGATAGCATGGGGGTCTCCATACACGGCAATGTTCGTATGAAGCAGGACTATCCGATAGCATTTTTTTTTTCTGAAAACTGCATTTTTTTTTTTTTTCAGAATTTGTATGGAATACGATCATCCAGATATAGACATCGCGGTACATTGACTGACTTGCCAATAACCTTTTGTACCCAGAGGGCTAACTACACGTTACGCGGCCGCTTCGCTCGACGACTCGAAGTACAGATGTGCGAAACGGTTAGAAACGAGCCGTCGAGCGAAGCGAGACGGATCGCTTCGAACCGTTTCCACATCTGTACTTCGAGTCGGCGAGCGAAGCGAGCCGGCGAACAGTACCCAGTCGGCTAACCACGCATTACGCGGCCGCTTCGTTCGACGACTCGAATTGCAGATGGGCGAAACGGTGAAGAAGCGAGCCGTCGAGCGAAGCGAGACGGATCGCTTCAAACCGTTTCGCACATCTGCAATTCGAGTCGTTGAGCGAAGCGAGCCGGCGACCAGTACTCAAAAAACTTTTTGTAACAGGAGACTTAACCACCCAAAAGGCCCAACCACCCATTACGCGGCAGCTTCGTTCGACGACTCGAATTGCGGATGGGCGGAACGGTGAAGAAGGGAGCCGTCGAGCGAAGCGAGACGGATACCTTCGAACCGTTTCGCACATCCGTAATTCGAGTCGTCGAGCGAAGCGGCCGGCGGGCCGCACCCCACCCCCTAGTTATATTATATATAGCTGGACTTACCACTGACTGACTGACTGACACATTGACAGAATTGATCTCCCAGAAGGAGAGGTGGTGGAGGGGTGAAACTTTCAGGAAGCATAGAGGACCCCCCAAAACCACCCAGAAAAATCCGACATTGCCAGATTTCCACTGGCGCTCGGAGATATGCCCTCAAATGTCAAAAATGCTCTATGTACCCCCCCCGGTATCATAGCTCATTTTGATCAGGGTGACGAGGCAAGTCCGGATCAAAAAAAAAAAATGACAAAAATGACAATTTTTTTGAAGATGACATTGTGTGTCATACGCTGTTTTCTCGAAAAGTATACGTCTGACAGCTTCGTGTTCATACAACTTTTGGAAGAGAATTTAGTTTAGAATCTGAAAAAAATATAAAAATCCTGAAAACTGAAACTTTTTTTTTCAGGAATTTTTTTTCTTAAAGAAAGTACGAGATAGCATAAGGGTCTCCATACACGGCAATGTTGGTATGAAGCAGGACTATCCGAAAATAATTTTTTTTTCAGGATTTGAGTTACAGTTTTTTTCCCGAAAAAATCACATTTAATTTTTTTTCTCGAAATTGGTGACAGATAGCGAAAAATGTCCATACAACTATTTCAATCTTTTAATTAGGAGAATACGATAGAATTTTTGTTTCAGGAAAAGGACAATTTTTTTTTCCCGAATTTTTTGGGTTTTTCGGGTAATCGGGAATTTTTTTCGGGTAATCGGGAAAAATCATCGAGGTACAAAAGCCGACTTGCCAATAACCTTTTGTACCCAGAGGGCTAACTACACGTTACGCGGCCGCTTCGCTCGACGACTCGAAGTACAGATGTGCGAAACGGTTAGAAACGAGCCGTCGAGCGAAGCGAGACGGATCGCTTCGAACCGTTTCCACATCTGTACTTCGAGTCGTCGAGCGAAGCGAGCCGGCGAACAGTACCCAGTCGGCTAACCACGCATTACGCGGCCGCTTCGTTCGACGACTCGAATTGCAGATGGGCGGAACGGTGAAGAAGCGAGCCGTCGAGCGAAGCGAGACGGATCGCTTCAAACCGTTTCGCACATCTGCAATTCGAGTCGTTGAGCGAAGCGAGCCGGCGACCATTACCCACAACAACTTTGTCTCAGAAGGCCTAACCAAAAAAAACGCCCAACCACCCATTACGCGGCAGCTTCGTTCGACGACTCGAATTGCGGATGGGCGGAACGGTGAAGAAGGGAGCCGTCGAGCGAAGCGAGACGGATACCTTCGAACCGTTTCGCACATCCGTAATTCGAGTCGTCGAGCGAAGCGGCCGGCGGGCCGCACCCCACCCCCTAGTTATACTATATAAAGCTGGACTTACCACTGACTCACTCACTGACTCATTGACAGAATTGTTCTCCCAGAAGGAGAGGTGGTGGGGGGGTGAAACTTTCCAAAAGTATATCAGAGGGGAGGTCGAGTGGGGGAAAAATCCGAAAATGCCAAATTTCCACTGGCGCACGGAGATATGCCCTCGAATAGCAAAAAGTCTCTATGTACCCCCCCCGGTATCATAGCTCATTTTGATCAGGGTGACGAGGCAAGTCCGGACCAAAAAAAAAAAATGACAAAAATGACAATTTTTTTGAAGATGACATTCTGTGTCATACGCTGTTTTCTCGAAAAGTATGCGTCGGAGAAATTCGTGCCCATACAACTTTTGGAAGAGAATTTAGTTTAGAATCTAGGAAAATTATAAAAGTCCGGAAAATTTTTCAGGAATTTTTCAGGAATTTTTTTTCTTAAAGAAAGTACGAGATAGCATGGGGGTCTCCATACACGGCAATTGTAGGATGAAGCAGGACTATCCGAAAATATTTTTTTTTTCAGGATTTGAGTTTCAGTTTTTTTCCCGAAAAAAAAACATTTTATTTTTTTTCTCGAAATCGGTGACAGATAGCGAAAAATGTCCATACAACTATTTGAATCTTTTAATTAGGAGAATCTGATAGAATTTTTTTTTCAGGAAAAGGACAATTTTTTTTTCCCGAATTTTTCGGATTTTTCGGGTAATCGGGAATTTTTTTCGGGTAATCGGGAAAAATCATCGAGTCAACTTTTTGTACCCAGAGGGCTAACTACACGTTACGCGGCCGCTTCGCTCGACGACTCGAAGTACAGATGTGCGAAACGGTTAGAAACGAGCCGTCGAGCGAAGCGAGACGGATCGCTTCGAACCGTTTCCACATCTGTACTTCGAGTCGTCGAGCGAAGCGAGCCGGCGAACAGTACCCAGTCGGCTAACCACGCATTACGCGGCCGCTTCGTTCGACGACTCGAATTGCAGATGGGCGGAACGGTGAAGAAGCGAGCCGTCGAGCGAAGCGAGACGGATCGCTTCAAACCGTTTCGCACATCTGCAATTCGAGTCGTTGAGCGAAGCGAGCCGGCGACCTGTACCCAAAAAAACTTTGTCTCAGAAAACCTCACCACCCATTACGCGGCAGCTTCGTTCGACGACTCGAATTGCGGATGGGCGGAACGGTGAAGAAGGGAGCCGTCGAGCGAAGCGAGACGGATACCTTCGAACCGTTTCGCACATCCGTAATTCGAGTCGTCGAGCGAAGCGGCCGGCGGGCCGCACCCCACCCCCTAGTTATACTATATAAAGCTGGACTTACCACTCACTCACTCACTCACGTATTGACAGAATTGTTCTCCTAGAAGGAGTGGTGGTGGGGGGTTGAAACTTTCCACAAACATATCCGCGGAGCGGATCGCTTCGAACCGTTTCGCACATCCGTAATTCGAGTCGTCGAGCGAAGCGGCCGGCGGGCCGCACCCCACCCCCTAGTTATATTATATAAAGCTGGACTTACCACTGATTGACTCACTGACATATTGACAGAATTGTTCTCCTAGAAAGAGTGGTGGTGGGAGGTTGAAACTTTTGGGGGGGGGTATTGAATATCACTCGAGTACGAGAAAAATCTGACATTGCCAATTTTCCACTGGCGCTCGGAGATATGCTCTCGGCATCGAAAAATTAACGTTATAAGGTATCGGTTATCTGGGCTCATTTTGTAGGTATCGACGAGGCAGATACGGTTCCACTTTGATTTTTGCAAAAATCGCGAAAATTTTTGCTTATGATAAAATTTTTGATATTTTTTTAAAAATAGAAGGACTCATGCGGGATTTTTGCAACCTTAGAACGTTTCGTTGAGAATTTTCAAGCCATTATGTGGGTATTTTTTTTTTTGCGAAAATCGCGAAAATTTTTTTTTTTTTCGCCATTTTTTTTTTTTCTCGAAAATGGAAACTCCTACCGGGGTGGTCGCCATACACGGCAATGTTTAGAAAAAATCGGGCTATCTGATGAAATTTTTTTTTTTTCAAAAATCGCGAAAATTTTTTCGTCTCGGCCTTATTTGACCGAAATTTATTTTATTTTTTTAAAAAAAAACGGTGCATCTGGGATTTTTACTGTCATATATTTTTTTTTAGACAATCCTCAAGCGGTATCGACGAGATTTTTTTTTTTTCAAAAATCGCGAATTTTTTTTTATTATTTTTTTTTCTCAAAAACGGTAAGATTTTTGATAGTGGTCTCTTTACACGGCAATTTTCGGATGAAGAAAAGCTATCTAAATCCGTTTTTGTTTTTTCAAAAATCGCAAAAATTTTTTTTTTTTTTTTTCTCGAAACTGCTGCGAGCAAAGCGAGCTGCGTCGCGAGCGGAGCGAGCGAATAGTCACTTTTAAGCGCAGCTCCAACGAGCGAGCGAAGCGAGCGAGTTATTCGCGCCGTCGAGCGAAGCGAGGAGGCGTCGAATAACCGCCGTTGAGCGAAGCGAAAACGGCGAAAATCAACTAAATTCAGTACTGATCGTCTAGGTACACGAACAAACTTGCATATAACCTTTTTTGTATAGAAATGCACCTTACCGATAAGTTTCTTCCAATAAAGTCAAACCAAGCAAAGCGACAAGTCATTTTAATACTAAGAGTCGAATCGGAGGGGGTACCCCGACGATTCGGTTCGTAGTATTAAAATAGACTTGTCGCTTTGCTTGGTTTGACTTTATTGGAAGAAACTTATCGGCGACACTCTAGAGCGAGCGCAGCGAGCTCCATCGAGCGAGCGGAGCGAGCGAGTGATTCGCGTCGACGAGCGGAGCGAGCCGGCGACGAATCATGCCGACGAGCGAAGCGAGGCGGCCCAATACAATTCATTTTACCCGTCTCAGATCGAAAAAAAACTACAAAAATATACCATTTTGCCTAAAAATACACTCTACCAACAAAAAAAAAAATTTTAGTCTTAACCAAGCGAAGCGACAGGCGAAGCAACTAACCCTCCGCGCCCCATGGGGGCGTGGCACCGAGCACCCTCTAGTTATATTATATATAGCTGGACTTACCACTGACTGACTCACTGACACACTGACAGAATTGTTCTCCCAGAAGGAGAGGTGGTGGGGGGGTGAAACTTTCAGGATAGTCGGGGCATGGTCCAAAACCAACCAGAAAAATCTGACATTGCCAAATTTCCACTGGGGCTCGGAGATATGCCCTCAAATGTCAAAAATGCTCTATGTACCCCCCCCGGTATCATAGCTCATTTTGATCAGGGTGACGAGGCAAGTTCGGATCAAAAAAAAAAAATGACAAAAATGACAATTTTTTTGAAGATGACATTGTGTGTCATACGCTGTTTTCTCGAAAAGTATACGTCGGACAGCTTCGTGCCCATACAACTTTTGGAAGAGAATTTAGTTTAGAATCTGAAAAAAATATAAAAATCCTGAAAACTGAAACTTTTTTTTTCAGGAATTTTTTTTCTTAAAGAAAGTACGAGATAGCATAGGGGTCTCCATACACGGCAATGTTGGTATGAAGCAGGACTATTCAAAAATATTTTTTTTTTCAGGATTCCTGCTTCAGTTTTTTTCCCGAAAAAATCTCATTTTTTTTTTTTTCTCGAAATCTGTGACAGATAGCGAAAAATGTCCATACAACTATTTCAATCTTTTAATTAGGAGAATACGATAGAATTTTTTTTTCAGGAAAAGGACAATTTTTTTTTCCCGAATTTTTTGGGTTTTTCGGGTAATCGGGAATTTTTTTCGGGTAATCGGGAAAAATCATCGAGGTACATTACTTAACTTTTTGTACCCAGAGGGCTAACTACACGTTACGCGGCCGCTTCGCTCGACAGATGTGCGAAACGGTTAGAAACGAGCCGTCGAGCGAAGCGAGACGGATCGCTTCGAACCGTTTCCACATCTGTACTTCGAGTCGGCGAGCGAAGCGAGCCGGCGAACAGTACCCAGTCGGCTAACCACGCATTACGCGGCCGCTTCGTTCGACGACTCGAATTGCAGATGGGCGGAACGGTGAAGAAGCGAGCCGTCGAGCGAAGCGAGACGGATTGCTTCAAACCGTTTCGCACATCTGCAATTCGAGTCGTTGAGCGAAGCGAGCCGGCGACCAGTACCCAGTCGGCTCGCCCAACTAAAAGGGCTTTCACCCAGTCGCTAAACCACCCAAAAGGCCCAACCACCCATTACGCGGCAGCTTCGTTCGACGACTCGAATTGCGGATGGGCGGAACGGTGAAGAAGGGAGCCGTCGAGCGAAGCGAGACGGATACCTTCGAACCGTTTCGCACATCCGTAATTCGAGTCGTCGAGCGAAGCGGCCGGCGGGCCGCACCCCACCCCCTAGTTATACTATATAAAGCTGGACTTACCACTGATTCACTCACTCACTCACTCACTCACTCACTCACTCATTGACAGAATTGTTCTCCCAGAAGGAGTAGAGCTAGAGTAACCAAATTTTCGGAGGGGGGTATAGAGTTCAGGTCGAGTGGGGGAAAAATCCGAAAATGCCAAATTTCCACTGGGGCTCGGAGATATGCCCTCGAATATCAAAAAGTCTCTATGTACCCCCCACGGTATCACAGCTTATTTTGATCAGGGTGACCAGGCAAATCCGAATCTGAAAAAAAAAGTGACCAAAAAGTCAACTTTTTTTCTCGGGATAAAAAGTATCACGGACTTATTGCGGGAAAAGTATGCGTCGGACAGCTTCGACATGTTAGAACTTTTTGAAGAGGTGTTAGTGGAGAATCCTACAAAATTATAAAAATCCTGAAAACTGAAACTTTTTTTTTCAGGATTTTTTTTTCTTAAAAAAAGTACGAGATAGCATAGGGGTCTCCATACACGGCAATGTTGCTATGAAGCAGGACTATCCGAAAATATTTTTTTTTTCAGGATTCCTGTTTCAGTTTTTTTTCCGAAAAAAACACATTTTTTTTTTTTTCTCGAAATCGGTGACAGATAGCGAAAAATGTCCATACAACTATTTGAATCTTTTAATTAGGAGAATCCCATAGATTTTTTTTTTTCCTGAAAACTTCAATTTTTTTTTTTTCAGAATTTGTATGGAATACGATCATCCAGATATAGCCATCGCGGTACATTGACTGACTTGCCAATAACCTTTTGTACCCAGAGGGCTAACTACACGTTACGCGGCCGCTTCGCTCGACGACTCGAAGTACAGATGTGCGAAACGGTTAGAAACGAGCCGTCGAGCGAAGCGAGACGGATCGCTTCGAACCGTTTCCACATCTGTACTTCGAGTCGTCGAGCGAAGCGAGCCGGCGAACAGTACCCAGTCGGCTAACCACGCATTACGCGGCCGCTTCGTTCGACGACTCGAATTGCAGATGGGCGGAACGGTGAAGAAGCGAGCCGTCGAGCGAAGCGAGACGGATCGCTTCAAACCGTTTCGCACATCTGCAATTCGAGTCGTTGAGCGAAGCGAGCCGGCGACCATTACCCAAAACAACTTTGTCTCAGAAAGCCTAACCACCCAAAGGCCCAACCACCCATTACGCGGCAGCTTCGTTCGACGACTCGAATTGCGGATGGGCGGAACGGTGAAGAAGCGAGCCGCGGAGCGGATCGCTTCGAACCGTTTCGCACATCCGTAATTCGAGTCGTCGAGCGAAGCGGCCGGCGGGCCGCACCCCACCCCCTAGTTATTATATTATATAAAGCTGGACTTACCACTGACTGACTGACTCACGTATTGACAGAATTGTTCTCCTAGAAGGAGTGGTGGTGGGGGGTTGAAACTTTCCACAAGCATATTAGGTGGTCCAATGACTGGGGGAAAAATCCGAAAATGCCAGATTTCCACTGGCGCGCGGAGATATGCCCTCGAATATCGAAAAGTCACTATGTACCCCCCCAGGTATCATAGCTCATTTTGATCAGGGTGACGAGGCAAATCCGGATCAAAAAAAAAAAATGACAAAAATGACAATTTTTTTGAAGATGACATTTCGTGTCATACGCTGTTTTCTCGAAAAGTATGCGTCGGAGAAATTCGTGCCCATACAACTTTTGGAAGAGAATTTAGTTTAGAATCTAGGAAAATTATAAAAGTCCGGAAAATTTTTCAGGAATTTTTCAGGAATTTTTTTTCTTAAAGAAAGTACGAGATAGCATGGGGGTCTCCATACACGGCAATTGTAGGATGAAGCAGGACTATCCGAAAATTTTTTTTTTTTCAGGATTTGAGTTTCAGTTTTTTTCCCGAAAAAAAATCATTTTATTTTTTTTCTCGAAATCGGTGACAGATAGCGAAAAATGTCCATACAACTATTAGAATCTTTTAATTAGGAGAATCCGATAGAATTTTTTTTTCAGGAAAAGGACAAAATTTTTTTCCCGAATTTTTTGGATTTTTAGGGTAATCGGGAAAAATCCTCGAGGTACAAGAGGCTGACTTGCCAATAACCTTTTGTACCCAGAGGGCTAACTACACGTTACGCGGCCGCTTCGCTCGACGACTCGAAGTACAGATGTGCGAAACGGTTAGAAACGAGCCGTCGAGCGAAGCGAGACGGATCGCTTCGAACCGTTTCCACATCTGTACTTCGAGTCGTCGAGCGAAGCGAGCCGGCGAACAGTACCCAGTCGGCTAACCACGCATTACGCGGCCGCTTCGTTCGACGACTCGAATTGCAGATGGGCGGAACGGTGAAGAAGCGAGCCGTCGAGCGAAGCGAGACGGATCGCTTCAAACCGTTTCGTACATCTGCAATTCGAGTCGTTGAGCGAAGCGAGCCGGCGACCTGTACCCAAAAAAACTTTCACCCAAAACAACTTTCACCCAGTCGCCTTTACACCCATTACGCGGCAGCTTCGTTCGACGACTCGAATTGCGGATGGGCGGAACGGTGAAGAAGCGAGCCGCGGAGCGGATCGCTTCGAACCGTTTCGCACATCCGTAATTCGAGTCGTCGAGCGAAGCGGCCGGCGGGCCGCACCCCACCCCCTAGTTATACTATATAAAGCTGGACTTACCACTGACTGACTGACTGACTGACTCACGTATTGACAGAATTGTTCTCCCAGAAGGAGGGGTGGTGGGGGGTTGAAACTTTCCACAAGTATATTAGAGGGGAGGTCGAGTGGGGGAAAAATCCGAAAATGCCAGATTTCCACTGGCGCTCGGAGATATCCTCTCGAATATCAAAAAGTCTCTATGTACCCCCCCAGGTATCACAGCGATTATTGATCAGGGTGACCAGGCAAATCCGAATCTGAAAAAAAAAGTGACCAAAAAGTCAACTTTTTTTCTCGGGATAAAAAGTATCACGGGCTTATTGCGGGAAAAGTATGCGTCGGACAGCTTCGTGCCCATACAACTTTTTGAAGAGAATTTAGTTTAGAATCTGAAAAAAATATAAAAATCCTGAAAACTGAAACTTTTTTTTTCAGGAATTTTTTTTCTTAAAGAAAGTACGAGATAGCATAATGGTCTCCATACACGGCAATGTTGGTATGAAGCAGGACTATCCGAAAATATTTTTTTTTTCAGGATTCCTGTTTCAGTTTTTTTCCCGAAAAATTTTTTTTTTATTTTTTTTCTCGAAAACGGTGACAGATAGCGAAAAATGTCCATACAATTATTTGAATATTTTAATTAGGAGAATCCGATAGAATTTTTTTTTTCCTGAAAACTGCAATTTTTTTTTTCAGAATTTGTATGGGATACGATCATCCAGATATAGCCATCGCGGTACATTGACTGACTTGCCAATAACCTTTTGTACCCAGAGGGCTAACTACACGTTACGCGGCCGCTTCGCTCGACGACTCGAAGTACAGATGTGCGAAACGGTTAGAAACGAGCCGTCGAGCGAAGCGAGACGGATCGCTTCGAACCGTTTCCACATCTGTACTTCGAGTCGGCGAGCGAAGCGAGCCGGCGAACAGTACCCAGTCGGCTAACCACGCATTACGCGGCCGCTTCGTTCGACGACTCGAATTGCAGATGGGCGGAACGGTGAAGAAGCGAGCCGTCGAGCGAAGCGAGACGGATCGCTTCAAACCGTTTCGCACATCTGCAATTCGAGTCGTTGAGCGAAGCGAGCCGGCGACCAGTACTCAAAAAACTTTTTGTAACAGGAGACTTAACCACCCAAAAGGCCCAACCACCCATTACGCGGCAGCTTCGTTCGACGACTCGAATTGCGGATGGGCGGAACGGTGAAGAAGGGAGCCGTCGAGCGAAGCGAGACGGATACCTTCGAACCGTTTCGCACATCCGTAATTCGAGTCGTCGAGCGAAGCGGCCGGCGGGCCGCACCCCACCCCCTAGTTATATTATATATAGCTGGACTTACCACTGACTGACTGACACACTCATTGACAGAATTGTTCTCCTAGAAGGAGAGGTGGTGGGGGGGTGAAACTTTCCAGAAGTATATAAGAGGGGAGGTCGAGTTGGGGAAAAATCCGAAAATGCCAAATTTCCACTGGCGCACGGAGATATGCCCTCGAATAGCAAAAAGTCTCTATGTACCCCCCCCGGTATCATAGCTCATTTTGATCAGGGTGACGAGGCAAGTCCGGATCAAAAAAAAAAAATGACAAAAATGACAAATTTTTTGAAGATGACATTGTGTGTCATACGCTGTTTTCTCGGAAAGTATGCGTCGGACAGCTTCGTGCCCATACAACTTTTGGAAGAGAATTTAGTTTAGAATCTGAAAAAAATATAAAAATCCTGAAAACTGAAACTTTTTTTTTCAGGAATTTTTTTTCTTAAAGAAAGTACGAGATAGCATAGTGGTCTCCATACACGGCAATGTTGGTATGAAGCAGGACTATCCGAAAATATTTTTTTTTTCAGGATTCCTGTTTCAGTTTTTTTCCCGAAAAAATCACATTTTATTTTTTTTCTCGAATCTGTGACAGATAGCGAAAAATGTCCATACAACTATTTCAATCTTTTAATTAGGAGAATACGATAGAATTTTTTTTTCAGGAAAAGGACAATTTTTTTTTCCCGATTTTTTTGGGTTTTTCGGGTAATCGGGATTTTTTTTCGGGTAATCGGGAAAAATCATCGAGTCAACTTTTTGTACCCAGAGGGCTAACTACACGTTACGCGGCCGCTTCGCTCGACGACTCGAAGTACAGATGTGCGAAACGGTTAGAAACGAGCCGTCGAGCGAAGCGAGACGGATCGCTTCGAACCGTTTCCACATCTGTACTTCGAGTCGTCGAGCGAAGCGAGCCGGCGAACCATACCCAGTCGGCTAACCACGCATTACGCGGCCGCTTCGTTCGACGACTCGAATTGCAGATGGGCGGAACGGTGAAGAAGCGAGCCGTCGAGCGAAGCGAGACGGATCGCTTCAAACCGTTTCGTACATCTGCAATTCGAGTCGTTGAGCGAAGCGAGCCGGCGACCTGTACCCAAAAAAACTTTCACCCAAAACAACTTTCACCCAGTCGCCTTTACACCCATTACGCGGCAGCTTCGTTCGACGACTCGAATTGCGGATGGGCGGAACGGTGAAGAAGCGAGCCGCGGAGCGGATCGCTTCGAACCGTTTCGCACATCCGTAATTCGAGTCGTCGAGCGAAGCGGCCGGCGGGCCGCACCCCACCCCCTAGTTATATTATATAAAGCTGGACTTACCACTGACTGACTCACTGACACACTGACAGAATTGTTCTCCCAGAAGGAGAGGTGGTGGGGGGGTGAAACTTTCAGGATAGTCAGGGCATGGTCCAAAACCAACCAGAAAAATCTGACATTGCCAAATTTCCACTGGCGCTCGGAGATATGCCCTCGAATGTCGAAAACGCTCTATGTACCCCCCCCGGTATCATAGCTCATTTTGATCAGGGTGACGAGGCAAGTTCGGATCAAAAAAAAAAAATGACAAAAATGACAATTTTTTTGAAGATGACATTGTGTGTCATACGCTGTTTTCTCGAAAAGTATACGTCGGACAGCTTCGTGCCCATACAACTTTTGGAAGAGAATTTAGTTTTGAATCTGAAAAAAATATAAAAATCCTGAAAACTGAAACATTTTTTTTCAGGAATTTTTTTTCTTAAAGAAAGTACGAGATAGCATAGTGGTCTCCATACACGGCAATGTTGGTATGAAGCAGGACTATCCGAAAATATTTTTTTTTTCAGGATTCCTGTTTCAGTTTTTTTCCCGAAAAAATCACATTTTATTTTTTTTCTCGAAATCGGTGACAGATAGCAAAAAATGTTCATACAATTATTTGAATCTTTTAATTGGGAGAATCCGATAGAATTTTTTTTTCAGGAAAAAGACAATAAATTTTTCCCGAATTTTTCGGATTTTTCGGGTAATCGGGAATTTTTTCGGGTAATCGGGAAAATTCATCGAGTCAACTTTTTGTACCCAGAGGGCTAACTACACGTTACGCGGCCGCTTCGCTCGACGACTCGAAGTACAGATGTGCGAAACGGTTAGAAACGAGCCGTCGAGCGAAGCGAGACGGATCGCTTCGAACCGTTTTCACATCTGTACTTCGAGTCGGCGAGCGAAGCGAGCCGGCGAACAGTACCCAGTCGGCTAACCACGCATTACGCGGCCGCTTCGTTCGACGACTCGAATTGCAGATGGGCGGAACGGTGAAGAAGCGAGCCGTCGAGCGAAGCGAGACGGATCGCTTCAAACCGTTTCGCACATCTGCAATTCGAGTCGTTGAGCGAAGCGAGCCGGCGACCAGTACTCAAAAAACTTTGTGTAACAGAAGACTTAACCAAAAAAAACGCCCAACCACCCATTACGCGGCAGCTTCGTTCGACGACTCGAATTGCGGATGGGCGGAACGGTGAAGAAGCGAGCCGCGGAGCGGATCGCTTCGAACCGTTTCGCACATCCGTAATTCGAGTCGTCGAGCGAAGCGGCCGGCGGGCCGCACCCCACCCCCTAGTTATATTATATATAGCTGGACTTACCACTGACTCACTCACTCACGTATTGACAGAATTGTTCTCCCAGAAGGAGTGGTGGTGGGGGGTTGAAACTTTCCACAAGCATATAAGGTGGTCCAATGACTGGGGGAAAAATCCGAAAATGCCAAATTTCCACTGGCGCTCGGAGATATGCCCTCGAATATTAAAAAGTCACTATGTACCCCCCCCGGTATCATAGCTCATTTTGATCAGGGTGACGAGCCAATTCCGGACCAAAAAAAAAAAATGACAAAAATGACAAATTTTTTGAAGATGACATTGTGTGTCATACGCTATTTTCTCGGAAAGTATGCGTCGGACAGCTTCGTGCCCATACAACTTTTGGAAGAGAATTTAGTTTAGAATCTGAAAAAAATATAAAAATCCTGAAAACTGAAACTTTTTTTTTCAGGAATTTTTTTTCTTAAAGAAAGTATGAGATAGCATAAGGGTCTCCATACACGGCAATGTTGGTATGAAGCAGGACTATCCGAAAATATTTTTTTTTTCAGGATTCCTGTTTCAGTTTTTTTCCCGAAAAAATCACATTTTATTTTTTTTCTCGAAATCTGTGACAGATAGCGAAAAATGTCCATACAACTATTTGAATGTTTTAATTAGGAGAATACGATAGAATTTTTTTTTTCAGGAAAAGGACAATTTTTTTTTCCCGAAATTTCCAATTTTTAGGGTAATCGGGAAAAATCATCGAGGTACAAGAGGCTGACTTGCCAATAACCTTTGTACCCAAAAGGCTAATTACACGTTACGCGGCCGCTTCGCTCGACGACTCGAAGTACAGATGTGCGAAACGGTTAGAAACGAGCCGTCGAGCGAAGCGAGACGGATCGCTTCGAACCGTTTCCACATCTGTACTTCGAGTCGTCGAGCGAAGCGAGCCGGCGAACAGTACCCAGTCGGCTAACCACGCATTACGCGGCCGCTTCGTTCGACGACTCGAATTGCAGATGGGCGGAACGGTGAAGAAGCGAGCCGTCGAGCGAAGCGAGACGGATCGCTTCAAACCGTTTCGCACATCTGCAATTCGAGTCGTTGAGCGAAGCGAGCCGGCGACCTGTACCCAAAAATCTTTTCACCCAGTCGCTAAACCACCCATTACGCGGCAGCTTCGTTCGACGACTCGAATTGCGGATGGGCGGAACGGTGAAGAAGGGAGCCGTCGAGCGAAGCGAGACGGATACCTTCGAACCGTTTCGCACATCCGTAATTCGAGTCGTCGAGCGAAGCGGCCGGCGGGCCGCACCCCACCCCCTAGTTATATTATATATAGCTGGACTTACCACTGACTGACTGACTGATTCATTGACAGAATTGTTCTCCCAGAAGGAGGGGTGGTGGGGGGTTGAAACTTTCCATAAGTATATTAGAGGGGAGGTCGAGTGGGGGAAAAATCCGAAAATGCCAAATTTCCACTGGCGCACGGAGATATGCCCTCGAATAGCAAAAAGTCTCTATGTACCCCCCCCGGTATCATAGCTCATTTTGATCAGGGTGACGAGGCAAGTCCGGATCAAAAAAAAAAAATGACAAAAATGACAATTTTTTTGAAGATGACATTCTGTGTCATACGCTGTTTTCTCGAAAAGTATGCGTCGGAGAAATTCGTGCCCATACAACTTTTGGAAGAGAATTTAGTTTAGAATCCAGGAAAATTATAAAAGTCCGGAAAATTTTTCAGGAATTTTTCAGGAATTTTTTTTCTTAAAGAAAGTACGAGATAGCATGGGGGTCTCCATACACGGCAATTGTAGGATGAAGCAGGACTATCCGAAAATAATTTTTTTTTCAGGATTTGAGTTTCAGTTTTTTTCCCGAAAAAAAAACATTTTATTTTTTTTCTCGAAATCGGTGACAGATAGCGAAAAATGTCCATACAACTATTTGAATCTTTTAATTATGAGAATCTGATAGAATTTTTTTTTCAGGAAAAGGACAATTTTTTTTTCCCGAAATTTTCGGATTTTTCGGGTAATCGGGAAATTTTTTCGGGTAATCGGGAAAAATCATCGAGTCAACTTTTTGTACCCAGAGGGCTAACTACACGTTACGCGGCCGCTTCGCTCGACGACTCGAAGTACAGATGTGCGAAACGGTTAGAAACGAGCCGTCGAGCGAAGCGAGACGGATCGCTTCGAACCGTTTCCACATCTGTACTTCGAGTCGTCGAGCGAAGCGAGCCGGCGAACAGTACCCAGTCGGCTAACCACGCATTACGCGGCCGCTTCGTTCGACGACTCGAATTGCAGATGGGCGGAACGGTGAAGAAGCGAGCCGTCGAGCGAAGCGAGACGGATCGCTTCGAACCGTTTCCACATCTGTACTTCGAGTCGTCGAGCGAAGCGAGCCGGCGAACAGTACCCAGTCGGCTAACCACGCATTACGCGGCCGCTTCGTTCGACGACTCGAATTGCAGATGGGCGGAACGGTGAAGAAGCGAGCCGTCGAGCGAAGCGAGACGGATCGCTTCAAACCGTTTCGCACATCTGCAATTCGTGTCGTTGAGCGAAGCGAGCCGGCGACCAGTACTCAAAAAACTTTGTGTAACAGGAGACTTAACCACCCAAAAGGCCCAACCACCCATTACGCGGCAGCTTCGTTCGACGACTCGAATTGCGGATGGGCGGAACGGTGAAGAAGGGAGCCGTCGAGCGAAGCGAGACGGATACCTTCGAACCGTTTCGCACATCCGTAATTCGAGTCGTCGAGCGAAGCGGCCGGCGGGCCGCACCCCACCCCCTAGTTATACTATATAAAGCTGGACTTACCACTGACTCACTCACTCACTCACTCACTGATTCATTGACAGAATTGTTCTCCCAGAAGGAGTAGGGCTAGAGTAACCAAATTTTTGGAGGGGGGTATAGAGTGCAGGTCGAGTGGGGGAAAAATCCGAAAATGCCAAATTTCCACTGGCGCTCGGAGATATGCCCTCGAATATCAAAAAGTCTCTATGTACCCCCCTAGGTATCACAGCTTATTTTGATCAGGGTGACCAGGCAAATCCGAATCTGAAAAAAAAAGTGACCAAAAAGTCAACTTTTTTTCTCGGGATAAAAAGTATCACGGACTTATTGCGGGAAAAGTATGCGTCGGACAGCTTTGACATGTTAGAACTTTTTGAAGAGGTGTTAGTGGAGAATCCTACAAAATTATAAAAATCCTGAAAACTAAAACTTTTTTTTTCAGGAATTTTTTTTCTTAAAGAAAGTACGAGATAGCATAGTGGTCTCCATACACGGCAATGTTGGTATGAAGCAGGACTATCCGAAAATAATTTTTTTTTCAGGATTCCTGTTTCAGTTTTTTTCCCGAAAAAATTTTTTTTTATTTTTTTTCTCGAAAACGGTGACAGATAGCGAAAAATGTCCATACAACTATTTGAATCTTTTAATTAGGAGAATCCGATAGAATTTTTTTTTTCCTGAAAACTGCAATTTTTTTTTCAGAATTTGTATGGAATACGATCATCCAGATATAGCCATCGCGGTACATTGACTGACTTGCCAATAACCTTTTGTACCCAGAGGGCTAACTACACGTTACGCGGCCGCTTCGCTCGACGACTCGAAGTACAGATGTGCGAAACGGTTAGAAACGAGCCGTCGAGCGAAGCGAGACGGATCGCTTCGAACCGTTTCCACATCTGTACTTCGAGTCGTCGAGCGAAGCGAGCCGGCGAACAGTACCCAGTCGGCTAACCACGCGTTACGCGGCCGCTTCGTTCGACGACTCGAATTGCAGATGGGCGGAACGGTGAAGAAGCGAGCCGTCGAGCGAAGCGAGACGGATCGCTTCAAACCGTTTCGCACATCTGCAATTCGAGTCGTTGAGCGAAGCGAGCCGGCGACCATTACCCACAACAACTTTGTCTCAGAAGGCCTAACCAAAAAAAACGCCCAACCACCCATTACGCGGCAGCTTCGTTCGACGACTCGAATTGCGGATGGGCGGAACGGTGAAGAAGCGAGCCGCGGAGCGGATCGCTTCGAACCGTTTCGCACATCCGTAATTCGAGTCGTCGAGCGAAGCGGCCGGCGGGCCGCACCCCACCCCCTAGTTATATTATATAAAGCTGGACTTACCACTGACTCACTGACTGACTGACTGACACATTGACAGAATTGTTCTCCCAGAAGGAGTAGGGTTAGAGAAATGAAATTTTTGGGGGGGGATATAGAAAAAAATTCGAGCGGGGGAAAAATCCGAAAATGCCAAATTTCCACTGGCGCTCGGAGATATGCTCTCAAATATCAAAAAGTCACTATGTACCCCCCCCGGTATCATAGCTCATTTTGATCAGGGTGACGAGGCAAGTCCGGACCAAAAAAAAAAAATGACAAAAATGACAAATTTTTGGAAGATGACATTGTGTGTCATACGCTATTTTCTCGGAAAGTATGCGTCGGACAGCTTCGTGCCCATACAACTTTTGGAAGAGAATTTAGTTTAGTATCTGAAAAAAATATAAAAATCCTGAAAACTGAAACTTTTTTTTTCAGGATTTTTTTTTCTTAAAGAAAGTACGAGATAGCATGGGGGTCTCCATACACGGCAATGTTGGTATGAAGCAGGACTATCCGAAAATATTTTTTTTTTCAGGATTCCTGTTTCAGTTTTTTTCCCGAAAATTTTTTTTTTTATTTTTTTTCTCGAAAACGGTGACAGATAGCGAAAAATGTCCATACAACTATTTGAATCTTTTAATTAGCAGAATCCGATAGAATTTTTTTTTTCCTGAAAACTGCAATTTTTTTTTTCAGTATTTGTATGGGATACGATCATCCAGATATAGCCATCGCGGTACATTGACTGACTTGCCAATAACCTTTTGTACCCAGAGGGCTAACTACACGTTACGCGGCCGCTTCGCTCGACGACTCGAAGTACAGATGTGCGAAACGGTTAGAAACGAGCCGTCGAGCGAAGCGAGACGGATCGCTTCGAACCGTTTCCACATCTGTACTTCGAGTCGTCGAGCGAAGCGAGCCGGCGAACAGTACCCAGTCGGCTAACCACGCATTACGCGGCCGCTTCGTTCGACGACTCGAATTGCAGATGGGCGGAACGGTGAAGAAGCGAGCCGTCGAGCGAAGCGAGACGGATCGCTTCAAACCGTTTCGCACATCTGCAATTCGTGTCGTTGAGCGAAGCGAGCCGGCGACCAGTACTCAAAAAACTTTGTGTAACAGGAGACTTAACCACCCAAAAGGCCCAACCACCCATTACGCGGCAGCTTCGTTCGACGACTCGAATTGCGGATGGGCGGAACGGTGAAGAAGGGAGCCGTCGAGCGAAGCGAGACGGATACCTTCGAACCGTTTCGCACATCCGTAATTCGAGTCGTCGAGCGAAGCGGCCGGCGGGCCGCACCCCACCCCCTAGTTATACTATATAAAGCTGGACTTACCACTGACTCACTCACTGACTCACGTATTGACAGAATTGTTCTCCTAGAAGGAGTGGTGGTGGGGGGTTGAAACTTTCCAAAAGTATATTAGGTGATCCAATGACTGGGGGAAAAGTCCGAAAATGCCAAATTTCCACTGGGGTCTGGTCGTATGCCCTGGTATCTCGGTCGGTGTTTGTTCCAGAGCCTAGGTGCGGAGTAATATTTTGGAGGACATGATGAGTCAATTCCGGATCCACTTTTTTTTTTCCGGAAATCGGAAGTTTTTTGTCCGGATTTTATTTTTGATTTTATTTTTTTTCTCGAAATCGATGCGCCGGCGCCCAGGGTAATGTATGGACGATTTGTAGGTATGGATCGAGCGATTTTGATGAAATTTTTTTTTTTGCGAAAATCAAAAAAAATATTTTTGATCGATTTTATCTCAAAAACTGTGATACTTACGGGGGGTCAATGTATGAGCAAAAATGTTAAGCTGATCAAGGACGACAAGGATAGCTTTTTTTTTTTTCAAAAATCGCAAATTTTTTTAACATTTTTTTTAATTTCTTTATTTCGACTTATTTCTCGAAAAGTATGCGTCGTACAGCTTCGTGCCTATACAACTTTTGGAAGAGAATTTAGCGAGGAATCCAACAAAATTATAAAAATCCTGAAAAAAATTTTTTTTTTTTCAGGATTTTTTTTTCTTAAAGAAAGTACGAGATAGCATGGGGGTCTCCATACACGGCAATGTTCGTATGAAGCAGGACTATCCGATAGCATTTTTTTTTTCTGAAAACTGCATTTTTTTTTTTTTTCAGAATTTGTATGGAATACGATCATCCAGATATAGACATCGCGGTACATTGACTGACTTGCCAATAACCTTTTGTACCCAGAGGGCTAACTACACGTTACGCGGCCGCTTCGCTCGACGACTCGAAGTACAGATGTGCGAAACGGTTAGAAACGAGCCGTCGAGCGAAGCGAGACGGATCGCTTCGAACCGTTTCCACATCTGTACTTCGAGTCGGCGAGCGAAGCGAGCCGGCGAACAGTACCCAGTCGGCTAACCACGCATTACGCGGCCGCTTCGTTCGACGACTCGAATTGCAGATGGGCGAAACGGTGAAGAAGCGAGCCGTCGAGCGAAGCGAGACGGATCGCTTCAAACCGTTTCGCACATCTGCAATTCGAGTCGTTGAGCGAAGCGAGCCGGCGACCAGTACTCAAAAAACTTTTTGTAACAGGAGACTTAACCACCCAAAAGGCCCAACCACCCATTACGCGGCAGCTTCGTTCGACGACTCGAATTGCGGATGGGCGGAACGGTGAAGAAGGGAGCCGTCGAGCGAAGCGAGACGGATACCTTCGAACCGTTTCGCACATCCGTAATTCGAGTCGTCGAGCGAAGCGGCCGGCGGGCCGCACCCCACCCCCTAGTTATTATATTATATATAGCTGGACTTACCACTGACTGACTGACTGACACATTGACAGAATTGATCTCCCAGAAGGAGAGGTGGTGGAGGGGTGAAACTTTCAGGAAGCATAGAGGACCCCCCAAAACCACCCAGAAAAATCTGACATTGCCAAATTTCCACTGGGGCTCGGAGATATGCCCTAAAATGTCGAAAATGCTCTATGTACCCCCCATGGTATCATAGCTCATTTTGATCAGGGTGACGAGGCAAGTCCGGATCAAAAAAAAAAAATGACAAAAATGACAATTTTTTTGAAGATGACATTGTGTGTCATACGCTGTTTTCTCAAAAAGTATACGTCGGACAGCTTCGTGCCCATACAACTTTTGGAAGAGAATTTAGTTTAGAATCTGAAAAAAATATAAAAATCCTGAAAACTAAAACTTTTTTTTTCAGGAATTTTTTTTCTTAAAGAAAGTACGAGATAGCATAGGGGTCTCCATACACGGCAATGTTGGTATGAAGCAGGACTATCCGAAAATAATTTTTTTTTCAGGATTCCTGTTTCAGTTTTTTTCCCGAAAAAAAATCATTTTATTTTTTTTCTCGAAATCGGTGACAGATAGCGAAAAATGTCCATACAACTATTTGAATCTTTTAATTAGGAGAATCTGATAGAATTTTTTTTTCAGGAAAAGGACAATTTTTTTTTCCCGAATTTTTCGGATTTTTCGGGTAATCGGGAAATTTTTTCGGGTAATCGGGAAAAATCATAGAGTCAACTTTTTGTACCCAGAGGGCTAACTACACGTTACGCGGCCGCTTCGCTCGACGACTCGAAGTACAGATGTGCGAAACGGTTAGAAACGAGCCGTCGAGCGAAGCGAGACGGATCGCTTCGAACCGTTTCCACATCTGTACTTCGAGTCGTCGAGCGAAGCGAGCCGGCGAACAGTACCCAGTCGGCTAACCACGCATTACGCGGCCGCTTCGTTCGACGACTCGAATTGCAGATGGGCGGAACGGTGAAGAAGCGAGCCGTCGAGCGAAGCGAGACGGATCGCTTCAAACCGTTTCGCACATCTGCAATTCGAGTCGTTGAGCGAAGCGAGCCGGCGACCAGTAAGTAAAAGGGCTTTCACCCAGCCGCCTTTCCACCCATTACGCGGCAGCTTCGTTCGACGACTCGAATTGCGGATGGGCGGAACGGTGAAGAAGGGAGCCGTCGAGCGAAGCGAGACGGATACCTTCGAACCGTTTCGCACATCCGTAATTCGAGTCGTCGAGCGAAGCGGCCGGCGGGCCGCACCCCACCCCCTAGTTATACTATATAAAGCTGGACTTACCACTCACTCACTCACTCACGTATTGACAGAATTGTTCTCCTAGAAGGAGTGGTGGTGGGGGGTTGAAACTTTCCACAAACATATCCGCGGAGCGGATCGCTTCGAACCGTTTCGCACATCCGTAATTCGAGTCGTCGAGCGAAGCGGCCGGCGGGCCGCACCCCACCCCCTAGTTATATTATATATAGCTGGACTTACCACTGACTGACTCACTGACACACTGACAGAATTGTTCTCCCAGAAGGAGAGGTGGTGGGGGGGTGAAACTTTCAGGATAGTCGGGGCATGGTCCAAAACCAACCAGAAAAATCTGACATTGCCAAATTTCCACTGGGGCTCGGAGATATGCCCTCAAATGTCAAAAATGCTCTATGTACCCCCCCCGGTATCATAGCTCATTTTGATCAGGGTGACGAGGCAAGTTCGGATCAAAAAAAAAAAATGACAAAAATGACAATTTTTTTGAAGATGACATTGTGTGTCATACGCTGTTTTCTCGAAAAGTATACGTCGGACAGCTTCGTGCCCATACAACTTTTGGAAGAGAATTTAGTTTAGAATCTGAAAAAAATATAAAAATCCTGAAAACTGAAACTTTTTTTTTCAGGAATTTTTTTTCTTAAAGAAAGTACGAGATAGCATAGGGGTCTCCATACACGGCAATGTTGGTATGAAGCAGGACTATTCAAAAATATTTTTTTTTTCAGGATTCCTGCTTCAGTTTTTTTCCCGAAAAAATCTCATTTTTTTTTTTTTCTCGAAATCTGTGACAGATAGCGAAAAATGTCCATACAACTATTTCAATCTTTTAATTAGGAGAATACGATAGAATTTTTTTTTCAGGAAAAGGACAATTTTTTTTTCCCGAATTTTTTGGGTTTTTCGGGTAATCGGGAATTTTTTTCGGGTAATCGGGAAAAATCATCGAGGTACATTACTTAACTTTTTGTACCCAGAGGGCTAACTACACGTTACGCGGCCGCTTCGCTCGACAGATGTGCGAAACGGTTAGAAACGAGCCGTCGAGCGAAGCGAGACGGATCGCTTCGAACCGTTTCCACATCTGTACTTCGAGTCGGCGAGCGAAGCGAGCCGGCGAACAGTACCCAGTCGGCTAACCACGCATTACGCGGCCGCTTCGTTCGACGACTCGAATTGCAGATGGGCGGAACGGTGAAGAAGCGAGCCGTCGAGCGAAGCGAGACGGATTGCTTCAAACCGTTTCGCACATCTGCAATTCGAGTCGTTGAGCGAAGCGAGCCGGCGACCAGTACCCAGTCGGCTCGCCCAACTAAAAGGGCTTTCACCCAGTCGCTAAACCACCCAAAAGGCCCAACCACCCATTACGCGGCAGCTTCGTTCGACGACTCGAATTGCGGATGGGCGGAACGGTGAAGAAGGGAGCCGTCGAGCGAAGCGAGACGGATACCTTCGAACCGTTTCGCACATCCGTAATTCGAGTCGTCGAGCGAAGCGGCCGGCGGGCCGCACCCCACCCCCTAGTTATATTATATAAAGCTGGACTTACCACTGACTGACTGACTCACGTATTGACAGAATTGTTCTCCTAGAAGGAGTGGTGGTGGGGGGTTGAAACTTTCCACAAGCATATTAGGTGGTCCAATGACTGGGGGAAAAATCCGAAAATGCCAGATTTCCACTGGCGCGCGGAGATATGCCCTCGAATATCGAAAAGTCACTATGTACCCCCCCAGGTATCATAGCTCATTTTGATCAGGGTGACGAGGCAAATCCGGATCAAAAAAAAAAAATGACAAAAATGACAATTTTTTTGAAGATGACATTTCGTGTCATACGCTGTTTTCTCGAAAAGTATGCGTCGGAGAAATTCGTGCCCATACAACTTTTGGAAGAGAATTTAGTTTAGAATCTAGGAAAATTATAAAAGTCCGGAAAATTTTTCAGGAATTTTTCAGGAATTTTTTTTCTTAAAGAAAGTACGAGATAGCATGGGGGTCTCCATACACGGCAATTGTAGGATGAAGCAGGACTATCCGAAAATTTTTTTTTTTTCAGGATTTGAGTTTCAGTTTTTTTCCCGAAAAAAAATCATTTTATTTTTTTTCTCGAAATCGGTGACAGATAGCGAAAAATGTCCATACAACTATTAGAATCTTTTAATTAGGAGAATCCGATAGAATTTTTTTTTCAGGAAAAGGACAAAATTTTTTTCCCGAATTTTTTGGATTTTTAGGGTAATCGGGAAAAATCCTCGAGGTACAAGAGGCTGACTTGCCAATAACCTTTTGTACCCAGAGGGCTAACTACACGTTACGCGGCCGCTTCGCTCGACGACTCGAAGTACAGATGTGCGAAACGGTTAGAAACGAGCCGTCGAGCGAAGCGAGACGGATCGCTTCGAACCGTTTCCACATCTGTACTTCGAGTCGTCGAGCGAAGCGAGCCGGCGAACAGTACCCAGTCGGCTAACCACGCATTACGCGGCCGCTTCGTTCGACGACTCGAATTGCAGATGGGCGGAACGGTGAAGAAGCGAGCCGTCGAGCGAAGCGAGACGGATCGCTTCAAACCGTTTCGCACATCTGCAATTCGAGTCGTTGAGCGAAGCGAGCCGGCGACCTGTACCCAAAAAAACTTTGTCTCAGAAAACCTCACCACCCATTACGCGGCAGCTTCGTTCGACGACTCGAATTGCGGATGGGCGGAACGGTGAAGAAGGGAGCCGTCGAGCGAAGCGAGACGGATACCTTCGAACCGTTTCGCACATCCGTAATTCGAGTCGTCGAGCGAAGCGGCCGGCGGGCCGCACCCCACCCCCTAGTTATACTATATAAAGCTGGACTTACCACTGACTCACTCACTCACTGACTCATTGACAGAATTGTTCTCCCAGAAGGAGTGGCGGTGGGGGGGTGAAACTTTCCAGAAGTATATTAGAGGGGAGATCGACTGGGGGAAAAATCCGAAAATGCCAAATTTCCACTGGCGCTCAGAGATATGCCTTCGGCATTACCTCAGTTTTGGGGATATATGAGGGTGCCACCGGCAAAGTTGTAGGGAATGATGAGGCAAGTTTAGATTTTTTTTTTTTTTTTCAAAAATCGCAACTTTTTTTTTCAAAAAAAAACAGTGTCATGTGTTTTTTTCTCGAAAACGGTGCGCCGGCGCCCACGGTATTGTATGGGTGAATTGTAGGTGTGGTTCAAGCCATATTGAAGAAATTTTTTTTTTTGCGAAAATCAAAAAAAATATTTTTGATCGATTTTATCTCAAAAACGGTGCCACTTACGGGGGGTCAATGTATGAGCAAAAATGTTAAGCTGATCAAGGACGACAAGGATAGCTTTTTTTTTTTTCAAAAATCGCGAAAATTTTTAATAATTTTTTAATTTCTTCGTTTGGACTTATATCTCGAAAAGTATGCGTTGTACAGCTTCGTGCCCATACAACTTTTGAAAGAGAATTTAGCCAAGAATCCAACAAAATTATAAAAATCCTGAATTTTTTTTTTTTTTTTTTCAGGAATTTTTTTTCTTAAAGAAAGTACGAGATAGCATGGGGGTCTCCATACACGGCAATGTTCGTATGAAGCAGGACTATCCGATAGCATTTTTTTTTTTCCTGAAAACTGCAATTTTTTTTTTTTCAGAATTTGTATGGAATACGATCATCCAGATATAGCCATCGCGGTACATTGACTGACTTGCCAATAACCTTTTGTACCCAGAGGGCTAACTACACGTTACGCGGCCGCTTCGCTCGACGACTCGAAGTACAGATGTGCGAAACGGTTAGAAACGAGCCGTCGAGCGAAGCGAGACGGATCGCTTCGAACCGTTTCCACATCTGTACTTCGAGTCGGCGAGCGAAGCGAGCCGGCGAACAGTACCCAGTCGGCTAACCACGCATTACGCGGCCGCTTCGTTCGACGACTCGAATTGCAGATGGGCGGAACGGTGAAGAAGCGAGCCGTCGAGCGAAGCGAGACGGATCGCTTCAAACCGTTTCGCACATCTGCAATTCGAGTCGTTGAGCGAAGCGAGCCGGCGACCAGTACTCAAAAAACTTTTTGTAACAGGAGACTTAACCACCCAAAAGGCCCAACCACCCATTACGCGGCAGCTTCGTTCGACGACTCGAATTGCGGATGGGCGGAACGGTGAAGAAGGGAGCCGTCGAGCGAAGCGAGACGGATACCTTCGAACCGTTTCGCACATCCGTAATTCGAGTCGTCGAGCGAAGCGGCCGGCGGGCCGCACCCCACCCCCTAGTTATATTATATAAAGCTGGACTTACCACTGACTCACTGACTGACTGACTGACACATTGACAGAATTGTTCTCCCAGAAGGAGAGGTGGTGGAGGAGTGAAACTTTCAGGATAGTTAGGGCATGGTCCAAAACCAACCAGAAAAATCTGACATTGCCAAATTTCCACTGGCGCTCGGAGATATGCCCTCGAATAGCAAAAAGTCTCTATGTACCCCCCATGGTATCATAGCTCATTTTGATCAGGGTGACGAGGCAAGTCCGGACCAAAAAAAAAAAATGACAAAAATGACAATTTTTTCAAAGATGACATTATGTGTCATACGCTGTTTTCTCGAAAAGTATACGTCGGACAGCTTCGTGCCCATACAACTTTTGGAAGAGAATTTAGTTTAGAATCTGAAAAAAATATAAAAATCCTGAAAACTGAAACTTTTTTTTTCAGGAATTTTTTTTCTTAAAGAAAGTACGAGATAGCATAGGGGTCTCCATACACGGCAATGTTGGTATGAAGCAGGACTATCCGAAAATTTTTTTTTTTTCAGGATTTGAGTTTCAGTTTTTTTCCCGAAAAAATCACATTTTTTTTTTTTTCTCGAAATCGGTGACAGATAGCGAAAAATGTCCATACAACTATTTGAATCTTTTAATTAGGAGAATCCGATAGAATTTTTTTTTTCCTGAAAACTGCAATTTTTTTTTTTCAGAATTTGTATGGAATACGATCATCCAGATATAGCCATCGCGGTACATTGACTGACTTGCCAATAACCTTTTGTACCCAGAGGGCTAACTACACGTTACGCGGCCGCTTCGCTCGACGACTCGAAGTACAGATGTGCGAAACGGTTAGAAACGAGCCGTCGAGCGAAGCGAGACGGATCGCTTCGAACCGTTTCCACATCTGTACTTCGAGTCGGCGAGCGAAGCGAGCCGGCGAACAGTACCCAGTCGGCTAACCACGCATTACGCGGCCGCTTCGTTCGACGACTCGAATTGCAGATGGGCGGAACGGTGAAGAAGCGAGCCGTCGAGCGAAGCGAGACGGATCGCTTCAAACCGTTTCGCACATCTGCAATTCGAGTCGTTGAGCGAAGCGAGCCGGCGACCAGTACTCAAAAAACTTTGTGTAACAGAAGACTTAACCACCCATTACGCGGCAGCTTCGTTCGACGACTCGAATTGCGGATGGGCGGAACGGTGAAGAAGCGAGCCGCGGAGCGGATCGCTTCGAACCGTTTCGCACATCCGTAATTCGAGTCGTCGAGCGAAGCGGCCGGCGGGCCGCACCCCACCCCCTAGTTATTATATTATATATAGCTGGACTTACCACTCACTCACTCACTCACTCATTGACAGAATTGTTCTCCCAGAAGGAGTGGGGGTGGGGGGGTGAAATTTTCGGAGGTTGAAGTAGATAAAAAAGTGACTGGGGGAAAAATCCGAAAATGCCAAATTTCCACTGGCGCTCGGAGATATGCCCTCAAATAGCAAAAAGTCTCTATGTACCCCCCATGGTATCATAGCTCATTTTGATCAGGGTGACGAGGCAAGTCCGGACCAAAAAAAAAAAATGACAAAAATGACAAATTTTTTGAAGATGACATTGTGTGTCATACGCTTTTTTCTCGGAAAGTATACGTCGGACAGCTTAGTGCCCATACAACTTTTGGAAGAGAATTTAGTTTAGAATCTAGGAAAATTATAAAAATCCTGAAAACTGAAACTTTTTTTTTCAGGAATTTTTTTTCTTAAAGAAAGTACGAGATAGCATAGGGGTCTCCATACACGGCAATGTTGGTATGAAGCAGGACTATCCGAAAATATTTTTTTTTTCAGGATTCCTGTTTCAGTTTTTTTCCCGAAAAAATCACATTTTTTTTTTTTTCTCAAAATCGGTGACAGATAGCGAAAAATGTCCATACAACTATTTTAATCTTTTAATTAGGAGAATCCGATAGAATTTTTTTTTCAGGAAAAGGACAATTTTTTTTTCCCGAATTTTTCGAGTTTTTCGGGTAATCGGGAATTTTTTCGGGTAATCGGGAAAAATCATCGAGTCAACTTTTTGTACCCAGAGGGCTAACTACACGTTACGCGGCCGCTTCGCTCGACGACTCGAAGTACAGATGTGCGAAACGGTTAGAAACGAGCCGTCGAGCGAAGCGAGACGGATCGCTTCGAACCGTTTCCACATCTGTACTTCGAGTCGTCGAGCGAAGCGAGCCGGCGAACAGTACCCAGTCGGCTAACCACGCATTACGCGGCCGCTTCGTTCGACGACTCGAATTGCAGATGGGCGGAACGGTGAAGAAGCGAGCCGTCGAGCGAAGCGAGACGGATCGCTTCAAACCGTTTCGCACATCTGCAATTCGAGTCGTTGAGCGAAGCGAGCCGGCGACCAGTACCCAAAAAAACTTTTACCCAAAACAACTTTCACCCAGCCGCCTTTACACCCATTACGCGGCAGCTTCGTTCGACGACTCGAATTGCGGATGGGCGGAACGGTGAAGAAGCGAGCCGCGGAGCGGATCGCTTCGAACCGTTTCGCACATCCGTAATTCGAGTCGTCGAGCGAAGCGGCCGGCGGGCCGCACCCCACCCCCTAGTTATTATATTATATAAAGCTGGACTTACCACTGACTCACTGACTTAGTCATTGACAGAATTGTTCTCCCAGAAGGAGTGGGGGTGGAGGGTTGAAATTTTCAGAGGTTGAAGTAGATAAAAAACTGACTGGGGGAAAAATCCGAAAATGCCAAATTTCCACTGGCGCTCGGAGATATGCCCTCAAATGTCGAAAATGCTTTATGTACCCCCCCCGGTATCATAGCTCATTTTGATCAGGGTGACGAGGCAAGTCCGGATCAAAAAAAAAAAATGACAAAAATGACAATTTTTTTGAAGATGACATTCTGTGTCATACGCTGTTTTCTCGAAAAGTATACGTCGGACAGCTTCGTGCCCATATAACTTTTGGAAGAGAATTTAGTTTAGAATCTGAAAAAAAAAAAAAAAACCTGAAAACTGAAACTTTTTTTTTCAGGAATTTTTTTTCTTAAAGAAAGTACGAGATAGCATGGGGGTCTCCATACACGGCAATGTTGCTATGAAGCAGGACTATCCGAAAATAATTTTTTTTTCAGGATTCCTGTTTCAGTTTTTTTCCCGAAAAAAACACATTTTATTTTTTTTCTCGAAATCGGTGACAGATAGCGAAAAACGTCCATACAACTATTTGAATCTTTTAATTAGGAGAATCTGATAGAATTTTTTTTTCAGGAAAAGGACCTATTTTTTTTCCCGAATTTTTCGGATTTTTCGGGTAATCGGGATTTTTTTTCGGGTAATCGGGAAAAATCATCGAGTCAACTTTTTGTACCCAGAGGGCTAACTACACGTTACGCGGCCGCTTCGCTCGACGACTCGAAGTACAGATGTGCGAAACGGTTAGAAACGAGCCGTCGAGCGAAGCGAGACGGATCGCTTCGAACCGTTTCCACATCTGTACTTCGAGTCGTCGAGCGAAGCGAGCCGGCGAACAGTACCCAGTCGGCTAACCACGCATTACGCGGCCGCTTCGTTCGACGACTCGAATTGCAGATGGGCGGAACGGTGAAGAAGCGAGCCGTCGAGCGAAGCGAGACGGATCGCTTCAAACCGTTTCGCACATCTGCAATTCGAGTCGTTGAGCGAAGCGAGCCGGCGACCAGTACTCAAAAAACTTTGTGTAACAGAAGACTTAACCACCCATTACGCGGCAGCTTCGTTCGACGACTCGAATTGCGGATGGGCGGAACGGTGAAGAAGGGAGCCGTCGAGCGAAGCGAGACGGATACCTTCGAACCGTTTCGCACATCCGTAATTCGAGTCGTCGAGCGAAGCGGCCGGCGGGCCGCACCCCACCCCCTAGTTATATTATATATAGCTGGACTTACCACTGACTGACTGACACACTCATTGACAGAATTGTTCTCCTAGAAGGAGAGGTGGTGGGGGGGTGAAACTTTCCAGAAGTATATAAGAGGGGAGGTCGAGTTGGGGAAAAATCCGAAAATGCCAAATTTCCACTGGCGCTCGGAGATATGCCCTCGAATAGCAAAAAGTCTCTATGTACCCCCCATGGTATCATAGCTCATTTTGATCAGGGTGACGAGGCAAGTCCGGACCAAAAAAAAAAAATGACAAAAATGTCAATTTTTTGGAAGATGACATTGTGTGTCATACGCTATTTTCTCGGAAAGTATGCGTCGGACAGCTTCGTGCCCATACAACTTTTGGAAGAGAATTTAGTTTAGAATCTGAAAGAAATATAAAAATCCTGAAAACTGAAACTTTTTTTTTCAGGAATTTTTTTTCTTAAAGAAAGTACGAGATAGCATAGGGGTCTCCATACACGGCAATGTTGGTATGAAGCAGGACTATCCTAAAATAATTTTTTTTTCAGGATTCCTGTTTCAGTTTTTTTCCCGAAAAAAAATCATTTTATTTTTTTTCTCGAAATCGGTGACAGATAGCGAAAAATGTCCATACAACTATTTGAATCTTTTAATTAGGAGAATCTGATAGAATTTTTTTTTCAGGAAAAGGGCAAATTTTTTTTCCCGAAATTTTCGGATTTTTCGGGTAATCGGGAAATTTTTTCGGGTAATCGGGAAAAATCATCGAGTCAACTTTTTGTACCCAGAGGGCTAACTACACGTTACGCGGCCGCTTCGCTCGACGACTCGAAGTACAGATGTGCGAAACGGTTAGAAACGAGCCGTCGAGCGAAGCGAGACGGATCGCTTCGAACCGTTTCCACATCTGTACTTCGAGTCGGCGAGCGAAGCGAGCCGGCGAACAGTACCCAGTCGGCTAACCACGCATTACGCGGCCGCTTCGTTCGACGACTCGAATTGCAGATGGGCGGAACGGTGAAGAAGCGAGCCGTCGAGCGAAGCGAGACGGATAGCTTCAAACCGTTTCGCACATCTGCAATTCGAGTCGTTGAGCGAAGCGAGCCGGCGACCTGTACCCAAAAATCTTTTTACCCAGTCGCTAAACCACCCATTACGCGGCAGCTTCGTTCGACGACTCGAATTGCGGATGGGCGGAACGGTGAAGAAGGGAGCCGTCGAGCGAAGCGAGACGGATACCTTCGAACCGTTTCGCACATCCGTAATTCGAGTCGTCGAGCGAAGCGGCCGGCGGGCCGCACCCCACCCCCTAGTTATATTATATAAAGCTGGACTTACCACTGACTCACTCACTGACTGACTCATCTATTGACAGAATTGTTCTCCCAGAAGGAGTGGGGGTGGGGGGGTGAAATTTTCGGAGGTTGAAGTAGATAAAAAAGTGACTGGGGGAAAAATCCGAAAATGGCAAATTTCCACTGGGGCTCGGAGATATGCTCTCAAATAGCAAAAAGTCTCTATGTACCCCCCATGGTATCATAGCTCATTTTGATCAAGATGACGAGGCAAGTCCGGACCAAAAAAAAAAAATGACAAAAATGACAATTTTTTGGAAGATGACATTCTGTGTCATACGCTATTTTCTCGGAAAGTGTGCGTCGGACAGCTTCGTGCCCATACAACTTTTGGAAGAGAATTTAGTTTAGATTCTGAAAAAAAAAAAAAAAACCTGAAAACTGAAACTTTTTTTTTCAGGAATTTTTTTTCTTAAAGAAAGTACGAGATAGCATAGGGGTCTCCATACACGGCAATGTTGGTATGAAGCAGGACTATCCGATAGCATTTTTTTTTTCCTGAAAACTGCAATTTTTTTTTTTTTTTAAATTTGTATGGAATACGATCATCCAGATATAGCCATCGCGGTACATTGACTGACTTGCCAATAACCTTTTGTACCCAGAGGGCTAACTACACGTTACGCGGCCGCTTCGCTCGACGACTCGAAGTACAGATGTGCGAAACGGTTAGAAACGAGCCGTCGAGCGAAGCGAGACGGATCGCTTCGAACCGTTTCCACATCTGTACTTCGAGTCGTCGAGCGAAGCGAGCCGGCGAACAGTACCCAGTCGGCTAACCACGCGTTACGCGGCCGCTTCGTTCGACGACTCGAATTGCAGATGGGCGGAACGGTGAAGAAACGAGCCGTCGAGCGAAGCGAGACGGATCGCTTCAAACCGTTTCGCACATCTGCAATTCGAGTCGTTGAGCGAAGCGAGCCGGCGACCAGTACCCAGTCGGCTAACCAAAAAAAACGCCCAACCACCCATTACGCGGCAGCTTCGTTCGACGACTCGAATTGCGGATGGGCGGAACGGTGAAGAAGGGAGCCGTCGAGCGAAGCGAGACGGATACCTTCGAACCGTTTCGCACATCCGTAATTCGAGTCGTCGAGCGAAGCGGCCGGCGGGCCGCACCCCACCCCCTAGTTATATTATATATAGCTGGACTTACCACTCACTCACTCACTCACTCATTGACAGAATTGTTCTCCCAGAAGGAGTGGGGGTGGGGGGATGAAATTTTCGGAGGTTGAAGTAGATAAAAAAGTGACTGGGGGAAAAATCCGAAAATGCCAAATTTCCACTGGCGCACGGAGATATGCCCTCGAATATCAAAAAGTCACTATGTACCCCCCCAGGTATCACAGCGATTATTGATCAGGGTGACGAGGCAAATCCGGATCAAAAAAAAAAAATGACAAAAATGACAATTTTTTTGAAGATGACATTTCGTGTCATACGCTGTTTTCTCGAAAAGTATGCGTCGGAGAAATTCGTGCCCATACAACTTTTGGAAGAGAATTTAGTTTAGAATCTAGGAAAATTATAAAAGTCCGGAAAAATTTTCAGGAATTTTTCAGGAATTTTTTTTCTTAAAGAAAGTACGAGATAGCATGGGGGTCTCCATACACGGCAATTGTAGGATAAAGCAGGACTATCCGAAAATAATTTTTTTTTCAGGATTTGAGTTTCAGTTTTTTTCCCGAAAAAAAATCATTTTTTTTTTTTTCTCGAAATCGGTGACAGATAGCGAAAAATGTCCATACAACTATTTGAATCTTTTAATTAGGAAAATCTGATAGAATTTTTTTTTCAGGAATAGGACAATTTTTTTTTCCCGAATTTTTCGGATTTTTCGGGTAATCGGGAAATTTTTTCGGGTAATCGGGAAAAATCATCGAGTCAACTTTTTGTACCCAGAGGGCTAACTACACGTTACGCGGCCGCTTCGCTCGACGACTCGAAGTACAGATGTGCGAAACGGTTAGAAACGAGCCGTCGAGCGAAGCGAGACGGATCGCTTCGAACCGTTTCCACATCTGTACTTCGAGTCGTCGAGCGAAGCGAGCCGGCGAACAGTACCCAGTCGGCTAACCACGCATTACGCGGCCGCTTCGTTCGACGACTCGAATTGCAGATGGGCGGAACGGTGAAGAAGCGAGCCGTCGAGCGAAGCGAGACGGATCGCTTCAAACCGTTTCGCACATCTGCAATTCGAGTCGTTGAGCGAAGCGAGCCGGCGACCATTACCCACAACAACTTTGTCTCAGAAGGCCTAACCAAAAAAAACGCCCAACCACCCATTACGCGGCAGCTTCGTTCGACGACTCGAATTGCGGATGGGCGGAACGGTGAAGAAGCGAGCCGCGGAGCGGATCGCTTCGAACCGTTTCGCACATCCGTAATTCGAGTCGTCGAGCGAAGCGGCCGGCGGGCCGCACCCCACCCCCTAGTTATATTATATAAAGCTGGACTTACCACTCACTCACTCACTCACGTATTGACAGAATTGTTCTCCTAGAAGGAGTGGTGGTGGGGGGTTGAAACTTTCCACAAGCATATTAGGTGGTCCAATGACTGGGGGAAAAATCCGAAAATGCCAGATTTCCACTGGCGCGCGGAGATATGCCCTCGAATATCGAAAAGTCACTATGTACCCCCCCAGGTATCACAGCGATTATTGATCAGGGTGATGAGGCAAATCCGGATCAAAAAAAAAAAATGACAAAAATGACAATTTTTTTGAAGATGACATTTCGTGTCATACGCTGTTTTCTCGAAAAGTATGCGTCGGAGAAATTCGTGCCCATACAACTTTTGGAAGAGAATTTAGTTTAGAATCTAGGAAAATTATAAAAGTCCGGAAAATTTTTCAGGAATTTTTCAGGAATTTTTTTTCTTAAAGAAAGTACGAGATAGCATAGGGGTCTCCATACACGGCAATTGTAGGATGAAGCAGGACTATCCGAAAATAATTTTTTTTTCAGGATTCCTGTTTCAGTTTTTTTCCCGAAAAATTTTGTTTTTATTTTTTTTCTCGAAATCGGTGACAGCTAGCGAAAAATGTCCATACAACTATTTGAATCTTTTAATTAGGAGAATCCGATAGAATTTTTTTTTCAGGAAAAGGACAATTTTTTTTTCCCGAATTTTTTGGGTTTTTCGGGTAATCGGGAATTTTTTTCGGGTAATCGGGAAAAATCATTGAGGTACAAGAGCCGACTTGCCAATAACTTTTTGTACCCAGAGGGCTAACTACACGTTACGCGGCCGCTTCGCTCGACGACTCGAAGTACAGATGTGCGAAACGGTTAGAAACGAGCCGTCGAGCGAAGCGAGACGGATCGCTTCGAACCGTTTCCACATCTGTACTTCGAGTCGTCGAGCGAAGCGAGCCGGCGAACAGTACCCAGTCGGCTAACCACGCGTTACGCGGCCGCTTCGTTCGACGACTCGAATTGCAGATGGGCGGAACGGTGAAGAAACGAGCCGTCGAGCGAAGCGAGACGGATCGCTTCGAACCGTTTCCACATCTGTACTTCGAGTCGTCGAGCGAAGCGAGCCGGCGAACAGTACCCAGTCGGCTAACCACGCGTTACGCGGCCGCTTCGTTCGACGACTCGAATTGCAGATGGGCGGAACGGTGAAGAAACGAGCCGTCGAGCGAAGCGAGACGGATCGCTTCAAACCGTTTCGCACATCTGCAATTCGAGTCGTTGAGCGAAGCGAGCCGGCGACCAGTACCCAAAAAAACTTTTACCCACTCGGCTAACCATTCAGTCGACCTCACCACCCATTACGCGGCAGCTTCGTTCGACGACTCGAATTGCGGATGGGCGGAACGGTGAAGAAGCGAGCCGCGGAGCGGATCGCTTCGAACCGTTTCGCACATCCGTAATTCGAGTCGTCGAGCGAAGCGGCCGGCGGGCCGCACCCCACCCCCTAGTTATATTATATATAGCTGGACTTACCACTCACTCACTGATTCATTGACAGAATTGTTCTCCCAGAAGGAGAGGTGGTGGGGGGGTGAAACTTTCCAAAAGTATATTAGAGGGGAGGTCGAGTGGGGGAAAAATCCGAAAATGCCAAATTTCCACTGGCGCACGGAGATATGCTCTCGAATATCAAAAAGTCACTATGTACCCCCCCCAGTATCATAGCTCATTTTGATCAGGGTGACGAGGCAAGTCCGGATCAAAAAAAAAAAATGACAAAAATGACAATTTTTTTGAAGATGACATTCTGTGTCATGCGCTGTTTTCTCGAAAAGTATACGTCGGAGAAATTCGTGCCCATACAACTTTTGGAAGAGAATTTAGTTTAGAATCTAGGAAAATTATAAAAGTCCGGAAAATTTTTCAGGAATTTTTCAGGAATTTTTTTTCTTAAAAAAAGTACGAGATAGCATGGGGGTCTCCATACACGGCAATTGTAGGATGAAGCAGGACTATCCGAAAATAATTTTTTTTTCAGGATTCCTGTTTCAGTTTTTTTCCCGAAAAAAAAACATTTTATTTTTTTTCTCGAAATCGGTGACAGATAGCGAAAAATGTCCATACAACTATTTGAATCTTTTAATTAGGAGAATCCGATAGAATTTTTTTTTCTGGAAAAGGACAATTTTTTTTTCCCAAATTTTTTGGATTTTTCGGGTAATCGGGAAATTTTTCGGGTAATCGGGAAAAATCATCGAGTCAACTTTTTGTACCCAGAGGGCTAACTACACGTTACGCGGCCGCTTCGCTCGACGACTCGAAGTACAGATGTGCGAAACGATTAGAAACGAGCCGTCGAGCGAACAGATGGGCGGAACGGTGAAGAAGCGAGCCGTCGAGCGAAGCGAGACGGATCGCTTCAAACCGTTTCGCACATCTGCAATTCGAGTCGTTGAGCGAAGCGAGCCGGCGACCAGTACTCAAAAAACTTTGTGTAACAGAAGACTTAACCACCCATTACGCGGCAGCTTCGTTCGACGACTCGAATTGCGGATGGGCGGAACGGTGAAGAAGGGAGCCGTCGAGCGAAGCGAGACGGATACCTTCGAACCGTTTCGCACATCCGTAATTCGAGTCGTCGAGCGAAGCGGCCGGCGGGCCGCACCCCACCCCCTAGTTATTATATTATATATAGCTGGACTTACCACTGACTGACTGACACACTCATTGACAGAATTGTTCTCCTAGAAGGAGAGGTGGTGGGGGGGTGAAACTTTCCAGAAGTATATAAGAGGGGAGGTCGAGTTGGGGAAAAATCCGAAAATGCCAAATTTCCACTGGCGCTCGGAGATATGCCCTCGAATAGCAAAAAGTCTCTATGTACCCCCCATGGTATCATAGCTCATTTTGATCAGGGTGACGAGGCAAGTCCGGACCAAAAAAAAAAAATGACAAAAATGTCAATTTTTTGGAAGATGACATTGTGTGTCATACGCTATTTTCTCGGAAAGTATGCGTCGGACAGCTTCGTGCCCATACAACTTTTGGAAGAGAATTTAGTTTAGAATCTGAAAGAAATATAAAAATCCTGAAAACTGAAACTTTTTTTTTCAGGAATTTTTTTTCTTAAAGAAAGTACGAGATAGCATAGGGGTCTCCATACACGGCAATGTTGGTATGAAGCAGGACTATCCTAAAATAATTTTTTTTTCAGGATTCCTGTTTCAGTTTTTTTCCCGAAAAAAAATCATTTTATTTTTTTTCTCGAAATCGGTGACAGATAGCGAAAAATGTCCATACAACTATTTGAATCTTTTAATTAGGAGAATCTGATAGAATTTTTTTTTCAGGAAAAGGGCAAATTTTTTTTCCCGAAATTTTCGGATTTTTCGGGTAATCGGGAAATTTTTTCGGGTAATCGGGAAAAATCATCGAGTCAACTTTTTGTACCCAGAGGGCTAACTACACGTTACGCGGCCGCTTCGCTCGACGACTCGAAGTACAGATGTGCGAAACGGTTAGAAACGAGCCGTCGAGCGAAGCGAGACGGATCGCTTCGAACCGTTTCCACATCTGTACTTCGAGTCGGCGAGCGAAGCGAGCCGGCGAACAGTACCCAGTCGGCTAACCACGCATTACGCGGCCGCTTCGTTCGACGACTCGAATTGCAGATGGGCGGAACGGTGAAGAAGCGAGCCGTCGAGCGAAGCGAGACGGATCGCTTCAAACCGTTTCGTACATCTGCAATTCGAGTCGTTGAGCGAAGCGAGCCGGCGACCAGTACTCAAAAAACTTTGTATAACAGAAGACTTAACCACCCATTACGCGGCAGCTTCGTTCGACGACTCGAATTGCGGATGGGCGGAACGGTGAAGAAGCGAGCCGCGGAGCGGATCGCTTCGAACCGTTTCGCACATCCGTAATTCGAGTCGTCGAGCGAAGCGGCCGGCGGGCCGCACCCCACCCCCTAGTTATATTATATATAGCTGGACTTACCACTGACTGACTGACTGATTCATTGACAGAATTGTTCTCCCAGAAGGAGGGGTGGTGGGGGGTTGAAACTTTCCATAAGTATATTAGAGGGGAGGTCGAGTGGGGGAAAAATCCGAAAATGCCAAATTTCCACTGGCGCACGGAGATATGCCCTCGAATAGCAAAAAGTCTCTATGTACCCCCCCCGGTATCATAGCTCATTTTGATCAGGGTGACGAGGCAAGTCCGGATCAAAAAAAAAAAATGACAAAAATGACAATTTTTTTGAAGATGACATTCTGTGTCATACGCTGTTTTCTCGAAAAGTATGCGTCGGAGAAATTCGTGCCCATACAACTTTTGGAAGAGAATTTAGTTTAGAATCTAGGAAAATTATAAAAGTCCGGAAAATTTTTCAGGAATTTTTCAGGAATTTTTTTTCTTAAAGAAAGTACGAGATAGCATGGGGGTCTCCATACACGGCAATTGTAGGATGAAGCAGGACTATCCGAAAATAATTTTTTTTTCAGGATTTGAGTTTCAGTTTTTTTCCCGAAAAAAAAACATTTTATTTTTTTTCTCGAAATCGGTGACAGATAGCGAAAAATGTCCATACAACTATTTGAATCTTTTAATTAGGAGAATCTGATAGAATTTTTTTTTCAGGAAAAGGACAATTTTTTTTTCCCAAATTTTTCGGATTTTTCGGGTAATCGGGAAATTTTTCGGGTAATCGGGAAAAATCATCGAGTCAACTTTTTGTACCCAGAGGGCTAACTACACGTTACGCGGCCGCTTCGCTCGACGACTCGAAGTACAGATGTGCGAAACGGTTAGAAACGAGCCGTCGAGCGAAGCGAGACGGATCGCTTCGAACCGTTTCCACATCTGTACTTCGAGTCGTCGAGCGAAGCGAGCCGGCGAACAGTACCCAGTCGGCTAACCACGCATTACGCGGCCGCTTCGTTCGACGACTCGAATTGCAGATGGGCGGAACGGTGAAGAAGCGAGCCGTCGAGCGAAGCGAGACGGATCTCTTCAAACCGTTTCGCACATCTGCAATTCGAGTCGTTGAGCGAAGCGAGCCGGCGACCTGTACCCAAAAAAACTTTGTCTCAGGAAACCTCACCACCCATTACGCGGCAGCTTCGTTCGACGACTCGAATTGCGGATGGGCGGAACGGTGAAGAAGCGAGCCGCGGAGCGGATCGCTTCGAACCGTTTCGCACATCCGTAATTCGAGTCGTCGAGCGAAGCGGCCGGCGGGCCGCACCCCACCCCCTAGTTTTATACTATAAAACTGAACCTGAATTTTAATGAACCTTACTCACGAATTTTGTTAAGAGGTCGATATACTAAAAGTCGTGTTGTTATAGACTCTGACACAGAAGATAGATTGGAACCATTGTTACCAGTATATACAAAACCAATTCCAATTTCTGACGCTAAATTTAATGATCTAATGTATCTTTGTAAGAATAATGCCATTCCATATCAATATCACATTTTTTTTGAGTCTCTTCCGCATGGCAACATACAAGAATCATCAAACAATGAGGATGAGTTAGAAGACTGATTGTTTAAGTAGAAAACTATTATTTAGTATAGCAAAAAAGACGATCTCTAAAATGTCATTTCTTTATTAAATGTTTCACACAATAGGTACCGACTAGGGTTTTTAATTATATTCTGGATAATGATAGTTACGTGGTTTGTATAAGTGCTATACCTAATGCACAAACTACAATTTTACTAAATACAATTAAAAGTCCTAGTATAGGTGGTAATTTAGTCCAGTAGAGAAAAATATGGCACATAATCAGTAAATGAGTTTATTTAAACCAAAAAGTCTATAAACTTTACCCTTACTGATTAACATTTATTACTAGTCAACATTATTATTAAATATACCTATAATACTTAATTTAAGCAAAACTTTCGTTTAAGATTTTTTTATTTTTATTGAGAATATTTTTTGTTATTTTTTTATTTATAAACTTAGTAATTGTTTTGTTTTCGTTATTTTTAAATTATTAAAACTTTAGATAATTAGGCGATAATTTAGTCATGAATGAAACATTATGCCTGTTTTATTTTTATTATCATTTGTAGCGATATCGGGGATCCCGTAATAGGGGATAGTGAACTATCCACAATCTAAATTATCACTCAATTATTTAAATTCAAGCAAAATTTAGTATATTATAATTATATTGGACAAAAATAGCTACGCCGCTACCTTTTCATAACTTAAAGTATTTTTTGAAAGAATAAACATTATTTTAATAATAATAAACTCTTTTAATCTGACTTATCATCCACATCAACATCTCCTACACTATACTGTGCCTACCTGGTAAACTTAACGATAGGTTTCATTCATTATTACTTACTCTAATCGTTTCTTTATATATATATTTTATGTAATCTTATTATCTTATGTAATAAACTATTAATTTAATCAAAGGCAACATTAGAAAAAATCAAGTCGTCAAATTTATTATATTACTTATTAATAAAATCAACCTACTAATGATTCATTTAAAATTTTCAATACTCAATTTAAAAACTACGGCGCCTATACAAATGTGTGACCAAGGCAGATTTAGGCAATTAGGTAGGCCAACTGGCTAGAAAGGGACCAGAAACTTCTTTTATTGGACCTGAACCATTTATAGGCATACTTAACAATACAATAAATACTGCATTAAAGGAGTTTTCTGAAAGCAGACATACAATATGGTGGTCAATCCAGCAGTGCCTAACAAACTCCAAGAAATTCATTGGTACGTTGGCTTTAGGCAAGGCAAGGCAAGGACAATATTTGGAGATTAAACAGAACACAAATAAGGCCACACTGGTGGGAGTGTTCTCAGGACATTAGACAACCAACAAACATGTTCATACTATGGGAGTAATAGACGTCCCCACATGGGATCTGGAAAGCTACAGGCTCCTCAACCTAAAAGACATCCTCAACTATGTCACGAACATATTCGAGAATAGGATTGAGATGTGAAGAAAGAACGGGGAAAGGCACAAAAGGTCCCAAAGGGTCGAAGTAATTTGACTGATGTCATCCCCAAAAACAAGATAGAAAAATCTATAACTATTTATAAGATAATGTAGGTAACATTATCTTATAAATAGTTCGCATCTATAATTCGTGACAATTAAATTACAAATAAGAGTTACTTAAGGGGCAGTTAAGTAATATTATATTATTATTGTCCATGGTAAAAAACCGTATATGCCACTTTTGTACAATAACTATTGAAATATTCCAGGAATATACGCCGTAAAGTAACTTAAATACCATTTGCGTGATTTAAATTTTCATTATAAATTCAAATTTCCGTTGTAATCAGTTATAAGTGCAATATTACGGAATCTAGTATTTTTTTTAATATATAAATTTATTATAAAATTAAAGTTTATTAGCGTAAAGCTACATGCAATTTTTCTATTCTCTAGAACAAACAGACACATTTATATTAAAGATTAAACTTTCAAAGCGCTGTCCTGTAAAATTGACGTTTTGCAGATATAGACTTTTACTTAGGAGCGATCGATATGTTAATAACAATATTATGTAATAATAATTGTCGTAAGCCGGAAACCAGGCCTTTTAAGTAGTTAATTAATAAAATATACTTAGTTATTTATTAGGTAAGATATATGTTAATACATTTTGCAACCTTCACATTAAACAACCTCCATTCTTTTAGGTGGAAAAAATATTGATACCAAAACGATTTCGTGGAGGAGAAACTAACTTTCAAGATGACATAGCGCTGGTATTCTTGGAGACTCCGTTCGTGTATAAGACCTTCGTAAGACCTATCTGCGTGGACTTCGAAACTCATTTGAACAACAAACAACTGTTTCCTGGAAGCGTTTGAAAGGTAAATTCATTTTGAAACACCGAAATGCTATCTTGAGTCGGTCATGGTTAAAATCACAATTTAGAAGAATTTAGCAGCTTATTTCAACTTTTGATAACTTGTCTATGGGCGACCACTGCTGAAATGATTTTAACCATGCAGGAAGCCGACCGGGCAATATTATTTTTAATACAATTTATTGTAGTAATATCAATCGTTTAATATAATATAACTTTTTTTTAAATACAAAAAAATATACATAAAATGTGAGGTTAAAATAATATGTAGGATAAATTACACATAATTACAGATAATACCCAAAATGAAATCTTGGACCCGCCCCTATTAGGAATCAAATCATCGTTGATAGTTGAAAACAGCATGAAAATCGGTTCATAAGTTTTTGAGATCATCGCGAACATAAATACAGACGCGTAGACGCGGCGACGACTTTGTTTTATAACATGTACTTCCTAGTATACTATTATTTCTTCTATGGTAGGTAATAGCGAAATAATATTGTTTATTCTGGAAATTTCCAAAAGTCTTTATGGATTTTTTTTAGAACTAACGGGTCAATTGCTAATTTATTGTTGGTATCTGATGTTGTTAGCAAGGAACGTAAGGAAATAATTTAACGTTATTTATTTAACGTATGGTTATCCAATCATTCTTACATCAATGGAGTTTAAAGTTTTTAACACTCTCCAGTCGTGGGAAAAATCAGGAAAACTGGGAAGCTTTATGAGGCATGCCCGTGCTGAGGAGAGCATCCTGCTGAGACGATTGTTAAATCTGGACTTGGAGTATAAAGGATAACATACGAGGGAACTCAGTATCGTCTGTGAAGATGAGTCATTTTTAAATTTCCTATTTTTCTCTTATTTTAATCTGCGATTTTACTATAGGTTGTATTTAGAGCGGCGCCTCCAGACACTAAAATAAACTTGCGTTACGAGACATTGATTGATGAGCAGATTTTGACATTTTATGTTATTGATAGGATTATATATACCGTAATGCAGTCCAATTACTTAATTAAAAAACTTTATGTATTGTTATTTTTAGGCACAGCCCTTTGCAGGGGCGATAGCGGCGGCGGACTAGTGTATGCAGAGTTAGAGGAGAATGGGTTCCACCGCCACTACCTTCGTGGTATAGCGTCGACTGCGCCTAAGAATGATCACGAATGCAACTCTAACGTCTACACCACATTTACTGAGATTGTTAGACACGCGCCATTTATTAGCAGCCATTATCACTAAGTTGCTCGTGTGTTCCTGGTATGCTATATATAGTGAAAGCTTCTTAGCTGGCTTCTATATATAGTGAAAGTGTATCTATATAAATAAAAAAATATAGCTAAATGTGTTGCTAAACTCAAAACTCGAAAATGGCTGGATCAATTCTCTTTATTGTATTAGGATAAGCAGTTAATTTATATTTGTGTAATTATTATATTATATAAATCTGTGCCAATAGCGTAATTCATGGTGTATACGGGCTTCTGGTTATTAGCCTAGTACAGTATGTAAAAAAAAAAAATATTGCATTATATAGCTTTTGTTGATACCCCTGTACCTTGTGTAAATAAATAAATAAATAAATTTGGCTATTTTATTGTTTAAATATAGAATATGTAAGAGATATGTACTAAACTAACTGGCTTACTTACTCATCATCGCCCATCTGAAACTACTGTAGCTAGGAACATACAATTTGGGCAGTAGCTTCCTTTTGTATTGTAGGAGGCTATAGGAGACCACTAAAAGGGATTTTCTTAAATTCTAACCCCAAGTAGGCCTGTTCCACTGCGCGCTTTATGCATGAAGCTACAGGTACCCGGCCGCTCCGATGGATCGCTATTATTTTAGAGGGATGCCGCTGCCGCGCACCGGGCGAATCGCACATTTCTTTAAAACTCACTCACGCGCCTCGAAATGAAGTCTAAAACTTATTGTATCGGATTCGGCTGCTTAAATGATAGTAACAAGGATCCGGACCTCACGGTTTTAAAACTTCTAAAGAACCTCAAAAGGTAAATAAATCCACACCTATAGGTTATTGTGCAGGTACACTAAAAAAATATTTAAAAAAACAAAATGTGTGTATAGTAATCTATGTATAAGAATGCGAATTTTCACTATTCGCCACCTTTCCTTGTTATCCTTATTTATGTCTCTCGTATTTACGTACTTTGTTAGATATTTAATTATAATTATTGCAGTATAGCTAGGCATTTACAAGTTTTGTTTACAAGATCAGGTTTAGTTTTGATAGGTTAGGAGGTGCAGTACCATGCACTAACTATTACTAGAAATATTATGCGTATATGACAAGTACACAAAGTATGTACGTATGATACGTACATATTTTTTAATTATATTAAAATGTAAATCGCGCTGTATCGCTGTATGTATAACAATAACAACTAACGTATACCGTATGTATCTTACGCTTACGTATCTTAGGTTGTCTGCATAGGTAATGCAGACAACCTAAGATAAAATAGTTTTATGATCTCTTAACATATTATAAATAAATGACAAACCCATGCCAGTAGATAACACACACTTCACCTCTCTCACTACTCACTACACGCCTACACGTCAAAGACTGCTATAGCTATGTGATTTAAAGATTAAAAAATTAAGACTGACTCATTATAATAATATGATGATAATTTTCAGGAGATTACTGCATCGATTTCTTGTCGAGGTGGTAGTCTCCTTTCATGGTGCGGTTACGAAATTGTTGGTTTAATTGACGATAAGGAAGCGAGTATATAAAAAAATATACTCGTAATGCAATTCGCCGCCCATTTCGTAATCGCATCATTTAGCCGGCATAGTGGGAGCAATCAAAGTTGTTTAAGAACAATTATTGATTGACCCCATTCATGGACTTTGTAGGTCTGCTCACCACCAGGTAGATACAAAGTCACATGCCGTGCTCAAATATAAAAAAACGTTTTTCTTTATCTCTTTTCTTCCCTCAAAACATAATCCAGTAATCCTTGTAAGGTAATTTCGGCCCAAACCTCCACTCCGCGCTTTAGGTATGAAGCTACAAGTACCCGGCCGTACCCACGGATGGGTTATATTTTTGAGGGCTGCCGCAGTGGGCTGCCGCGCACGGGCCGAGTCGCACGTTTGTATGATACTAACGCGCCTCGTCGCGATCTTTGATATGAACTTAAATGAGGTCTAAAGCTTATTGTGCCACATTCGGTTGCTTAAATAATAGTAACAAGGATCCGGCCGGACCTTACGTTTTTCATACTTCCAAAGGACCTAAAAAGGTAAATAAATACACACCTACCACGGTTATTATTAGGCTAAAAAAATTGTGTGTCTAGTAGTCCGTTTATAAGAATGCGAATTTTCATTACTCGCCACCTTTCCTATGTATCAAATGTTGTCCTTTGTTATAGTTAGGTGTAATATTTAATTACCAGTGACGGCGCCTCCTACGCTCTGAGGGTTATTTTTATGTATATTTTTCCTACATCTCACTAGAAAAAAAAATCTCATATGTTTAAGACTATATTAAGACTTATGACTGTTAAGTGACACTATACTCCGTAAAATTTAACTTGATCGATGACAGTTTTTATGGCATTTATTGCTAGTACGTCACTAGCAATAAATGCCATAAAAACTGTAAACGCTGTCGATACTAAATATCGATGGATCTTTTGATAACATAAAAAAATAGCATCAAATTGATTTCAAATGTTTTTGATTCTTCAATGCGGATGGTGTTGCGCATGTTATGCTGTAATGAAAACATAACAAAATAGCCATTCGAAACATTTGCTAATCTGAAGATTTAAGCGATTTGAAACTGGTATATCGAACTTACGAGATTACTCAAGTGAATCGATTAAAATATATACCAAAGATCGTATAGTAAAAGATCAATCTATTAACTTCGACAATTTTCGAGATAATGAATTGATAATTAATATAGGAGACTCTTCCAACGATAGTGAGTCTGAAAATGATGACATTGACTTAGGCTGTGCAGTATTAAGTGAATATAATTGTTATGATAATAATCACTGCAATATTGTACTTATGTAATGTAATTATACTATATTTACAATATAATAATTTATTCTTTTTTAATTCTTTCCTATCTACCTATATATTATATCGATAAAAATGAAAAATATAAATATAGCTATTTGCCCAACCCTAGTTAGTTTTAAAAGTTTTTCTAATAAATGGTAATTCAGTGGATTTTATATAATTTAATAAAACAAGTAATTTTTTTGTTAAAAAATATTGTGATTATTCTTTTTTTTTCTACAAAAAAGAAAAAAAAAGGAACTGTCTTTTTAAACGCAGTGGCTTCTGCCATCGATCAAGTTAAATTTAACAGAGTTTAGTTCCTTTTTTTTTTCAAATCACACCAGTTATATTTTCGAGATATTAATGTGATCATACCCGAGTTTTCGAACTAGTCGGGTATCTCCTATACAAAATCCTATACATATATATTTTCATTTGATATCCGGTTGAAAGGCCTTTTTTTACATATGCAGGTACGCTGATTTTGGGTACCTTCTCTTATTTGCACTATATACAGGGTGACTTTGGATGGTTTGTACCTTGGGCCAATATGAGGCTCTGCTGATGAAATCAAAAAACTTTACCCATGGAGTCATATAACTAGTAATTATGAAAAAAACAATTTATTTGAGTAGGGTATTTTTTTCCATTTGCATAACATCCACGGACTAAATCGAAAAACTTTTCGCATGTACATAGGATTATTTTTCGATTTAATCCGTGGAGCCTCAAATTATCCCAAAGCACAATCTTCCAAAGTCAACATGTAAATATATTTTTTTATATCCATTGGTAAGCAAACCTACAAGGTCCATGAATGGGGTCAATACGTGCTGTTTAACAGTATTGCGGCAACAAAGACAAATTTGAATTATGAGTTCGCTTTATCGTCAAATCAATAGCCGCTTCGCAATAGCAGAGCCAACCCAAGACATAAGGTAAAGATTCGCGAATTTACATCAAGTTACCTGTGTGAAGTTAGCGGCCTCAAATATAGCGGCCCTCATAACCCGACCGATTTAAAAAGTCGTATGAAAATGTGAAGTTAGCGGCCCCTATTTTCTTTAATCTCGTAGCATCTCGGAGCCACTCTACAATTTCTTATGAATTTTTCAGGATTTTTTTTTGAAAAATCTGTATCAACAAACTGAAATGCGATTAAAAGGGGACGCTGTGTGATAGCTTCTATACTAGACATAATATTCTGATCAAACTCTCTGAGCACATAGGCCTAGATACATATTATATAATGTATATACTCAGCTCTACTATAAAAGCTTAGGAACTTCTGAAAAAATATTTTAAAACTATACTTTTTATGAGAATATCTAGTAAAGAGAGCACATTGTTACGGCTTGGAGCTACTAAACCAGACACAATATTCTGATGCTTATTTTTATATATAAAAGGAATAAGAGTAGGCATCGAACAGTTATAGTCTCCATTACTATAATTATTTATGTAGTCCTCAGGATTTTTTTATAAAATCAGTATCCACAAACTGAAATGCGATTAAAAGGGGACGCTGTGTGATAGCTTCTATACTAGACATAATATTTTGATAAAACTCTCTGAGCACATAGGCCTAGATACATATTATATAATGTATATACTCAGCTCTACTATAAAAGCTTAGGAACTTCTGAAAAAATATTTTAAAACTATACTTTTTATGAGAATTTCTAGTAAAGAGAGCACATTGTTACGGCTTGCAGCTACTAAACCAGACATAATATTCTAATGATTATTTTTATATATAAAGGGAATAAGAGTAGGCATTAAACAGTTATAGTCTCCATTACTATAGATGTTTATGTAGTCCTCAGGATTTTTTTGAAAAATCAGTATCCACAAACTGAAATGCGATTAAAAGAGGACGCTGTGTAATAGCTTCTATACTAGCATAATATTCTGATCAAACTCTCTGAGCACATAGGCCTAGATACATATTATATAATGTATATACTCAGCTCTACTATAAAAGCTTAGGAACTTCTGAAAAAATATTTTAAAACTATACTTTTTATGAGAATTTCTAGTAAAGAGAGCACATTGTTACGGCTTGCAGCTACTAAACCAGAAATAATATTCTGATGATTATTTTTATATATAAAGGGAATAAGAGTAGGCATCGAACAGTTATAGTCTCCTTTACTATAACTGTTTATGTAGTCCTCAGGATTTTTTTGAAAAATCAGTATCCACAAACTGAAATGCGATTAAAAGGGGACGCTGTGTGATAGCTTCTTTACTAGACATAATATTCCGATCAAACTCTTTAAGCACATAGGCCTAGATATATATTATATAATGTATATACTCAGCTCTACTATAAAAGCTTAGGAACTTCTGAAACAATATTTTAAAACCATACTTTTTATGAGAATTTCTAGTAAAGAGAGCACATTGTTACGGCTTGCAGCTACTAAACCAGACATAATATTTTGATGATTATTTTTATGTATAAAGGAAATAAAAGTAGGCATCAAACAGTTATAGTCTCCATTACTATAAATGATTATGTAGACTTAAGGATTTTTTTGAAAAATCAGTATCCACAAACTGAAATGCGATTAAAAGGGGACGCTGTGTGATAGCTTCTATACTAGACATAATATTCTGATCAAACTCTCTGAGCACATAGGCCTAGATACATATTATATAATGTATATACTCAGCTCTACTATAAAAGCTTAGGAACTTCTGAAAAAATATTTTAAAACTATACTTTTTATGAGAATTTCTAGTAAAGAGAGCACATTGTTACGGCTTGCAGCTACTAAACCAGACATAATATTCTGATGATTATTTTTATATATAAAGGGAATTAGAGTAGGCATCGAACAGTTATAGTCTCCTTTACTATAACTGTTTATGTAGTCCTCAGGATTTTTTTTGTAAAATCAGTATCCACAAACTGAAATGCGATTAAAAGGGGACGCTGTGTGATAGCTTCTATACTAGACATAATATTCTGATCAAACTCTCTAAGCACATAGGCCTATATACATATTATATAATGTTTATACTCAGCTCTACTATAAAAGCTTAGGAACTTCTGAAAAAATATTTTAAAACTATACTTTTTATGAGAATTTCTAGTAAAGAGAGCACATTGTTACGGCTTGCAGCTACTAAACCAGACATAATATTCTGATGATTATTTTTATATATAAAGGGAATTAGAGTAGGCATCGAACAGTTATAGTCTCCTTTACTATAACTGTTTATGTAGTCCTCAGGATTTTTTTGAAAAATCAGTATCCACAAACTGAAATGCGATTAAAAGGGGACGCTGTGTGATAGCTTCTATACTAGACATAATATTCCGATCAAACTCTTTAAGCACATAGGCCTAGATATATATTATATAATGTATATACTCAGCTCTACTATAAAAGCTTAGGAACTTCTGAAACAATATTTTAAAACCATACTTTTTATGAGAATTTCTAGTAAAGAGAGCACATTGTTACGGCTTGCAGCTACTAAACCAGACATAATATTTTGATGATTATTTTTATGTATAAAGGAAATAAAAGTAGGCATCAAACAGTTATAGTCTCCATTACTATAAATGATTATGTAGACTTAAGGATTTTTTTGAAAAATCAGTATCCACAAACTGAAATGCGATTAAAAGGGGACGCTGTGTGATAGCTTCTATACTAGACATAATATTCTGATCAAACTCTCTGAGCACATAGGCCTAGATACATATTATATAATGTATATACTCAGCTCTACTATAAAAGCTTAGGAACTTCTGAAAAAATATTTTAAAACTATACTTTTTATGAGAATTTCTAGTAAAGAGAGCACATTGTTACTGCTTGCAGCTACTAAACCAGACATAATATTCTGATGATTATTTTTATATATAAAGGGAATAAGAGTAGGCATCGAACAGTTATAGTCTCCTTTACTATAACTGTTTATGTAGTCCTCAGGATTTTTTTTGTAAAATCAGTATCCACAAACTGAAATGCGATTAAAAGGGGACGCTGTGTGATAGCTTCTATACCAGACATAATATTCTGATGATAATTTTTATATATAAAGGGAATAAAAGTAGGCATCGAACAGTTATAGTCTCCATGACTATAAATGTTTATGTAGTCCTCAGGATTTTTTTGAAAAATCAGTATCCACAAACTGAAATGCGATTAAAAGGGGACGCTGTGTGATAGCTTCTATACTAGACATAATATTCTGATCAAACTCCCTAAGCACATAGGCCTATATACATATTATATAATGTTTATACTCAGCTCTACTATAAAAGCTTAGGAACTTCTGAAAAAATATTTTAAAACTATACTTTTTATGAGAATTTCTAGTAAAGAGAGCACATTGTTACGGCTTGCAGCTACTAAACCAGACATAATATTCTGATGATTATTTTTATATATAAAGGGAATAAGAGTAGGCATCGAACAGTTATAGTCTCCATTACTATAAATGTTTATATAGTCCTCAGGATTTTTTTGAAAAATCAGTATCCACAAACTAAAATGCTATTAAAAGGGGACGCTGTGTGATAGCTTCTATACTAGACATAATATTCTGATCAAACTCTCTGAGCACATAGGTCTAGATACATATTATATAAAGTATATACTCAGCTCTACTATAAAAGCTTAGGAACTTCTGAAAAAATATTTTAAAACTATACTTTTTATGAGAATTTCTAGTAAAGAGAGCACATTGTTACGGCTTGCAGCTACTAAACCAGACATAATATTCTGATGATTATGTATATATATAAAGGGAATAAGAGTAGGCATCGAACAGTTATAGTCTTCATTACTATAAATGTTTATGTAGCCCTCAGGATTTTTTTTTAAAGCAGTATCCACAAACTGAAATGCGATTAAAAGGGGACGCTGTGTGATAACTTCTATACTAGACATAATATTTTGATCAAACACTCTGAACACATAGGCCTAGATACATATTATATAATGTATATACTCAGCTCTACTATAAAAGCTTAGGAATTTCTGAAAAATTATTTTAAAACTATACTTTTTATGAGAATTTCTAGTAAAGAGAGCACATTGTTACGGCTTGCAGCTACTAAACCAGACATAATATTCTGATGATTATTTATATATATAAAGGAAATAAGAGTAGGCATCGAACAGTTATAGTCTCCATTACTATAAATGTTTATGTAGTCCTCAGGATTTTTTTGAAAAATCAGTATCCACAAACTGAAATGCGATTAAAAGGGGACGCTGTGTGATAGCTTCTATACTAGACATAATATTCTGATCAAACTCTCTGAGCACATAGACCTAGATACATATTATATAATGTACTAGCGGCCCGTCCCGGCTTCGCACAGGTTTGTATAACTTTAACTATATGCTCAGCGCACGCCACGGAAGGCCTCAGAAACGATACTTTTCCCCCGTTTTTAAAACATTTTTGGTTACTGCTCCACAACTATAGGACCTAGCGTGATATTATATAGCCTATGTTACTTCTGAATAATGCAGCTTTCTAATGGTGAAAAAATTATTGCAATCGGTCCAGTAGTTTTTGAGTTTATTCATTACAAACATACAAAAATACAAAAATACAAATCTTTCCTCTTTATTATATTAGTATATAGTATAAATATAGATATACTCAGCTCTACTATAAAAGCTTAGGAACTTCTGAAAAAATATTTTAAAACTATACTTTTTATGAGAATTTCTAGTAAAGAGAGCACATTGTTACGGCTTGCAGCTACTAAACCAGACATAATATTCTGATGATTATTTTTATATATAAAGGGAATTAGAGTAGGCATCGAACAGTTATAGTCTCCTTTACTATAACTGTTTATGTAGTCCTCAGGATTTTTTTGAAAAATCAGTATCCACAAACTGAAATGCGATTAAAAGGAGACGCTGTGTGATAGCTTCTATACTAGACATAATATTCTGATCAAACTCTCTAAGCACATAGGCCTATATACATATTATATAATGTTTATACTCAGCTCTACTATAAAAGCTTAGGAACTTCTGAAAAAATATTTTAAAACTATACTTTTTATGAGAATTTCTAGTAAAGAGAGCACATTGTTACGGCTTGCAGCTACTAAACTAGACATAATATTCTGATGATTATTTTTATATATAAAGGGAATAAGAGTAGGCATCGAACAGTTATAGTCTCCTTTACTATAACTGTTTATGTAGTCCTCAGGATTTTTTTTGTAAAATCAGTATCCACAAACTGAAATGCGATTAAAAGGGGACGCTGTGTGATAGCTTCTATACTAGACATAATATTCTGATCAAACTCTCTAAGCACATAGGCCTATATACATATTATATAATGTTTATACTTAGCTCTACTATAAAAGCTTAGGAACTTCTGAAAAAATATTTTAAAACTATACTTTTTATGAGAATTTCTAGTAAAGAGAGCACATTGTTACGGCTTGCAGCTACTAAACCAGACATAATATTCTGATGATTATTTTTATATATAAAGGGAATTAGAGAAGGCATCGAACAGTTATAGTCTCTTTTACTATAACTATTTATGTAGTCCTCAGGATTTTTTTGAAAAATCAGTATCCACAAACTGAAATGCGATTAAAAGGGGACGCTGTGTGATAGCTTCTATACTAGACATAATATTCCGATCAAACTCTTTAAGCACATAGGCCTAGATATATATTATATAATGTATATACTCAGCTCTACTATAAAAGCTTAGGAACTTCTGAAACAATATTTTAAAACCATACTTTTTATGAGATTTTCTAGTAAAGAGAGCACATTGTTACGGCTTGCAGCTACTAAACCAGACATAATATTTTGATGATTATTTTTATGTATAAAGGAAATAAAAGTAGGCATCAAACAGTTATAGTCTCCATTACTATAATTGATTATGTAGACTTAAGGATTTTTTTGAAAAATCAGTATCCACAAACTGAAATGCGATTAAAAGGGGACGCTGTGTGATAGCTTCTATACTAGACATAATATTCTGATCAAACTCTCTGAGCACATAGGCCTAGATACATATTATATAATGTATATACTCAGCTCTACTATAAAAGCTTAGGAACTTCCGAAAAAATATTTTAAAACTATACTTTTTATGAGAATTTCTAGTAAAGAGAGCACATTGTTACTGCTTGCAGCTACTAAAACAGACATAATATTCTGATGATTATTTTTATATATAAAGGGAATAAGAGTAGGCATCGAACAGTTATAGTCTCCTTTACTATAACTATTTATGTAGTCCTCAGGATTTTTTTTGTAAAATCAGTATCCACAAACTGAAATGCGATTAAAAGGGGACGCTGTGTGATAGCTTCTATACTAGACATAATATTCTGATCAAACTCCCTAAGCACATAGGCCTATATATATATTATATAATGTTAATACTCAGCTCTACTATAAAAGCTTAGGAACTTCTGAAAAAATATTTTAAAACTATACTTTTTATGAGAATTTCTAGTAAAGAGAGCACATTGTTACGGCTTGCAGCTACTAAACCAGACATAATATTCTGATGATTATTTTTATATATAAAGGGAATTAGAGTAGGCATCGAACAGTTATAGTCTCCTTTACTATAAATGTTTATGTAGTCCTCAGGATTTTTTTGAAAAATCAGTATCCACAAACTGAAATGCGATTAAAAGGGGACGCTGTGTGATAGCTTCTATACTAGACATAATATTCTGATCAAACTCCCTAAGCACATAGGCCTATATACATATTATATAATGTTTATACTCAGCTCTACTATAAAAGCTTAGGAACTTCTGAAAAAATATTTTAAAACTATACTTTTTATGAGAATTTCTAGTAAAGAGAGCACATTGTTACGGCTTGCAGCTACTAAACCAGACATAATATTCTGATGATTATTTTTATATATAAAGGAAATAAGAGTAGGCATTGAACAATTATAGTATCCATTACTATAAATGTTTATGTAGTCCTCAGGATTTTTTTTAAAAATCAGTATCCACAAACTGAAATTCTATTAAAAGGGGACGCTGTGTGATAGCTTCTATACTAGAAAGAATATTCTGATCAAACTCTCTGAGCACATAGTCCTAGATACATATTATATAATGTATATACTCAGCTCTACTATAAAAGCTTAGGAACTTCTGAAAAAATATTTTAAAACTATACTTTTTATGAGAATTTCTAGTAAAGAGAGCACATTGTTACGGCTTGCAGCTACTAAACCAGACATAATATTCTGATGATAATTTTTATATATAAAGGGAATAAAAGTAGGCATCGAACAGTTATAGTCTCCATTACTATAAATGTTTATGTAGTCCTCAGGATTTTTTTGAAAAATCAGTATCCACATACTGAAATGCGATTAAAAGGGGACGCTGTGTGATAGCTTCTATACTAGACATAACATTCTGATCAAACTCTCTGAGTACATAGGCCTAGATACATATTATATAATGTCTATACTCAGCTCTACTATAAAAGCTTAGGAACTTCTGAAAAAATATTTTAAACTATACTTTTTATGAGAATTTCTAGTAAAGAGAGCACATTGTTACGGCTTGCAGCTACTAAACCAGACATAATATTCTGATGATTATTTTTATATATAAAGGGAATAAGAGTAGGCATTGATCAATTATAGTCTCCATTACTATAAATGTTTATGTAGTCCTCAGGATTTTTTTGAAAAATCAGTATCCACAAACTGAAATGCGATTAAAAGGGGACGCTGTGTGATAGCTTCTATACTAGACATAATATTCTGATCAAACTCTCTGAGCACATAGGCCTAGATACATATTATATAATGTATATACTTAGCTCTACTATAAAAGCTTAGGAACTTCTGAAAAAATATTTTAAAACTATACTTTTTATGAGAATTTCTAGTAAAGAGAGCACATTGTTACGGCTTGCAGCTACTAAACCAGACATAATATTCTGATGATTATTTTTATATATAAAGGAAATAAGAGTAGGCATTGAATAATTATAGTATCCATTACTATAAATGTTTATGTAGTCCTCAGGATTTTTTTGAAAAATCAGTATCCACAAACTGAAATGCGATTAAAAGGGGACGCTGTGTGATAGCTTCTATACTAGACATAATATTCTGATCAAACTCTCTGAGCACATAGGCCTAGATACATATTATATAATGAATATACTCAGCTTTACTATAAAAGCTTAGGAACTTCTGAAAAAATATTTTAAAACTATACTTTTTATGAGAATTTCTAGTAAAGAGAGCACATTATTACGGCTTGCAGCTACTAAACCAGACATAATATTCTGATGATAATTTTAATATGTAAAGGGAATAAGAGTAGGCATCGAACTGTTATAGTCTCCATTACTATAAATGTTTATGTAGTCCTATGGATTTTTTTGAAAAATCAGTATCCACAAAGTTTAATGCGATTAAAAGGGGACGCTGTGTGATAGCTTCTATACTAGACATAATATTCTGATCAAACTCTCTGAGCACATAGGCCTAGATACATATTATATAATGTATATACTCAGCTCTACTATAAAAGCTTAGGAACTTCTGAAAAAATATTTTAAAACTATGCTTTTTATGAGAATTTCTAGTAAAGAGAGCACATTGTTATATAGTAGAGCTGAGTACATACATTATATAATATGTATCTAGGCCTATGTGCTCAGAGAGTTTGATCAGAATATTATGTATAGAATATAAACGATCACACAGCGTCCCCTTTTAATCGCATTTCAGTTTGTGGATACTGATTTTTCAAAAAAATCCTGAGGACTACATAAACATTTATAGTAATGAAGACTATAACTGTTCGATGCCCACTCTTATTCCCTTTATATATAAAAATAATCATCAAAATATTAAGTCTGGTTTAGTAGCTGCAAGCCGTAACAATGTGCTCTCTTTACTAGAAATTCTCATAAAAAGTATAGTTTAAAAATATTTTTTCAGAAGTTCCTAAGCTTTTATAGTAGAGCTGAGTATATACATTATATAATATGTATCTAGGCCTATGTGCTCAGAGAGTTTGATCAGAATATTATGTCTAGTATAGAAGCTGTCACACAGCGTCCCCTTTTAATCGCATTTCAGTTTGTTGATACAGATTTTTCAAAAAAAAACCTGAAGAATTCATAAGAAATTGTAGAGTGGCTACGAGATGCTACGAGATTAAAGAAAATAGGGGCCGCTAACTTCACATTTTCATACGACTTTTTAAATCGGTCGGGTTATGAGGGCCGCTATATTTGAGGCCGCTAACTTCACACAGGTAAAGTTTACCCGAAACATGTACTTTCCGTGTTCACCTTAAAAAGTATTCCTTATTCATCCTATTAAATAATAATTGATATTTAATGTCATCAAATATGGCTCGAACTTGGCCATTTATTTTAACACATAACAGAGGTCATTGGGCACAATCCGACTTAATTTGTGAAGGTTTGCCTACAGAAACAAAATTACTTTTAAATTAATAAGGTATATCCCACTTTCCATTTTAAGTTTGTTTTTTTTAAGCCATGGGAATAAAATAATACAAGTGATTTAAAAGTTGAAGATATTTATTGCAAAGAACAAAATAGAATTTAAATGAAGGAATTGTATTAAAAAACACCATGCGTATGAGTACTCGGTCTGGCGGCATATATAATGCTATCTCTCTCGCACATTAAATAAATCTTTTTTTTACAAACCATCATGAACAATTATCGAAATCTCTACACTATTTTATTTCTGTAGATTCTGGATATATTTTTTGTACTAAGTGAGATAGTACGATTGCACCTGTAGATATTAATCAAGTTGAAATAAACCTCAGTATTTCTTTTTTTCTAAGATACAGAATTTCATTTTCTGTCTGATTCCCTTTATTTATGGTAATGCGACCCATATATTCGTAAACCAGAGATATATGTCGAAACATCCCACATCAATTAATTTATGTAGGTCGTGGGTATTTTTTTTCATACTTAAGTGCCCAATGACCTTTAGTACAGTGGGAGAGAAAAGTTTTATTTAAATATGAAAACAGGTACCTATGAATAGGCTTGCGTGGTTTTATTTTAAATCCAGTTACCTAGCTAAATAATATTTAATATATTTTTGCCATTTGAAATATTTTTTATTACAGTTGGTAACGAATTCAATGTTAAATTTACATGGAGGTTAATTATTATTTTAAGTCAACTGACAACTTTAATTATAAAATTTTACAATCCATGCTAAGCTATGGCAGGTGCATATATGTATATAAGCATGGATTGTAAAATTAAATATCTTCGTAATGTAATTGACGGAAATATCGAGGGGCCGATTACGTTAAAAGTAAACATTTTACCAACTGTAATAAAAACTATTTTAAATGGCAAAAATATATTAAAATAATACTATTTAGAAGTTCTTAAAGCCGTGAATAAAATAAGACTTAGGTACTTTGAATACTGGACATTTACCTTATTTCCAAATATTTGAAGGTATACTAAGGTATTATGATCTAATTTAACGCATTCAGACTCTTTTGTTTTCTCATAGAGAATCTCCATCGAATAAAATATATCAGTACATCCCGGTCCTAAATGGAAATAAATAAAGTTTTATTTTTCAAAAACATACGGTCAGTAGCTTCTAATACGCAGTTGATATGAAGATAAAAACATTTAATGATTATTTTGTAATTTTTTGGCTACAAATTGTAAATATATATGGAAAGTGGACAGTATTTAAAAAAAATATTTAAAACTACTAATAATGTAGAAGGTTGGCATAACAAGTTGACAGAATGATTGGATGCAGCAGACCAAACCTTCTAAAATTTTTATTTAAATTAAAGAAACATTCAACGGCGTATATTGTTAAAACTAAGAAATTTTAAATTGGCGCTCCTATTGCAGCACGCAAGTCAAATATAATAGAAAATGAAAATTATATAAATAGTGCTCTTGATGACTATATACGAGTAAATGGAAAGATTGTATTAGGACATTGTTTGGAAATAATTAGCCATTTTATATAATATTATTATTTTTTATCTACATCTGATTAGATTAACCTGACTTAATATGCTATTGCTGATTAAAGACTATTATTATTAAATGTAGATTTTTTATTTGACTAGTGTTGCCCAAAGCAAGACCAAGACTAAGCCTTAATTTACATTTAAATGTGTGAAACTGCTGTTATTTCTTTGCTTTGATAGAGTTTAGAGAACTAACACCATGCAAAATGCTGTTTATAAGGTTGTTGTTACACTCAGTAAGTAAAAAATCAGACCAAGACCGCAAGCCAAATATTGGGCAACTACTTTTGACAATGACTGTACATTGGAATTCGGGTGAAAACGGAATATACCATTTTGAGCGGGTGAATAAGGAATTACTGGTAGGTACCTTAGGTTCACCCGGGTGAATGCGGAATAATTCGTTTCAACTACACTAGAGTATGCATGTAAGATAGTAAAACAGTAACTGTAAGTATAATGGGGTGTTATCGCAAGTTTAAACCTTTTTTAAATGCTGTAATTTGTTTATAAATTCAAATGACTGGAAAAATCACCTATTATATTAATTACGATAATATGAATAATCACATACAAAAACGTTACACAAAATTCGCGATTTTCCCCATGTGTAACTCGGGATCATGGGCGATATATACTAATGGGTACGAATTTTGAATGTCAGCGAGGATTTTAATATCATCAGTGAGAAAAAAATAACCGATTATTGGAAAATCACGAATTATTAGTCTTATTATTGAACATGCATTTCGTTATTCGAAGAAAATAATGTTTGTCATATATAAATATATTTCTATGCTAATACATGACCACCGTTGAGTTTTTATGTTCTTCGTCTAACGAAACGCAAGTAGCTCTAGTGAATGAGAAATTATTTGGCACCACACACATGACTTTCAAAAATAGGACTTTTGATAAATCGTGGCTTTCTAGTAATCGTAATATTTTTCTCATTGGTGATATCAAACACATCGCTGATATTCAAAAATCCCACCCCTAAATGCATCCCTGGTGCATTTTCGTATTTTGTCGGAATAGTAGAGAAACGCACGAAAACGGGACGTCGTTTTGGTCAAATACGGGGATATACAGGACTAACATATTATTAAGGCAACACTATTTATAGTACGTAGGTATAAAATCCGGATATAAAACTACGTGAAGTCAGTATTTTATGGAATGTATTTTATAGTTTGGGCTAATATATAATAAAAAACCTTTTCCCATGGAAGAATGTATAGCAAATCCAAAAAAAAACATTATTATAACCAATTTATATAGAAATGCCAAAAATGTTTTTCATGCAACACATGATTCCACGAAAAAAGTGTTTTGATTTGATCAATAGAGCCTCTTTTTAGCCTAAAGTACAAACCTTTCAAGGGCACTATGCAGGTAGACACTATACTTTTTTTTGTACTATCACGGGAGCCTTGCCGTCTAAGTGGGGGAGGGTCTCTATTCTATAACATAGCTAGGCCGACCGACCGGTCTCGTTACCACTGCCCATACAAATGTAAAAACCGTTAAGTCACCTAGCCATTTTTCAGTTTTTGTCTGTGGGTTCACCGATTTATTGTCGAGGTGGTTGAATTGCCGATAAAGCAGCAAGGATATTAAAATATACTCATAGTGCAATTCGTCTTTGTCACAGTCCATTCCGTAATCGCATCATTTAGCCGACATAGTAGGAGCGAGCAAAGTCGATAAACAAACAATTATTGGTCGATCCAATTCACGGACTTTGTAGGTCTGCTCACCACCAGGTCACATGCCGTGCTCCAATAAAAAAAGCCTTACAGCGCGGGCGCATGAGATCGCCAAGACGGCCTCAGAGAACCCAATAGGGGGGTTTGTACATAATAAACTCATTGTACACACCGGGGTTAGTGAAGTGTTAGTGAAGAAACTGTAGTGTTTTTAAGTCTGAAGTCTAACCAACTCGGTCGCCACGTAGGTAGATATATAAATATATTGCAGTTTGAACTATTAAATAATTTAAAATTTAGAATATTCGTATAACAATAATATTAAAAAATAACGTAAGCACCGAGAAGACACTACATTTATAAGTTTTAACTTTTTAGTAGTTTAACTGAATCTTTTAAAAACGTACTAAACCCTAAAAAATTATAATAATTGTTACATTGAAATAATAATGACCTTATTCATAAATAACTCGAGTCCTTGAAAAACACTTTAGTTAAAATAAGTTTTGTCTCTTTCACGCATATTCAGGTTTGTTGCTAAAAAAGAGACAAAACCTTATACTATAACTAAAGTCTCAGGGGCTCTAGAGAAAAATCAGGCGAGGCGACGTGTCGTGTCGCCTTCAATCAAAACTGTATAGACTTTGGCAGGTGACAGCGTACCTCACGCCTACTGTCACTGTCAAAATACATACGTTTTTACTGAGGCGACGCGACATGTCGCCTCGCCTGCTTTTTCTCTAGAGTGTCCACATTTGTGAAGGACCATAAAGCAATAAAAAAAGAAAAAATAAAGCGTAAAAATATAACATATGACATTTTAGAATGGGTGAACATGGTGGATTCCTTTAATATACATTTCAGGGGTTGATATTTTCTTTCCTATAGCAAACTTAAAAAAATTGGAAAATAATAAACGTCACGACCTTTTGTATAAGAAATCTGTATTAGACGCTTCTATTTAAAGTTTGCTGTTTTAATTAATTATGTGTATTCTATGTAATAATAAAGTGTTTATAATCTACTTGTTTACTTACTACTAAATTTTTATTTATATCCTCTAGCTTTACCTTGAATTGTTATAAATTGTAAAGGTTTTGATGGTAAGAAAACAGTATCAATATTTTTATAAGGCGTCGTATGCGCAGCACTTTCAAGCTATTGTAGCTATTTGAAAAATCTTATCTATAGGGAATCTCAATCCTTGATCGTGTATCAAATTCGATATAGTATTACTTATCTGTATTAATTCTTATAAATATCTTTAAAATTCTGTCAAACTTATGACTTCAACTACTTGTATAGGTAATTTTATTTCTTCTGTATCCTTAAGACAAGCATAGCAATTGAGAAACAGGGGAGCGATTTTTAAATGTCAGCAATGAGTTCCATATCACCAGTAAGTAAAATATCACCGATGACTACGAAATCACAATTTATTAAGTGTCGCGGTACCAACTTACAAATACTTCTCATTCACAAGAGTTAATATGTTGACATTTCAGTGATTATTTATTCATCCACTGATATTCATAAATCGCATCCCAGACCTACCTACCAAGTAAATTACATCTGTAGTTAACACATTACAGAAGAGAAGCTACATATTATGAATCTAAACAAAAGCCCTAGTGCAAAAAAAGTAAGGGCCCCACGATTGTTATATATTGAAAAACAACCCTCCGGGCTGGTACGAGTGGCCGCTTTGCTCGATAATTAAAAACAACCAAAAGTAAAAATTAAGAATATTTTAAAAGTGTTAAAAATTAAAACAATATTAAATATCATGGCATTCCTAATTTGAACCATTCCTTGTTTGTAGATTGTCATAAAAATCCTAGTTCGTACAATTGCTATTGTTTTCCTATTTTGTACAATTCCTAATTCGTGCAATTACTAGTTCGTGCTACTTACCAATGATTAGGTACATAGTCAGAAGTGATAATATATCTAGGTTTCTACCACCCACACAGTTGCAAATACCGTTAAGTGACCTAGTCATGTTTCGGTTTTAGTCTGTGAGTTTACCGGTTTTCAGAAGACTATTGCATCGATTTATTGTTGAGGTGGTAGTCTCCTTTCAGGGTGCGGTTGCGAAAAGGGCGGTTGATTTGACAATAAAGCATCGAGCATATTATATACTCGTAATTCAAATTACCTATGTCGCCACCCGTAACCTCATTATTTAGCCGGCATAGTGAAAACAATGTATTGATTTACCCATTTTAGGATTTTATAGTTGCTCCAGTAAAAAAAAACCTTTCAATAAATTAAGTAAGAATTTAGAAGAATTCCCAACAAGTTCGAATTGCTTTGAACTGAGCTGCCATGATTATAGTTGTGGTGCAACCAGTTCTATATACATATCCTAAAGGGGAAATTAGCGTAAAAATGCAGAACGTTTCACTTACTTGGTGATCAGGGTCCAAGGGCCCCCTGAGCTTCAGGCCCTTTAGAAGCTACGCCTCTGCGCAAATAATACGACTTTGAATTGAACCCGACTAAGTTAAAAAAAAAGCCTCTATGCATATTATAGCCGCGGTTGCACGTTATCGCAGGTCTACCGATTTTTGAGGCTTTTATAATGCGTAGATCACGGGATTAATTAAATAGAATTTTTATAAAAGAAGTCACTTGCTTCACAGACAAACTATTTTTTAATGACTTTTTGAAATTTTACATAAGGCTTCGATCAACATGATCGAAGCCGTAGGTAGTATAAACATATTTGCTGGTAAAATTAAGTTAGAAGTTAGCCTTAGCTTTGACGATTATACAGGCGCTGTGATGATATTATTATATAGGAGGTAAATTACTGAACATACCCGAGGCCTTTAAAGCATGAGCTTTCGAAATCTCTGCGTGCTGCTCAGGTAGAAATTAAGCGTCTGGTAAATCATCGACGAGGGGACTGATCTTGGTGTAGGCTCGTCTCACGATGCCTGCTGCTGTGCGTATGCTGCTACCCTGCAGTTACTGTCTTTGCTAGGTATACCTACACAACTCGTATTAGATGCCAACTCAATAATGGTGAATTGATGATTGATGAGAACCATCGCATTGGGCTGAAGGTCTGCGGTGTGTTCCCACCACTTTGCTCAGGTCTGCAACTCGGAAATATACCCCTTGGCCCAGCGTGACCAGAAGTGTTGGCAAATCTACTCTAGTCTCTCATAACGTGAGAGACGTTGTGTAGGTGTCTCTGCGAGGTAAGAAGGAGGACCGAAAGAGGAAGAAAGTCTTCAGGGTCTGTGGAAAGAGGGGTCAAGGGTCGGGAGTTGAGGCGGCTTCTATTTGTGATAAACCGTGCTAACCACCACAAATGTAAGATGCGCGTTTCTTACTATACGGCGTAAGTGGTATTTACATGATTTTACTCCCGCTTCCCACAGACCACCGCAAGCTCATTTTTAAGATAAAGTTCGGACCATTGTCAGAAAAAAATTCGAGCGACTTTCCCCGCCGTAAGATTAAAAAGTTTTAGTTGTAAGTGTTTCAGTTTTTTAAGGTCATTAAAGTGCAGTGAAACAGAGCTGAAACAGTGGCAAACGGCTGAAAACACTACTCTGTACCAAATACCAAGTGACTTGACAGCAAGGTTGATTTCCATAAGTATTTAAACTAATACGACCTCTACCTTAGGTAGGGAGGGGTGGTGTTAGATACCGACTTCTACTGCAAGGAGTATAAAGGGGTTCTGTTATAGGTTAATCTATTTTTTTAACTCAGAGGGAACAGAGATGCGAGGATCCATTAGAATTACGAATCTCGTAAGTAACTGGTAATTCCCAAAGTTTGCACGTTATATTTCCATAAATATTGATCCCTAGCTTTACCCCAGTGGCTTTGTTAGTCAAAGTGAACGTCAAAATCATTTATTTCATGTATCTTTACAGATATTTCTGAGTAGTCAAAAAAACAGTTTAACAATAAAGCCTTAGAGTGCGTTTGGTTAGCCAGCTATTCATTAACAAAAGAACGACAAATATTTATTATACCTCGATATTAGATTTAGAACTTAAACGCGATGGAATGGAAATCTTAATATGAAAAATACTACCGAACCGAACACACACTACATAACCAACTAGTGTAAGGAACCGAACACACACTACATAACCACCTAGGGTTAGCTGATTCCATTGCCTTTCAATTATTATCTGCCATGCAAGGGAGCCACCAAGGCGAAGCACTCTAGTGCTTCGCCTTCCTGGCAACACTAACAACGAACTTAAAGCGGAGCACAGCTATTGATTTGCTTATGCTATATTGCATTGTGTTACTCTGGGAATTTCAAAATATATGACATGTTTGGATGGGACATCCGTAATAGGGCGGTTTTTGTTAAAGTATAGGTAAATTGGTTGGTATCCCGCGACCCCTTGGGCCGAGATTGCTGGTGATGCTGATGTTGAATTAAGTGTAGTTTTTGTTTCTAAACTACCACAGTATTAAAACGAAAACAATAACAATTCGGTCGAAGCATTTTCAAGTTTTTGCCGGACCGACGCACGACAATCGACTTTTATTAATATACATTTACATTTAATTATGAAGTCGTGTTTGTGAACGTCGTCTAGAGTATTTTAAGTTATTATCCTATGTAGTGAATGTTAATAAAACTTTTGTGCAAGTAAATATAGTTAAAAGTATGGATATATTAAAATATCTAAAGTGAAAATGAAGTGTTGTTTTTTAAATGTTATTGTTCTGGTTATTTGTAAGTTTTATTATTATTTATTTTTCGTTTTTGTTTGTGTTTGTTATAAGTACTAAAATAAGCGGTCTTTGTTTACGCACTTAGGATTCCGTACAACTAAAGAAAATAAGGGAATGAGGAGAAACTATTGATTATTTTTATAATTAATAGTTGGGTTTTGGAAGGGGTGTTGTTATTTTCACCTCGTCGTAAACGATGGCGTTCTGAGTCTAAGCCGAACAAGTGGTCAGGTGGTCGCGATTATGGGTTATTTAAACCCATCTATAAACAGATCCGCTGCATCAATGAATGGGTACCATGGGCGCCGTGAGGCATCCTTGAAGTTTAATATATATTGATGATTGAAAACCTTCCACGCCGACTGCAAAAATCAGAAACATAATATTCTGTACTTTCAAGGCACATGAATTGCAATATCGGAAAATATATTTCTGATATTGCAAGTCCGGTATTGAGTGACCGAATATTCCAAAAGCCGTTATTCCAATACTAGCTGTGCTATACATGCTTCATTTTTCTTTCATTCCATGTTCATAACATAGAAATGCCTCATAGATTCCGCAGTGCACAACCTCGTTGGATGACATTTTCGTGAAAAGAGCGGATGAAACTATTTCTGTTTTTTAACTGTACGACACAGATAAAAGAACAGAAATACATGACATGTGTGAACATAGAATGAAAGAAAAATGAAGCATCACTCGATTAAACGTTGACTAGGGTTAAACGTCGATTAGCGTTCGAGGTGGCTATTATTTTCGCCAAAAACGCCACCAAACGTAATACATTGCTTGTTTTATTACAATACCAAGATATTGAGATAATGGCAAACAGTCAATGTACGACATTTAGTGGCGTTTTGGACAAAAATAACAACCAACTCGAACGCCCGCGCCGCCTATAAAGAATAGCAGCGGCGAAAAAAAATTGTTATAGACAGCGTTGCCAGACCGTAGTAAAAAGTACGGTTTTCCGTACTATATGTTACTCGTCCGTACTTTAGTCGTACCTCAGCTCTGACCGTACCTTTTACGTACCTACTATTTTCATATTTTGTAAGTAAGTTCCATTATGTTCCACATACGTTACCTATATATATATATATTTTAAAGTGATGTAAAATGTAGCAAACTCCTTTTTTTCCAACTACTTTTTTTCGTTCTTTTTGGTTATTTTATAATTTAGGAATTTAAGAACAGGTGGGCAATTCTCGCGCTTTCGACATTCATCTCGATTTGAGATTTTTAAACGAAAAATGACTAAATATGTCATTTTTCGTTCAATATTTGTATATTTATTTATTTACATTTATTATTCATTTCGTTTAATGTTCGGTATTTTTGAACGAAAAATGGCATATATAGTCATTTTTCGTTTAAAAATCTCGAATCGAGATAAATGTCGAAAGCGCGAGAATTGCCCAACAGCCACCTACTGCCGCGTGTCGAGATGGTGATAATTTTGGTTATTTCAATAATATCGTCACTTTTCTCTTCGTTTTGCTTACAAAAGGGGCATTAAAAATTTTGAAAGTATAAAAACTATAACCAATCTAACGCTAAATGCCACTTTAGGTTTCGCGAAACCACTACCTTAATTTTTGAAAAACCGTACCTTTAAGTGAAAAATCGTGCTTTTTTTGAAATCCTACCGTACCTTTTTGTAAAACCATACTGGCAACACCGCCTATAATGGTCTGCCTGATATTACATACTGGCAACACCGCCTATAATGGTCTGCCTGATATTACATACTGGCAACACCGCCTATAATGGTCTGCCTGATATTACATACTGGCAACACCGCCTATAATGGTCCGCCTGATATAATATAACCGCCAGTTTTATTGAAACTTAAATTAAAATTTATGCTGAACTAAACGAAGATATACCGATTATCTATTTCGTTCATTTACGTACGAAGTAGAACTATATTCAAGTACCTACGATAAAGACCACATCGGTTAACTTTTCTTTTCCTTTGGCGTAATGCCGCCCTTAACATTTTATGCATCACAAAAATTATAGTAAACGTATTTTTAAGTTTTTGCAATATTTCATAATGTGAGCTCTATTAATCTTACGGATTCCTACCTCATATTATCATTATTTATTAACCTTAATAATAAAAAAGGTCAATCTTGCAACTTGCAATACTTATTTGATCCAAGTATTTATACCTAGGTAGGTATAATATTAATGGTACACATAGTATTTACTTTAGGACTAATATTTATTTATTTATTTTAGGACAAAAGGTATCAAAGCAAAAACGCAGCTAGTGCTATGGGTACTTTTTCAAGAAATCTTTGATTGTTTTTGGTCACTCTTTAATAATGGTTTTGTTTATGTTTTAATTCCATAACACTATTAAAAAATTGTCTCGCGTAATCACCAAATACATTAGGCCTTTTTAAAATCTGTGAGCTAAGACCGTCAATACCGCCAACCGAGCCACTTGAAAAACTTCAGATGGCATTGAATTTGATTCGGATACATTTGGTATTTGAGGAAATAAAAGCGGTTTTGGGGCAGGATGCCACCACGGAGATTTAACTATGTGTTGATTCATTATTTGGAGAAAAATCATCGATAGAAAAAAAAAGTACCTACACGTAGGTTACGTAGTACTCTATTTTATCTGTGACGTAGATTTATCAGTGATCGGATACATTAATACTTTCTTAAAATGTTTATACAAATTTTAGGTAAAATTCCACCTTTAGGAGCTACAACATACACACTAAGATACCAGAGGGGAAAAAGGGTCACCTTATTTTTTAAAATAAATATTTTATAAAGCCGGAAAGTGTTGCTCTTTGAGACTTTAAAGATACATTAAAAAAATATTTAAATATAAAAAATAAAAATTTCATACACCGTAATTAATAAAATATCATAAACAAATAGTGGTACTAGATAGTCTATTAAATCTCGGGTTGTTTATTAAGGCCCAAGCTTTTTTAATCTTTACGAAAAACCATATTAAATATTTTATTAAACGCATTTATATGTATCTATACTAATATTATAAAGCTGAATAGTTTGTTTGTTTGTTTGTTTGTTTGAACGCGCTAATCTCCGAAATTACTGGTTCGAATTGAATAATTCTTTTTGTGTTGGATAGTCCAGTTATCGAGGAAGGCTATAGGCTATATAACATTACGCTACGACCAATAGGAGCAAAGATATAGTGGTAAATGTGTAAAAAACGGGAGAAATTATTTCATCTTTGAAGCCTTCCGTTGCGTGCGCCGTGAAAACGGTTCAAGATACACAAAAAAATTGTATTAAAGAATAATCTAAATATATATAACTCAAAGGTGACTGACTGACATAGTGATCTATCAACGCACAGCCCAAACCACTAGACGGATCGGGCTGAAATTTGGCATGCAGGTAGATGTTATGACGTAGGCATCCGCTAAGAAAGGATTTTGATAAATTCTACCCCCAAGGGGATAAAATAGGGGATGAAAGTTTATATGATAAAAAAAAACCTATTCCACGCGGACGAAGTCGCGAGCACAGCTAGTACACTTATAAATTTATACTTATATTAGGTTTATAATATCTGCAGGAATAGCAATTTTAAGCCAAATTACTTTTTAACTAAAACCGGGCCTTATTATGCGCTGCATGTGAGCCTTATTATCCGCGCTTTTTAAACTTATTTTTGTAATAAGAATCACTAAGGATATGGATTATACTGGATTGGTCTTAGCTTTAGGCGTTCGTTTATTTTGTTTCTTCTAATAATGAATAATATAATATATATATATATATATATTATATCTTCACGGGTGCCTTACGGCGCCCGAGACCGCCTAGGCGGCCCCAGGGTACTCAGCGAAGGGGTTTTAATCCCACCTCGTCGTAGCCGATGGTATGAGTTGAATGGAAGTTTATTCTTTTAAATAATAGGTAGGTAAAATGTTGCGATATATTTTACATAAATTTTTAAAACCGTCAATATAGGTGTAAAAAATCGTAATTTTATTTTACAGATTTACAAAGCACGTGTTGTTTTACTACAAATAATATTAGATTGAAACGGGTAAGTCCTATCACATGCGCTATTAATTATGGAACCATGGTTCTATCCCTTCGACTTATATGAATTTTTAGATGACAAAAATCATAACAATTATGACTGTCATGTCGGTGCAATTTTTAAATGTCAGCAGACTAATAAATTGCACCAAATATATTATATATTATATAAATTGTATAAATAAATTAATTACCTATAGATAGCTTATTTTGGTGGGGCCTGTAGTCGACTTGACTCTCATACAAACATACTTCTAATATTGCTGTTGGTCGAAGTTTTTTTTGCATGTTCCTAATATAAACATATCCGTTGGTGTGTAACATAATTATTATAAATTTGTAGTTATAAATTAAAAAAAAAAAATTGTACGCAAAAATCTTTCTTATGTGATAAAATATTTTTCTAATATAATATTAAAAAACTTTTTTTTTATTTCGTAACAAATAAAAATAATATCTGTGTTGGGTAAGACAGAAAGAATAATTTAACATTGGCCAACAAAAAAAATATTTTAATTCTGCGATAAACAGTAATTGAGTATTACTGGAAGTGCGAAAACTTATTTTGTATGGAGAACGCGGAGTTCGCGATTACGAATGCAGTTCGACTTGACGCCCATATAAATATATTTCTAATATTACACCTTTAGGCTGTTAGTCGAATTTCAATTGTCATTTTTGTACGCAAAAATCTTTCTGCTATGGGTAATAAATATTTTTGTATTAAAATATAAAAAACTTTTTTTTTTGTTTCGATAAAAAACAATACAAACCCAAGTAACACAGAAAGATTTAAAATACAATGACCGAATTTTTTTTTAATTCTGCGACAAACATCGAGGGCGAAAACTCATTTTGTATGGAGAACGCGGACTTCGCGATTTGGCATATCATTTTGTTTTTTATAGTTCGTATTTAATCGCATTGAGGGACTAACATATCGTAGTACCAATGATATCAATAAGAGTGTCCCCTACCACTCGTAAACAAAGTCATCGATGATAGTTTTATTTGTTATGAATGAATGTATTTATTATAAGAACGGCAAGCAATATTGTCTTAGACTAACCAAACGCTACTTGCCTTTGAACAAGTAGCTTTTTATTCGGGCACGACATGTGACTTTGCATCTAACTGATGGTGAGCAGCCCTACAAAGGTCATGATTAATAATAATAAATACAGAATTTGAAAGGTTTTACTTGAGGTTGTACTGATCATATGTAACAACTTTTGCCATGTTATTTTAACATTACTAGTTTGCATGGAGAAGGCAATTTTTTATTATTATATATTAGTTATTTCCACAAGAGAGATTACAATAATAGATCTCTTAGTACAGTTTGTTACATAGTACCTACATATTTTTGAGTCAAATTACTATGCATTGTTATATAGCATTATTGTCGCTTCCTACGCCCAGGATTTAGTTTCGAGAGGTTCAAGCTTCGCTTAACTTTCTGTTTTTGTTTTATATCATTTTTGATGAGTATTTACCCTTACTGACCATTAAAAAAAAAAAGCATGACCATAAATTCCGCGCGTACCGTTCTTTACGTTTCGGGGGGAGTTTAAATACGCGCATGTGAGTGACCCGGCTTTTAAGAAATGATTTTTTTTCTATACTTACCTACATACTAATTATTTTTCTCTTTTCAGGCGCCATTTAGTTTTAGAGATTTTTTTAAACAAACATCAGAAACAGTTTTAGAGGCTGCTAAAAAAGTTAACGTTGAACAAGTCAAAAAGGTAATAAGTAGTAATAATTGAGCCTTCCCCACGACCCTCAATAACAGAAAGAAATTATCCCTACAATAGGGAATATGCATGTTTTTTTTAAATATTTAATTATTTGATAGAGTACTACATTAAACCCTAAAGACAAATATTAAACATTTTTTAAAGGGTAACACAAAAATAAAAGGGTTTAAACTTTATCTGCAACTACCGCAGTAAAAAACGGTACATCACTAGCCGCCATTCTGTGACGTCATTCGTGCTTAAAAAGCATATTAGTTTAATGTTATCGGTTTAAAACCGATGACATTAAACTAATATGCTATTTACATAATACCATCGGGAACACTGCGGCTAGTATCAGTCCTATATTCCGGCCTGCCATCTTATTCACAATTCCTATTATACCTATTCGTGCCATATATATTGTAACAAAGAAAAAAAATTCTATTGAAAATATCATTTATTACTTTTACAGTGTGTTTAGTTTAATACATAAATATAAAACAATTAAAAATATAAAAAGCTAATTCGAAGTGGTCTCCATTGGCTGCAATACCGTCCTTTAAACGTTGAGGCCAGTTATCAATAGAAGCACGCACTCTTTCCATGGGAAAATTCTTCACTGCCAATCGTATGGATTGTTTTAGGGAGTTCAAATTATCATGGCGTTTAGAACAAGCCGTACTCTCTAAAACTGACCATAAATCATAATCCAACGTGATCGTGAGCTTTATGATCCGGCGCCGAGTCTTGCTGGAAGGACTATACTTGGTTATTGAACATGGTGTTGTTAAGGGGCTTAACTACCTACTTAAGAATGGTATCTTGAGTCATTTCTTAACTGATAATTTAAACTACTGAAGCGTTACGCAAAGGGAGATCACAGAAAATATTTGTTTACGGATGAGATTTTTTTACAATTGAGCAACACTTTAACAAACAAAATGGCCGTATTTAGGCTCAAAGCTCTAAGGAAGCTTTCCAATTAGTCGACAGAGTGCAACGTGGGCGTTATCCGACTTCAGTGATGGTTTGGTGGGGTGTAAGCTGACTGACATGAAGGAGTGACTGAGCCATATTTTTGTGAAAAAGGTATCAAAACATCGGCACAAGAGAGTCACTTGTGCCGATGTGACGAAATGACTCTTATAGGTTGCAAGTCCTAAGTCATCTTTTAAAATGCGCAACATGGTTCTAGGTAGATAAAATCTTTTGCTTTCACTCCATTTTAATATCGTACAATGTATTGGCGCCAAAATGAGAAAACACAATGAACAATCGTACAAAAATGACAGATTCCAAATTCAAATGTAATTGTTTTTTAATTTTTAATTGTAACAGTATTTATGCCCAGACTATGTATAATTAATTTTTTTAAGGCAGAATATATTATAATAAATAGGTCAGGGAAAAAGTATTTTCGTATTTTTCATGTATGATTGCGATATGTGAGTTGTGATAAAATCTCTTTGTTGTAGTGATTGTATCTAGGTGGTTTTAATACCATTGTAAAAGTGACATTTTAGAGAATAAAAAATAAAAAAAACAATTTCCCGTTATTTTCAATTGTTTTTCTGTCTATCAAAATGAATGAATGATTAACACGAAATAAGGTGATGCTGCGGTATACTGGGGTTAGAAGGGCATCGTACATTATAAGCTTTTACCGCCACACCGCCATGAATACGACCGATTCGGATCTCTACCGCAGATTATATAGTAATGTCTACTACGGAATCTCTACTGCCAACAGCTGATGAGACTCGAGTAAGAAATTGAGAAAAACTGTTCGCAATTGATCAACAGAAAGAGTGTGGTCTAGTGTTGCCCGTATTTTGAGCGTAATTTTAAATGTCCCGCCCTGACTGATTCCCATATTTCAACCGTGCTCGATAGTTTGTGATCAAAGCAATATGTGCAAGTTGTTCTAAAAGTCCTAAAAATTATACATTACCAGGATCATTCATTACCAACAAGTTATTGAACAAAATGGCACATTTATATTATAATTTGTCAATAAATAAAAAAAAATGTATTGAATTTTTATTTAAAATACAAAGAAACTTTTTGGCGACCTAATATTTATGTTACGTATACCTATTAAATAATTATTTATTTATCAAAAAATACGATTTCATAGAATACTCCTTAAAATAAACCAAATAAAAAAATAAAATCTTGTCCGTGTGGAATGGTGGCAAGAACACTGGCTGCATTCCCTCGCTGTATCGCAATGCTGATTCTTTGACGAGGAATGAGCTAGGCAACGATTCGTCTGAGGAGCCAGGGGTATGAACCAAAGAACACGATCGCCAATCATATAGCCGCATCGATCGATAAAATGTATAGAAAATTTTCTCTATGGATTGATCCTAATCGACGAGAAACGTCAAATCCCATACATTTGGCTTTCAATTCGATTATTTGGTAAGGGGCCAGCACTCTTGTCACCGAAAGAGGCGATTAAGCTCGTTACGTATTATCTACATTTTAAACTCTGTAAATTGTATTCCAGGGTTGGGATAATGTGAAATACAAAGTGAAAGATGCTGGACATAAACTACAGGAGCACGTGGAGAAAGTAAAGGACGTCGAATATCATAATAAAATAGATAAGGCTAAGGGAGTATAGGGTTTTCTGGCCCATTATATCATTTTTCGGTGTTTTAAGAGATCTATCTAATCCCAGTGACGGATTTACCTGCAGGTTGAATAGGCTGGACCCTAGGGCTGCATATTTTAGACAAAATTTGGGACGATCTGTGACATGACGGCGGCAAAATTGAAATAGTTGGTACTGGCAGCAAATTTGTAAATCCGCCACGGTCTAATTATATTACAACCAAGTAGAATAAAAAAACTACAGTGATATGAAGTAGACCTTCCGTTACAAGTGACCCATTTAAAAAGAAAAAACTTATTGTTACTTAAATACACATGCTCTTCTGAACTTTATGACAAAATGCTGCTATAGATTATCTATAACCTTCTGCGATGTTTGCGATGTGGGCCTATCGCGTAACTGCAATGGTAATGGTAATGGGGTTCATTTTGACATTTGAAGTCCAAAATATCAATTCGTATCGCAGAACGCAATGGGAATGGAAACCCATTATCATTGTAAATGAATCCCATTGAACGAACGAAATATGATAGTTCATACAGATTATAGCGATCGCGTAACCTTATTGACAGTTGAGAAAGATATTCATTACCATTTTAAAACGTCAAATGAAGCAGGTTACTCTTGTCCAGTCGGCATCAATATCATATTTTTTTTATAAACGAAAACTTTGTATTTTTATCGGTAAAACAAGAGTTTTCATTTAAAATAATAAATTAGTAAGTAGGTATGATGCAGTGAATGTCATATAATTATGTACATTGAGATTAATAAAAAATCAAGAATAATAGATTGTTTAAAAGATCAACTTTTTTTGTATTTTATTTGTAACATTAATTAATAATAATAATAATCTGACATAATTATTTATGAAAACTCGTAACCAAGCAACCGAGTGCGTTCAGATTCATCACAAGTTACGTTTTATTCGAGATTCCCTATTACGATGCTTCTATGGGCTCTTATTCAAATTAGAATTACTTTTATGTATAATATTATAGAAGAATTAAATACTGTGATAAACATTTAAAGGAAATAATATATTTTATATATTTAATCTCTTTTCGATATTTGTCATGTACTTGATGAAACAAAACGCAATTGAATGATATAAATTTTTGAAATACCATTACTATCCAAATGTTTACACGATCGGTCCTATTTGCTTCAATGGTAATGGGAGTGGCAACAAATGAACTTAATTCCCATCGAAGTTACGCGATAGGCCCACTGTTCATAGTCTGTATTTTATTTTCGTATTGTAAATAAATTATCTTTTTTATATAACGCGGTTCCGCCTTTTGTCTATAGTTGAGAAGAACTTTATGTGTATACTAATATAATTAGGAGAAAAGATTGATTGTTTGTTTTTTTCTAGATAAACACAAAAATTACTGAAACAAATATCAAAAATATTTCACATATAGAAAGCTATAAGCCCACAATCTGGTTTATCTTACTTTAAGTTTTTTCAAAACTACACGTAAATAAACTCTTGCGTACTTAATTTAAACACTATTATATCTATAATCCATAGCAGATTTGTCCCAAAATATACTTAGAGTTACCAAGGCCCCTATCTTTCCCTTATGATCAAATATATTTTGTTTATATTTGAACATTGCATGTAAATGTCAGAATGGATTTTTAAATGCCATTAACTATTAAAGTATGTGTTGTACTAAATTTTTTTTTTTAATTTGTTGACATTTTTTTCGTACTCGTCTACCACAAATAATCTGTTATTTACTAAAAGCAAACGGTTTTCAGAATTTGGATAACATACGAAGTAGAGCTGATAGCTTGCAAAAGATAGTAGAAGACAATGCAGAAAAAATATCGAAAACCGATTGGAAGCCATCTGGGCAAGCCTTCGTTGAAAATTTGAAGGACTCCATAGTCTCCAAACGTATGATGTAAGTTGATTGAAATATTAATAGACCAGGTACCTATAAACAAAAAACAAAGAGTAGAAAATGCAATGTAGGCTTATGTTCCTTATTAACGTACTTTTCGTAGATATTTTTGACCAATCTTGTGCTATTCCGGAATGTACCCGCACTAAAAGATGGTGATACATATGTCGCACTATTGAAATGTGGAATGCTCTACCTGCTTGCGTATTTCCTTCGTCATGAATAGGCATCTTTAGCCGGCATAATGAATGAAACTAATATTTACAATACTGTTCTAAATACTGCTTGTAGGTAATCTTTCTTGGACCTGTATACTGTTTTCCATCAAATAGATATAAGGTCATATGCTGAGCTCCTATAATATAATAATAAAAAAATATATAAATATGTCTCATGGAGGTGTGTTCTAGCATCAGTAAGTGAAAATGTTTTAGTGAATTTTTAAAGCGATGTATGGGTTTTGTTGCGTCTTGTATTTAAAGAATGATGGGCACTTCGGTTTGGTATACCCCTCCAATAGTAATACATAGTTGGATAGAATTGTAAAATAATAGTTATTATGGGCACCTTGGCTAATTCGTTGTCCGTTCGGAGATATAGCGATCTAAACATTGCTGATCTTTGAAAAATAAAAATAGTTTTAGGCAGACAGAAACGGTTTTGCCTTCACTGGGCGACTTCTGGGAGCTGGGGAAGGCGGAAGGGGTGAGGTTGCGTACGTTACGTATATACATAGTCTGGCCATAAATACTGTTACACTTAAAAATAAAATAAATAAATATTCGAATTTGGAATCTGTCATTTTTATATGATTGTTCATTGTGTTTTCTCATTTTGACGCCAATACATTATACAATATTTTGCGATATTAAAATGAAGTGGGGTGATAAAGTGAACCGAAACGCTGTGATTGCATTACAATTGGTATTAGTCAAATGTTTGTGTACCGGGCTATTAGTAGATAATCGTATCGTCGTATGTCGATCGTATAAATATGACAGAGGCGTTTGCGGCGGGTGCCACGCTCTCGCCGCTGTCGCTGTCCCCGTCGTCGCCGCAGTCGCCGCGACACACCCCACCCCTCACACTGGCTACGTCATTGTCGTCCTCGCGCGCCATCCAAAGCTGATCTGCATGCTTCCTCATGCTGGTGTCGAGTTCAGGTATGTATACCACGTACATTCTAGATCCTATTAGTTTCCTTATGATCCCATTTATCCATTTGAATTTAGTTCCATTATTATAAAATGATTTTATTATTACCTTGTCCCCGATCTTGAACTTAATATTTCTCTTCCCACGGAAATATCTACTCTGTAAGGTCTGTTGAGTACAAACATTATCATTAGCTGCTGGTAAGACGGGTTGATGCAAGGCGACCGTATCGGTAGCGCCCCCTAGCGGATGCAACAAGTCGAGCCTACAGCGCAACGGACGACCTAGAAGTAACTGCGCAGGTGTAAAACCTGTAGTACAGTGCACAGTACCTCTGTAATCGAACAAGAATTTATTTAATAAAGTTTGAAACTCAGATACATGAAGATTCTGTGCTAAAATGGATTTAATACCCTTTTTAACTAATTTGACACTATTCTCAGCCTGCCCGTTTGATTGTGGATGATAAGGAGCGATCGTCAAGTGCTTTACGCCATTAGCATTACAAAAAATTTCAAACTCTGATGATGTGAAGTTTGAAGCATTATCAGTTACCAGAACCTTTACCAACCCATACCTACAAAATAAATCGTTAATATTTTTAAGAATAGTTTTAGTATCCGTCGCGGTCATAATACAACATTCTACCCATTTCGAGTAGGCGTCCACAGCTACCAAAAACTGTTTACCATTAATAGATAGCATATCTAAATGCACGCGCTCCCAGGGCGCCGCAGGGTAGGGCCAGCTCGCGAGCGGGGCGCGCGGGGGAGTGCTGCGCAGCGCCGCGCACGTCGAGCAGCTACCTATTTTCTGCTCGATGTGCTCGTCTATGCGAGGCCACCACATGTACGTGCGAGCTACTGCCTTTGACTTTACGATACCAAAATGAGAACTATGCAACTCATCCAATAATCTTTCTCGTAAGGTGCGCGGAATGACTACTTTATGACCTCGTAAAATACAACCGTTTTCTTCATTTAACTGTAAACGACAGTTAAAATAGGGTAACAATGACCTGTCGTCTATCTTACGCGGCCACCCTTTACGAAGATAGTTTAAAACTTCCTGCAAGCTTTTATCGCAGGCAGTCTGCCGGACGATATCCTCTACTAACAACGCTGGCACATTATTTGAAATAAAATGTATATAAGTTGACGCGTCAATGTTGCAATTATCATTATTATTAATAGAGTGAGTTGCACGTGACAAAAAATCTGCCACATTTTTATCACTTTTAATGTACTCGATTTTGAAATTATATGCTGATAAAAACAATGCATATCGTTGCAACCTATTAGCAGCTAATTCAGGTACACCGTGCTTAGTACCAAAAATAGACACTAGCGGTTTGTGATCAGTGCGCAAAATAAATGGTTCAGAACGACCGTAAAGATAGTGATGGAATTTTTTTACTCCAAATATTATTGATGTCGCTTCCTTTTGAATTTGCGCGTAATTACGTTCGCTCTTAGCTAAAGACCTCGAGGCGTATGAGACGACCCGCTCGGCCCCGTCTGGCTGCCGCTGCGCCAGCACCGCTCCCAGCCCGGCGGGGCCCGCGTCCACGGTCAGGATGGTCACGGCGGACGGATTGTAATGTGCCAGCACGCGCTCGGAAGCTAACTCGCGTTTTATTTTATTAAACGCGCTTGTATGTTGCGCATCCCACTCCCACTTTATACCGTCTCTTAATAAATTATGCAAGGGGTTTAATATGCTAGAAGTGTTGGGAACAAAAATTCTATAATAATTTACCATGCCTAAAAATTATTTTAATTCAGACACATTCTTAGGAAACGAACAATTCAAAATGTCTTTTACTTTATCTCTAGACTTTTGCAAACCATTTTTATCAATTGTGAACCCTAAGTAATCTACTGATTTCCTGAATAGTTCACACTTATCCTCTTTTAACCTTAACCCCGCGCTTTGTAATTTATATAATACTAATTCAAGTCTTTCTAGATGAATTTGCCGTGTCGGTCCAGTAATTAATATGTCATCAATAAAAACACAAACGCCGTCCATGTCATTTAACAAATTTTCAATCGTTTTTTGAAAAATACCCGGTGCACTAGACAAACCAAAAACCAAACGTGTATAGCGGAATAAACCTTTGTGTGTGTTAATACAAGTTAGGTTTTTAGATTCGTCGTCCAAACACAGCTGATTATAGGCTCGGGATAAATCCAATTTAGAGAACTCCTGTCCACCGTGAAGTTTAGAGAATAACTCCTCGATGCGTGGCAACAGGTAATTATCCAAGAACAAAAGTTTATTCAAAGTTACCGAGTAATCTCCGCATATCCTTATATTACCGTCTGGACGAAGAACTGGCACTATAGGTGTAGCATACCGGGCATAGTCTATTTTCTCTAAAATACCTAATTCCACTAATCTACTGAGTTCCAACTCCACTTTAGCACGTAACGCGAGCGGCACCGGCCTAGGTTTAAAAAATATCGGATCGGATCTCGAATTTAGAGTTAAATGAACTTTGTATTTATTAAAACAACCTAGTTCATCCCTAAATACTTCCGAAAATTTATTTTTCAAATTATTTACAATAGTATCTAATTT